>JACYFF010019584.1:26309356-26335030 GCA_017589665.1 Selenicereus undatus
ATACATATACATACATACATACATACATATATATATATGTATATATATATATATATATATATATATATATATATATATATATATATATATATTTGTATCTATATCTATATATATAGGGAGATACTCTAGTAGGATGAGCTTCTCCATACGATGCATAGGATGATGTTGTAGTAACCGCCAAATCTAGATAAATGGGTGAGATTTATTTAGGTGACGTGACCTTATACAAATTTCCCTCTCTTCCGCCCTCACCCTGTTCCTTAGGTTTTGGTTGTGCTCCTTTCGCTTTGGTTTTCACTTTTGCTTCTCGATTTTTATCTTGTTCTCATCTTGCTAAGAATCGTCACTTCTAATTCCATTGATCGGTGTCATTTCAAGCCTTCTCCTCAAAATTTTGTGTTGCATTTCCCGTTCACAGCTTTTTATCGATGAATTTATTGTTGATAGTTTGTGTTTGGAGGTGCTCTTTGTAAGTTGTTGCGTTTATTTTTTGAGTTTGGTATTTTCGTTAGGGTTAACATGATATTGTAATTGAATCACTATATTTTGTTTGATTTTCAGGGGTAGAGTGCCATGTTAATCAAACATTTAGGATTTGTAGGTAAGTTTGTTACAATTTGGCTTTTATTTGCTGAATTTTAAACTCATAGCATGTGTTGTATGTGCGCTTTTTGTATAGATATGGACCTAGAAATTTTTCTTTTGATGACTTTGATTTCTTTGAAATTTACACGTTTTTCTATTTGTATGTTCCGCTAAAACTACTTTTATAATTAGTGATCAATAGAAATGTAAGTAGTGATCAATATGTGTAACTATAGTGATCATGTAAATATGTATGTAGTTTTCCATCATTGTTGTTATTCATTCGTCTTCAGTTTGGTTATTAATGATCAGCAGACTTGTAAAAGTCTTGGATAATGTTTTAATTTTTTTCATTTCTTGTTTAATTTTATTGCTTCTATTTGTTGGTGATGAATAGACGTGCTATTAGTGATCAATAGTTGTCTGATTAGTGATCTCTCAAATAAATCTTTTAGTTGTTTTTCTGTAATTATGTATCCATCTTACTTCTTGTGTTCTTGGTGTTGTACAGACATGTTGTTAGTGATCTCTTGAATAAGTGCTTAATTATTTTGAGTTGCTTTTAGAACGTCCTGCTTCTATTTGTTGGTGATCAATAGTTGTGTTATTATTTATCAATAGTTGTTTGATTAGTGATCATTTGCTATGTGATTAGTGATCTCTCAAATAAATGTTTCAGTTGTTTTTCTGCAATTGTGTATCCATTTACTTCTTGTGTTCATGGTGTCATACAGGCATGTTGTGTAGTGATCTCTTGAATAGGTGTTTAATTGTTTTGAGCTGCTTTTAAAACTTCATACTTCTGTTTGTTGGTGATCAATAGACCTGTCATTAGTGATCGTTTCTTATGTGACTAGTGATCTCTCAAATAAATGTTTTAGTTGTTTTTCTGCAATTGTGTATCCATCTTAGTTCTTGTGTTCTTGGCATTCTACAGACATGTGGTTAGTGATCTCTTAAATAGGTGCTTAATGATTTTGAGTTGCTTTTATAACTTCCTACTTCTGTCTGTTGGTGATCAATAGACGTGTTATTAATGATCTATAAATTATTGATTGGTGATTGATTATTATATAGTAGTGATCTCTTGACTTTTTTTCTTTATTTCATTTCCTGTTTTTTTTTTGGAAGAAATGGAAAGTACAAGTAGCTGTCAAACTTCAATAAGGCTTGTTGACTCTCATGAGCATGTTGGTGTTGAAATTTAAACTAAGCAAAGGTAGTGCCGAAGACTTATGTTCTTTTCATTAGTCATTTGCTTGTATTGATGGTTAAGAATACTCAACTTGTTTTATTAAAATAACTTTTGCAATCAACAGCTTAGACCACAAAGGACATGTCGGCAAAGACTACATGTGACAATAAATGTCAACTCATGAGATTCATGATTCGCAAATCATCTCCGGTGATGGCTGTCTTGAGGAGTACATACCTTTGGGGACGCCTAGTCCTTGCCCTACACCTACACTTGCAAGTACCGGGACATAGCAGAGTGATATACAACGTCCAGAGCATGACAATAAGGCATATTTGGAATGTGCTTCACAAGGTCAGCATAGTGCACAAGGGGAGCAAGGAATACATGTGTACGTGGGTGATCTCCAAATGATGAACAAGGACCAGCACGTGGCTTATCTCCAAATGATGAACAAGGGCCAAGAAGGCCAAGAAGGGCACCTTAGGTTCGAAAATGGTGAGCGTGAAATGTCACGTAAATCGAAAATTAGACGCAGAAAGATCAAGGGTTTAACAACCAGATGTCACCTAAGGTGTTACGGCAAATGATTGAAAATCTAAATAATAAGCAAAAGGAAGCCATAGAGAGATCAAGTTTGGGGGCTTCTTGCATTTACAAGCTGACATGATCCCGGCGAAGCTGGCACTGTAGTTGTTGTGAAACTTTGACACATGCTCTTACTCCCTGCCACTTGCCCATGGTAGGATGAGGGTGACCGAGCATGATGTGCACATGACGTTATGTCTGCCTAAAGGCCCGCTTGAGGTAGTTGAGCCTAAAAATGAAAGCAATGTGAGCGTTGAGTTTGCAAGCCTCCTGAACCATTGGAAACAGTAGTGGCCTGAATGTGATAGCATCCCTAAATGTGGGGAAGTGATTGAAATGATGCATGGTCAAGTAGATGGGGGCAAGGACTTTAGAAGAAATTTCCTAATGTTAGTTGTCTGCACATGTCTCTGTGGCACACAAAGAGGAGAAGTCAATTACCTAATAATGAACGCACTGGTAGATTTGAGCAAAGTGAGACGATTGAATTGGGCGCAATACACGATGAGAGCGCTTGTCTCATCAATCGATGAGTGGAAAAGGAAGAAGTCACGGTTCTTTATAGGACCAATCCTTTTCCTAATGGTACATTCAAAGTCTTACCTAATTAATTATGTTTAATTTTGCATGGTGTAGTATGAAACTTTGAATTAGTGATCATTTTCAGAAGGATCGATGATCGTTATTAGAAAATTACTAATCCATAGCATGATCCTTGCATTTCAACCGTGACAATCCCCTGATCATGCATAAAAAATTAGTGACATGTTTTTCTTTTGAACATTATGAATAACATCAAAATTTAGTGATCATCATATGTGTAATTACTGATTCGGAATTTCTGGTGTGGTTATCACTAATCTGTTACATTTAATATGCTGCAATATTTGCTAATCAATAATTGTTGCAATAATGATCACCAAATTATCTAATGCAAATCACTAATTTGTCTACTGATGACTACCAATTTGTTTTCAGCAGGGTTTAAGCAATCAGGAACTTTACACTCTAATTCTCATCAATGCATAGATTGTTTGCTTAGTGATCACCATCTATTTGCTTGGCGATCAATGAAACAAAAATTAGGGATCAAAAAGAAAATATTTCAACATATTAAGGTTGACAAATTAGTGATCAATAACAGACAAATTAGTGATCATTAGTGTCACAATGAGTGATTAGCTAGGCTTTCATTTTATAATATGTCTTGAATTTGTTTCTTATCAATATGTTTATGATTGTTGCAGCTGTGTTACCTTGATCATGTGGTTTTCAAACTAAGGTCAATGTCGCGTCAGTTCCCGACATTAAGAGGTGGATAAATGGTGAAATAAAATAAAGGGTGGGACACGAATTCATAATTGGATAAGGCGGGGGTTATTTTGAGGATACCTTAGATAAAATGATCATAACCGATAAGGAGGAAGAAGTTAATGAAGAGAAACGTCGTAGCAAAAATGATGAAGATGAAGCTAAAGCCGAAGATGAAATAGGAGTTACAAAGCTTAAGGTCAGTCAATATTTTTAATGTACCATTTATTTCTTCAAGAAAAAAATTTGTACTTGTGGTGTTGTCCTGCATTCTTTTAAGTTAAGATGACATCTCCTTTTTTGACTATAAGTACTATTTGTTTGAATCAGGATTTTTTCGTGATGGTAAGGCGGCAATCGATTTGATAATAATCAATAGTCGACTGCTAGCGCAAGTGATAACAAAATTGGAGGAGTTCATTCCTGGGGCATGCACCCCACTCAAGAGAGTAAGACAGGTAGCTGCGAAATCAAAGAGTGATGCACTCATCAGTGATATGACTAATAAGTTGATGGGTAGAAGCCCGGTACTCTCACAGGGTCGTATGAATGGGAAGGACTCTTGATGGAGATTGATGCGATTGAGAAACATTTTGTGGGGTCCCGAGATATGGTGCATGACTTCCCAAAGTTCACTCCACCCAGTTTCACCCTTGAGGTGTCTCAAGAGGAGAAAGAGGAGTTGCCCAAAGGAGTTGTTATTGTTGATTCGAAGCCTGATACTTCGACAGTAAAACCGCAAGTAGTAAATTGTGATGTGCAGGATGTCCTTATGAGATGTACGAAGAGCTCCGCACAGTGCAGCAGTACACCATTGCCACCGGGTATTTCTCTCGTAGTATCGTGGCCGACTTTTTGTTGCTCTTTGATGAAAGTAAATGGCATTATGGTTCTGCATTATTTCGAACCATCATCATATAAATTAGTGATCGTAAGGTAGAAAAATTGATAATCATGCTACCAATGATTTTTTTTGCATGTAGAGTTTGTCTCTAACCTAAAAAGTACTGATGATACATACACACAACAGTGATCTTTTGTGGTTTAAATATTTCTGATAAATTGCAAATCTTGTCATAGTTATTACTAATCTTTAGGAGACAAATCAGTGATCACAAAAGATTGCAGCAGAAATGTATTAAGTTAGTAATCATTAGTTGATAAATTAGTGATCATTACCTGATGAATTGATGATCTTTTTGCATGTAGGTTTGTCTCTAACCTAAAATGTAGCAATGTAGTGATCGAAAATAAGCACACTAGTGATATGTTGTGTTCAAATATTTTTAATGGACAACAAATCTAGTGATCGTTATTGATAAAATTACTAATCTTTAGGAGACAAATCAGCGATCACAAAAGATTGCACCAAAAATATATTAAGGGCTTGTTCTATTTCGCGTTTTAGATAGATAGATAGATACAAGGAGATGTAAGGAGCTGTAAGGAGATGTAAGGAGCTGCAAGGAGATGTAAGGAGCTGTAAGGAGATGTAAGAAGCTGTAAGAAGATGTAAGAAGCTGTAAGGAGATGTAAGGAGCTGTAAGAATATGTAAGAAGCTGTAAGGAGCTGTAAGAAGCTGTAAGGATATATATAAGAAGCTGTTGAATTGTAAAAGAGTTGTATAGTATAATCTGTTTTAGATGAAAAATAATAATATTAAAATAATATACTTAAGAAGCTGTATTTTGTATTTTTATTTTTTTATTATTGTTATTATTTTTTTTATTTTTTTCATTTTTCATTTTTATTTTTTACTTTTTTTATTTCTTGTATTTTTTGTAATTTTGTAATTTTTGTTATTTTATTGTTTTATTTTTTGCTTATTTATTTTTTATTTTTACTTCTTTTATTTTTTATTTTTTATTTTTTATTTTTTATTTTTTATTTTAAAAAATTTTTAATTTTTATTTCTATTTTTTTTGTTATTTTTTAATTTTCTATTTTATAATTTTATAATTTTTAATTTTTATTTCTATTTCTTATTTTTTATTTTTTTTATTTTTAATTCATAATTTTTTAATTTTTAATTTTTTTATTTTTTTAATTTTCAATATTAAATTTAATATTAAATTTAAATTTAAATTTTTTAATTTTTTAATTAAAAAAACACAACTAAAAATTTTTGAAAATTAAAAAATTAAAAATTAAAAATTAAAAATTAACATAAAAATTAAAAATTAAAATTAAAAAATTAAAAAATTAAAAAATTAAAAAGTTAAAATTAAAAAAATATAAAATTAAAAATTAAAAATTAAAAACTAAAAACAAAAAATTAAAAATTAAAAATTAAAAATTAAAAAATTAAAAATTAAAAATTAAAGAATAAACAAAAAAAATTAAAAATTAAAAATAAAAAATTACAAAATTACAAAATAAAAATTTAAAAATTTAAAAAATTATAAAAAAATTAAAAAATTAAAAAATTAAAAAATGAAAAATAAAAAAAATGAAAAAAACCTAAAAAATAAAGAACAAAAAAATTAACAATTAAAAATTAACAATTAAAAATAAAAAAGTAAAAAAATATAAAATATAAAATAAATACAAAATAAATAAAATGAAGATGCAAGGAGATGTAAGGAGATGTAAGAAGATGCAAGGAGATGTAAGGAGATGTAAGAAGATGTAAGGAGATGTAAGAAGATGTAAGGAGATGTAAGGAGATGTAAGAAGATGTAAGGAGATGTAAGGAGATGTAAGAAGATGTAAGGAGATGTAAGAAGATGTAAGGAGATGTAAAAAGCTGTAAGGAGATGTAAGCTCTTAGCTAAATCCTAAAAAACGCGAAATAGAACAGGGCCTAAATTGGTGAACCTTATCTAATAAATTAGTGATCATTACTTGATAAATTAGTGATCATTACTTGATGAATTAGTGACCACATCATGCAGACATGCTCCACCCCCAGACATGCATGAAATTTTTAGATCATATCGTGACTATATTTTGCCTAACATTGTTGTCTCAGGCATTGTATATGTAAATCTATTCTTATACCATTTTCCTCATTAGTTGTTCTATTTCAATAATGGTATGCTCCCAGGAAGACAACTAGGTATTCATTGATCGATCTGTGATGAGAATTGCAGAGCCAGATCTTGAGATACAAGACGTACAAACAACAACCAATGCTAACAAAGGAAAAACAATAGTGGTTGAAGCCCCGAAAAGGTAGAGAACAAGGTCAGCGCAATGTAGTGTCACAGAATTCCCAGGAGGTAAAAAAATGATACTAGTTTTGTTCGTGATAACTTAATGTCTATGATCTTATATTTTTATTCCGGGACAGATTCCGCTTTTATATATTTATTTCATTGGATGTGTGTACTAACTATTGAAGCTTTTGCAGTACCCTTGCCAATAGAGTCTCGACCTTCTCTGTGCTTCGCTTACATGCAGCGGAATAAGAAGATCTCTCGTGCAATTTCATACAAACTGACGATGTATGCTGACTGTGTCTTCAACTCAGAAAAAGAACAGAGGTGACAATACATATGCCTCCCAAAAAAGGTGATTCACAGGCAAGTATTTATAAACGACAATTCAATCACGAACTTGTTTGTTTATTCTCTAGCCAAGTGTTGTATGATGACTTATATTACGTGGCCAACCGAGGCATACTTTCAACTATTTTTGGTGGCGATCGTGTCGACAAAATCATCGCCAACATTTGGGCAAATATATTGAATGCAAGTGAACTGAATACAAATCATTCTTGTGTTCAAAGGGTTTTCTTTACAAATGAAGCACTTGCAAGCTAATTGAAGAAAATACTTTCAATGATATTTTACACAAGCATGTGTGCTTTTTATAAAAACATATTGACTGTCACAACAAAAAGTCTATTTTTTGTTTTTGAAGCATTCGTACATGAAGATAAAATAGGAAAGCCATGCTAAAGCTATGTTTTTCTGCCAGCTGAATGAGGAGATGTCCTTGAGTCCACATATTATCTTGAAGCAAGTTGACATGGTAAGAATTAAGTGAGACAAACACATTTTTTTTTCTTAAAAAAAAGGTTTTCTTTCGTCGCCTCACACTAGTTTCTGATAAATTTGGTCTTTTCAGGTATTCTTCCAATGTTGTGATGAGGGAAAATAATTTTTCATTCGCTTCAATTTGAAGTAAAAAAGTCTGGACATAATTGATCATATTATAAGAAAGCATAGAGAACATTACGTATATGAACATTGCTCAGATATTTTGGTAAAGCTTCATAAAATTTTATATTTGCTTTAAAACAAACTTAAGCTGATGCTCTTTCCTAATTTTGTTGGTTTTATGTGAGCCTTCCAGAGCTTGCTATTTCAAAAGTATCTCACTGATGAATGAAGTTATCAGAGAAGAGCAAATTGATTGAAGACTTTGAACTAAAATACATAGATGTGTTTTGGAAGCAAGACACTTCAAAGACAGATGATAATGAAACCATTCATGTTATAAAGCACATGCAGAAATCTAGAGGAGTCCCTTGTCATTGGGACATAGGATTCGCAAGTGATAAGTTGAAAATGCTACTCAATTGTTTTTAAAGAACAAAATTTTCTGATGCAAACTTATTTTTCTGATCAACACACTTGAACATGAGATATAATGACAATTCATAAGTTTCATTTGGATCTCAAGCTGCTGATATCCATAAGTTTAGGGTGCAGTGTTGCCACAAGATCCTCACTTCAGCTACAAACGTGATTTCCCCATATGTGAAGAGCATGGTAAATGTTTGCAAAACCAAAAGGCTGAAAAAGTCGAGAAAGCGGTGCTTGGCTCATGCATTGCAGTTGTTTACAGTTAAGAAAGTAGTGGATTTTAGTTCTGGTGATCATTAGATATCTAATTAGTGATCAGTGATGAATTAAGTAAGTTTATAGTTTTTTTATTTTTGGTGATCATTAGATATGTGATTGATTTCTTGAATACTAAATATAGTTATAAGGATAACCAAAACTACTTGTGTTCATCAGTATCTAAGTTTATAAGTTCACATGTATTGTGATCTACAAAGACATTACCCAGGAGAATATAATTGATCCAGTGATCACCAAAAACAATGCTAATGATCACTTAAACAACACCTATTGACCACTAACTAATAGTCTGATATCAGTAACTGTAATTGAGAATATGTTGATAACTATAAATAGAACCAATGATAACGAAAAATGCTTCTAATGATTAGAAAAAGTAGAACTGTTGATCACCAATGGATATAATTCATATAGACATAGACTATGATTTTTTCCATGAGAGTAAACCCGCAAATGCAACAAAATAACACTTGATGCAACTACGATCCAGGATATGTTTCAAGAAAAACAAACATATTTATGCTAACCATAGAAAACCTACGTGGTGATCACCAAAACTTAGTTATAATGATCACCAAAACATAGTTATAATGATCACCAAAACTGATAATGCTGACCACTATCCCAGTTCATAAGCCAGGACATATAATGATCAACAAACACGTTCCCATGCATTCACATAATTTTATAAATTGATTACAAAAAAGGAATACTAATGATAACCAAAGAACAACCTATTCATCACCAACTTCAATTTAGGATATGTTGATCACCATGAATAATATAGTGATCATCACTTACCAAAAAAATGAATAAATGTGCTAATCACTAAACATAGTTCTTATGATAACCAAAGCAACCCTATTGATCACCAAAGCAACACCTAGTGATCACCAACTACAATTTAGGATAGGTTGATCACCCTGAACAAATATAGTGATCACTAAACATAGTTCCTATGATCACCAAAAAATATCATTTAATAATCAAAACATATGTTATCATTTTTCGTGTAATGAAATTATTCTTTTGATTTATTTTCTTAAGACTTAATAAACCTTAATTTTAGATACAAAGTTATTATTTGTTCATTCTTCACATCTTTAAATGTTAATTTTCTGAAAAACAAAGAATTTTATTTTAGTTAGTAAATCTTATCTGCTCAAAATTCAAAACTTTTATAAAATTCAATCGTGCATTGTCTTCTAAATATTTCATCTTTTAATTGTTATGACCCAAACAAAACAAAAAACAAAAATCACAATTCAGTTTTTGAACAGCGTGTTAACTAATTTAAACCCAACTAATTATATACTCTCAGTTATGATAGCCAACCAACTCTTCTGATTCCCAAGAGACTCTTTATTCTCTCGCGTGCATCTTGCTTTGCTATTCTCACTATCTCTCTTACTCTGTGTCTTTTTGTCTCATTTTTGTAATATGCGATTGTCAACATTCATCAACTTCTCTGTACATTCTTTGCATTTTGAAGATGAGATTCTTGGCTTTTGTGTTCATATTGTCCTTCTTGTTTTGTTCTAGTGCACTTATTTTGTTATTTTAGCGATTTATCTTTGATTTTTTTATCTTTTCTTAAGTTCGAGCATTTTCTTTTGAAATCTGGTTTGAATTCTACTTTTAAAAGCTTCTAATTTGTTTTTGCACTAAAAATAAGTCATTTGGTTTCTAGAAATGTAGCATGCCCTGATCTCTCACTTATGAACCGCTTTATCGATTTCAAATTTATTTTTCTTCTAATATTGTACAATTTGGTAAAGTTTAGTGATATAGTGTGCTCTCGGAGGATTTATTCTCCTTAATCTTTTTGATTTCACATGAATTTGCTGTTTTTGTAGGGTTTCCTTATGAGAAATCATGGCCACAGAAAAAGTTCAAGAAACAACTAAGGGAAATTTAAAAGAACCACCTTCCAAGAGGTAACAAAATGCATTTCAAAACTTAAGTGAATATTTTCATATTACATATGTAGTTTGTAATAATTAGTTATATATTTAGTGATTAGTAAGTGTAGTTTTGGCAATCGTTTTGCATATGTGTTTGTCCGTTGATGAGTTTGGGTATGCTCTTTTAAAAAACAATTCATACTTTGACACACCTTAAATGTGTTTCTTCAAGGAGGTGAAAAAATATGTAAAAACTCCAGAGCAACAGTTTTTTCATGCTGCACGTCTAGCTTGTGATTGTTAGAAAGGTAATCAGCGATTGTTAGGTGTAATATTGGTGACCATTTTGCATATGTGTGTTATCTGTTTTGTCATTGTTAGAAAGATAATTAGTGATTGTTATATATGATATTAATGATAGTTTTTTATGAATGTTTGCTTATTGTGTCCTACTATGCATAAATCTTTGCTTTCAACTAATCAATAACAGTCATTTACTACCACCAATATAAAAAGACTCGCCTTAAATCTATTTGTCGGTTGATGAGTTTCAGTATGTTCTTTTAAAAAATTCAAACTCTGACATACCTTAAATGTATTTCTTCAAAGAGATGAAAAAATGTGTAAAAACTCCAGAGCAACAGTTTTTTGATACTACAAGTCTAGTTTGTTATTGTTAGTAAGGTAATTAGTGATCGTCAGGTGTAATATTTGTGATCATTTTGTATGTGTGTGTTACGTATTTCTGATTGTTAGAAAGGTAATTAGTGATTATTAGGTGTAATATTAGTGATCATTTTGCATTTGTGTGTTATCTGCTTTTGTCATTGTTAGAAAGGTAAATAGTGATCGTTAGATATGATATTAATGATCATTTTGAATAAATGTTTGCTTATTTTATCTTACTCTGCATAAATGTTTGCTTTCAACTCATCAATAGCAGCCCTTTGCCACCACCAATATAAATAGACTCACATAATAAATTACTCCCTTATTTTTGTAATTTGCATCATTTGATGAGGATTTGTGATCAATGTAGTTGTGATTGGTGATCATTTGAACTATGATTGGTGATACATTATATTTTATGAATTCATAGAAGTATGCACATTGTGTACTCACTTGCATTTTGTATTCTACAGTCCTCAAACCTAGACAAAAGTGGACAAGGCGTTGATCAAAGAAGAGGATTTGTTGCTAAGCCTAGCAACAGTTTTGGCCAAGGAAAAAAGTGTTGATACAAAGTAGTTGCCCGCAAAACAAATAGTGATGAGGATACTATGAATGAATCTTCAAAATCGTTGGAGAAAGCTCTAGAGGAAATGAAGACCAACAAAGGCCAACCCTCTAGGAAGAGTGAGGAGCAAGTCGAGACTATCAAGAAGCACAGTGAAGAAACTGATAAGAAGAAGAAGACTGACAAGCCTTTAAGGAAAAAGGCAAAGAGGGTCAAATCTTTATAGGAAGCGGGAAAGGATGATGAATTTGTACAAAAATGTGCAGAGAAAGAGATAGTGAAAAAGAGTTTGGTGGGAAAGATGGAGGAGGAGAAGATGGAGAATGTTGTTGAAAAGGCTTCAAGTAAACATCCAGGGATTAAGGAATCTCCTAAGAAGCCCCAACAAGAAGAAGAAACTTTAGAAGAATCCGCAAGCAAATCCGAGAAGAAGTAGAGAACGGAGAAGCTAGAAGAAAGAAAAAAGGAAAAGCCAAATAAGAAAGTAGTCCCTATTAGGTGATCATAGAGGATGTGACACTTATCAACCCTACAATACAGAAAGGCCACATCTCTAAGGTGGGAATTTATGATAGTTTTGATGCAGAAAAAAACAATTCAACTTATCAAGAGAAGCAGATAGATTATGATGACAACCAGACACAACAGGAAGAAGAAACTACTATTGCTGAAACTGTGAAGGTTGTTTCAAAATGGAACAAGCCTTTATTAAAATCTGAAGGTGACAAGAAACAAAAAGATACAATGGAGAAGAGGAAGGGTCGCAAAACAAAACCAGAGAAGCCTCTAATGAAGAAGGCAAAGAGCAACACATCCCATGAGGAAGCGGGAAAGGATGACAAATCTACCTAGCAAAGTCGAGAGAATGAGCTGCTGAATAAGAGTTTGGCAAAGAAAGGGGATGCTTCAAGTAAGGATAAAATATCCAATAAAACTTCTGAGAAGCCCCAAAAGGAAGGGAAAGCTTTTGAAAATCCCCTACTATATCTAAAGGTGAAAAGAAAGTGAAAGATATAGTGGAAAAGAGGAAGGCTAGCAAAAAGAAACCAGATACGCCTCTAAAAAAGAAGGAAAAGAGGGACGCATCTCATGAGCAAGGAGGAAAGGGTGACAAATCTACCCAAAAAAGTGGAGAGAAAGAGGTGTTGTATGAGAGTTTGGTAGAGAAAGGGGAGGCTTCAAGTAAGGATTAAAGATATGAGAAAACTTATGAGAAGCCCCAAGAGGAAGGGGAAGCATTTGAAAAATCCCCCACCAAACTCGAGAAGAAAGAAAGAGCGAAAAAGGCAGAAAAAAGAAACAATGAGGAGATGAACAAGAAGGCAGTCGTTGTTAGGCGAAACTAGAGGATGCCAGCCTTGTCAAAGCCTCCAGTGCAAAAAGGAAACATATTTAAGGCAGAAATTTCTGATAGTTTGGATGCAAAAGAAAAAAAAATCTGAGTTATGAAGATGAAGAAGTTGATCATAATGACAATAGGAAAGAATGGGAAAAAGAGAGGATGACTTCTGAATTTGTAAAGGTTGTTCCAAAGAGGAACAAACCTTCATTAAAATCTAAAGGTCATCAAGGGAAAGAGCAAAAAGATGCTCGATCCAATGTTAGTGTTGCTTCAGAAGGGGAGAAAACAACCAGCTCGGCATAGGACCTTAAGATGCCCCCCCCCCCCAGAGTAGCCTTTACAATGTGAGGAGGAAGGTGGCAATGAGAAGAGGACATATTAGAAGGCGTTTATTACGAGGAAGACTACACATTCATTCTCATCATTAATGGCATAGCTAAACGAAGCCCACTGAGGTGGTGAGATTAATGGGATTTGCTTCATTCTTAAAGGTTGATCTGCAGCGAATCTGAGGGAAGTTTTCGAAATGGCTGGTAGACAGCTTTGATCCCAACTCTATATGCTCCAGACTTCCAGATGGAGAAAAGTTTCTAGTCACAGCACTTAATGTGTATGTGACCTTGGGTCTACCCATAGGGGGAAGGAAAATCATAGAAATCACCGAGTCTTCCACGGACAAAGAAATATGACGACGTCCATGTTGCGTGGCTCAAGGAGTGGAAAATCAGTCAGAATGCTCGTGAACTCACTCACATGCCAGAGTTCATCCTAGCTAAAAAACATGGGGGTAAGAGCTTCAAGAGAAACTTCATCATATATTTGACAAAATGCTTTTTCAGCAGATCAAAGAACCGCTATTGCAGCAAGTCCATGCTGAAATATGTGAAGGATGCAAACCAAATCGCATCCCTAGACTGGTGCTAGGTTGTATTGCACAAACTAATCAGCAGTGTCAGGAGCTACAAGGAGGCTAAAGTTGTAAAAAAAAAAAAAGGGGTGCATTTTAACGATCCGCTCTTCTTCTTGATGGAGAGTTCTCCTATTCCAATAAACTACCACTTCATAAAATTGGTGATCAGTATGACGAAACATAGTGATGATTAAAACAGGAATGCCAAACTGTCTTAGTGATTAATAACTAACTTACTAGCGATCAATAAGTTGTGCGGTAGTGATCAGTAAGTTGTGTATTAGTGATCAATAAGTTGTGCATTAGTGATGATATGTGTTTGAGTAACCTAAATGCTTTACTAATTAAATATTTTTTTTATCTTCCTGTATTTAAAGATTGATGCACTTAGATAGAGTTGTGTTCGTCAAGCTAACAGTTAACAAGCAATTTCCTACGATGTCTACATGGATTAACGAGGATATCAAGAGAAGGATAGAAGATGAGCACAAGAGCAATGGGTTTGGGGGGGTGTTGTTGAACCTCCACGGCATGTTGCACAGCCAACAGAGGCTGAGCAGCAAGCTGGTAAAGACAGCAGGATGACTGATATTGAGGTAGTAAACAAATCACTCCCATCTTTTGTGTGCAAAAATGTGTGAGACACCCTTGTTTTCTGATAAATAAGGGTGTTGAGACACCCTTGCATGTGGGGGCATTAGTTTTCAATATTACTTATAAAACTTGGAATAGAGTCTTGTGCATGGTGATTAGTAGATGTTTGTGGTGATCAATATAAGTAATATTAGTGATCAACTGTTGTAGAATTAATGATCATTAGAAATAAGATTAGGGTGAACTAAATCTCTCCTTTTTTTTTTCCTCCATTGCTTGGAATTCAGTTTTTGTGTGCAAGGGTGATGAATGGAGATTTCATTGGTGATAAATTGGAAAAACATTAGTACACCATGTTACCTATGTGAACTGTAGTTGTGTGATTAGTGATCATTATTAATACATTTAGAGATCAATATTGATGTTATTAGTGATCAAAATGTATAATTTGAAAATGAATAGTATATGTGTTGTTGGTGATCAATAGATATGTTATTACTTATCAATACTTGTGTGATGAATGATCAATAAAGACACAAGTTAGTGATCATCTAACTTAATTTTGAATTTCTGTCTTTTATGAGGAATATGTATCGAATGATGAGTACTCATATTTTTGGTGATCATTGTACATAAAATTAGTGATCACTTAAATTGGTGTTTACTTATTTTAGATTTTGATTAACACTCCTTGCCTTTGTGTATAATGATCATTAGAGATGCTATTTGTGGTTAGTTGGAATAAGATCGTTCATCAGTTTACTTAATGTCTAGTTTTTTTCATCGGCATTGCTATTAGCGATCAGTTTCTCTTCATCAGTCTACAGTTCGATGATTGGTTAGTACGTGGTCAATAGTCATGTTATTAGTGATCAGCTGACATATCTATATTGTTTTTTTATTTTATTTTTTTGTTGAAAATATAGAAAGATGTAGGCAAGACAGCTTCTACTATTAAGCAATTGGTGTTTGCATGCAAAAATTTTATCACTGCCATGGATTCCATGTACAACAAGTATGGGGAAAGTGATGGTCTTCGCAAGATACTAGATGAAACGAGGGCAATGTTCACCTCATTTTAAGATGCTCCTACTGCACATGACGAATCCTAGAAACAGTGCAGTGTGGATGGAGTGCCTACAATCAATGACTGTCAGGATACTGTTATGAAAGAGGTTGTTGTAGAGCTTCACGGTGCTCGTATGGAGTTTGCAAAGCTTCAAGTGAAGCACCAACCAACCAAAGATGACAGCAATCCTTCATTCAGCCCCACATCTGCTGTTGCTCACCCAAATAGTTAATAGAGTTATTCCAAAATACTTTGTTTTTTTTAATCAAATTCAATACTTCATTAATCTATTGTAATTACTAAATAATATTTTTTAAAATTATAATGGTAAAAGAACAGTTATTGATCACCAAACATAATTGAGCAAGTGTTTGATCACCATGAGTAAATATCGTTTAAGTGATTACTAAACATAGTTGTAATGAACACCATAACTGCAAACTATTGATCACCAAGTGATATGGTTTAATGAAACGTATATTATCATTTTTTTGTCAACTAGAATTTATTCTTTTGATTTATTGATCACTAACTATAATTGAGAGTCTGTTGATGACCATAAACAAACCTATGATCACTAACCGTTATTCTAATGATCACCATAACTGCCTATGTTGATCACAAAATGATATCATTTAGTGAAAACATGTAATATCATTTTTTGGGTCCTCAAATCATTCTTTCCATTTATCTTCTTAAGTCTTAATAAACCTTAACTTAAACAAAAAAATTTATGTTCATTCTCCACATTTTCAAATGTTTATTTTCTAAAAAACATAGAATTTCATTTTTAATTAATGAATTTTCTTTGCTTAAAATTACAAACTTCATTGTGTTGTGTAAAATTCAGACATGCACTTTCTTTATGAATATTTTCATCTTTTAATTGTAAATAAAAAAACTGCAATTCAGTTTTTTGAAAACTGCATCTCTTAATTTATACTCTTATCCCAAGGCAAGATTAAACATTTATAGTTTTGATAGCCAACCAACTCCACTTATATAAGCACCCAAACAACACACACACACACACACACACACACACACACACACACACACACAAACTCACGCAAAGAAAAGAAAAGGAAAACAAACTACGGGAAACTAAAAAGAACCACATAATGACTGTTTAAAAGCTCAAGACCAGGCCAGAGACTCTTCATTTTCTAAGTCTCTATATTACTCTGCTATTCTCAATTTCATTCTCATGCTCTCTCTTACGCTCTAACTCTCTCTCTTTCTTATAGTTCCAATTTGCAAACTCACCAGCATTCATCAAATCATTTAACTTCTCACCACTGTTTCTACATTTCTAAGGTAAGACTCTTGATTTTTGTGCGTGACATTGCTTTATCTGTTTAGTTTTAGTACATTTTAGATTGTTATTTTATGCATTTATCTTGGATTTCTAGACGATCTTCCTTGAATTTGAACATTTTTATTGGAAATATGTTTTCAAATCCACTTCTAACAGCCTGTACTCTACATTTGGACTAAAAAAAGTGTGTGTTTGGTTTATGGACATGTACCATGCTCTGAGCTTTTACTTACATACCTAAATTCTGAAGGTTTAATTTATTTTTCTGATAACATTGTATAATTTGATGAAGTTTAGTCGTATAGTGTGTTTTTGAATGAGTTATTTTTTTTTAATCTTTCATTTTGACAAACATTTGCTTTTTCTCCAGGGTCTGTTATTAAGAAATCAAGGCGACACAAAAAGTTCAGAAAATAGCCAAGGAAAATGGAGAACAGTCACCTTCCAAGAGGTATAAAAAATGTGTTTCAAACCTTAAGTGAATATTTTTACATTGCACTTGTAATTTGTGATCATTAGTTACATATTTAGTGATGATTAGGTGTAGTGTTTGTGATCGGTTTGCATATGTGTGTCCCTGTTGATAAATTGCGGCACATTCTTTGAAAAAAATTTCATATTTTAAGAAACTTTTAAATATTTCTTACAAATATTGTGGAAAACCCCCCGGAATGGGTTTTCATACTGCATGTCTAGTTTGTGATTGTTAGGAGGGTAATTAATGATCGTTAGTTATGATATTAGTAATCCTTTTGGATATGTGTGTTTATCTGGTTAGCAATTGCGAGGAGATTGTTTTAACCAAATCATTTTCTTAAATGATTAAAAATTTCCTTTAAAAATGTATTTTCAATCCTTAAGTGAATTTTTTTCGTATTACATGTGTAGTTTGTGATCATTGGTTATATAATTAGTGGTCATTAGGTATAGTATTAGTGATCGTTTTAAATATGTGTTTGCCTGGTGATGAATTGCAATACTTTTGATTGAGCCCTAATCTATATGATTGGCGATCACCTATTTAAATGATCAGTTTGCCTCCCTTCACCCCAATTGCTGAAATCTTAACCACTTTTACGTTTTTGGTGATCAATCCTTTCTTAGTAGGTGATCAATTCATTTATTATTGGTGAACCTTTTGAATATGATTAGTGATCAATTATCTAAATTTTTTACTTACTATGATATGCTCACAAATTAGCCATACGTTGTTCACGATCAATAGAGGTATTAGTGGTGATCAGTATAGTTATGATTGGTGATCAGCATTTTTGTGACCACCAAGTTGATTTAGTGATTAAATAGACGTAAGATTGGTGGTCACTAGTGGTTGGTGATCAATAGAGTTAATTTAGTGATCAATAGAAGTATGATTGGTGTTCACTAGTGTTGTGATTGGTGATTAGTAGAGGTATGATGTGCAGTTTATAAACATAGACTATATATGTGTTTGATTAATTTGTGATCAATAGGAATTAATTTATGATCAATAGAAGTATGATTGGTGATCACTATTGTTGTGATTTGTGATCAGTAGAGTTATGATTGGTGATCAACCCTTTTCTAATAACAAAGTCAAATTCACACACAGTTTGTGATTGGTGATTAGCAGAGTTATGCATGGGCCAAAATGATCCTACCAAGGATCAAATTTCTGAAATAATCAGAAATGTCATTGAAAATGTTAACACTGAAAGTTTGTTCATGAAAGAAGTGGAAAGGTACTGCTTATCCATATATTATAATTATAGTACAATATCCAAATTTGTATACTAACTTGCCTTTTGTATTCTGCAGCCCTAATGCACCATTGAATGAAAAAGAAATTAAAAAAGGTGATAATGAAACAAGAGCATACGGTGAAAAAAGTAGCAGCAGTTTTGGTCAAGGGAAAAAGTATCAGTACAAAGTATTTGTGCACAAAATGGGAATCGACGACTACGCTCCAAGTCATTTTGATAAAGAAGACAATGCAGATGACAAAAAGGGCTATAAAGATAAGTCCTTGGCTGAGGAACAACCACAAAAGAAAGGCAAGAGTGACATAAATGTCAAAGCTAGTGCAACGTAGGTACCGACATCTAAAAGATCATCATAAAAAGTTGCATAGCAAAAGAGCATTAAAGACAAACCCACTAAAACCCACGAAGAAAAGAAAGATGACGAGAAAAGGGAGACCGAGAATAACAATAAGGATGATAAGTCACCACAGAAGCTCCCACCAAAAGAAATTTTTTCTTAAGAACTAACTCTAAAGCCCAAAAAGAAGAAGACTGAGAAGAAGGGCAAGATCGAGAACAAGAGTAGTAAAGAGGTCCCCTCCTTAGAGCATACACATGACAAGGAAAATGAGAAGGCAAAGGAAAAATAAAGACTTCCCAAGAAACCCATAGAGAAAGGTCCTTTAAAGAGGAAGTCTGGCAAAAACAACGCAGATAAGCCTATAAGCAAGAAAGCGAAGAGGGAGAAATCTCCTGACCATTTGAGAAAGGGTAACAAATCTGCACAGAACAATGGAGAGAAAGGGGAGGAAAAGAACAAGAGGAACGACCAGAATGCTGGCAAAAACGCTCCAATTAAGGCAAAGAAAAGGGCACTCACTGATAGGCATTCAAAGGCTGCAGTAGAGAAAGTGCATGTATTTGACGAAAAACTTTCAGACAGTTCGGAATCAGAAGAAGATGATCCGCCTTGTGAATGCAAAGAGGTCGATCATGATGAAGACCACGTAGAGGGGAAAGAAAAGGCCACCATACATCAAACATAAAAGCTGCTTGAAAGAGGAATAAGTCTTCATTAAAATCTGAAGGCAGTCAGGGGATTGAGAAAAAACATGTGCAATCTAATGTTGGTACTGCTTTGGTGGTAGCGAAAACAACCAGCTCAACACACAACCTTCAGAAGGTCCAAGAAGAGCAGCCTTCAAAATTTGGGGAAGAGGCTGTGGGTGAAAAAAGGACATACAACAAGCGTTCATTATAAGAATAACTACCCGCTCATTCTCATCGATAGTGGGACAACTCAGTGAAGCCCAGACTGAGGCAGTTAAATCAATGGGATTTGTTTCCTTTCTTAAAGTTGATCTAAAGCAAATCCTGAGGAAGTTCTCCAAATGGCTCGTAGAGAGCTTTGATCTGTACATTGTCTGCTTTAGGCTTCCAAATTGGTAGAAGTTTCCGGCCACAGTATTTGATGTGCATGTAACCCTAGGTGTGCCTTTCGGGGAAGGAAAATTGTAGAAATCACCAAGTCTTCAATGGATGAAGAGTATGATGAGGTGAATGTTGCATGGCTTAAGGAATGGAAAATTTATCAGAATGCCCCGAAACTCACTCGAATGTCAAAGTTCATACTAGCTAAAAAAGATGGGGGAGAGAGCTTCAAGAGGAACTTCGCCATATATTTGGTGAATTACTTTTTTAGCAGATCAAAGAACTGTTATTACAGTAAGTCTGTACTAAAATATGTGAAGGATGTGAACTGGATCGCATCCCTAGACTGATGCCAGTTAGTGCTGGACAAGCTGATCAGCAATGTGAGGCACTATAAAGAGACTAAGGCTGCAAAAGTTTCGATGGTCCACTGTTCTTCTTAATGGTAAGTTATCCTATTCAACAACCTATGCCTTCAAAAAATTAGTGATCAATATAAGCAAACACACTGATCATGAAAAACACACTGATCATGAAAAACGCACTGATCATTAATAAAGGAATTCTATAATGTCTTAGTTATCAACAATTAACTTACTGGCGATCAGGAAGTTGTGCATTAGTGATCAATAAGTTGTGCATTAGTGATCAACTGTTAATATGTATGTAAGCAACTTGATTGCTTCTACTAATTAAATATTTTTTTATCTTGTTGTATTTGCAGATGTTGTACTTAGACAGAATTGTCTTCATTAAGAGAACAGGGATGAGAGAATTCCCTATGATGTCCACATGGCCTAATGTGGACATTAAGAAAAGGGTAGAAGACGAGGACCGTAGCCACAGTTTTAGAAGAGGTGTCATTGAACCTTGCCTGAATGTACCACACCCAACAATGACCTACCAGCTCCTTGCTAAAGACATCAGGACCTCTAAAATTGAGGCAGTAAACAAAACATACTTATCTTATTTGTATTGATCACTAATGACTCAAACTGGAATTTTTATACTAATTATATATTGAGTGAAGTCATTACTAATCTTATTTGTACTAATCACTAATAGCTCAATTGTTTGATCACTAGTATGACTATTATTGATCACAAATATAGAAAGGCATGGTGATCAATACGTAAAGTAGATAAATGTTTTCTTCTTTCCGCAAAATGCATAAAGTTCAATATGGCAACGTTATTATTTTTCAAAAAAAGAATATAGAAAGGCATGGTGAAGAAGGCTATTGGTAAAGAGGCAACTGCAACAGCACTTGATTTTCCACAGCCATCAAGGGCTCAAACTGAAGCTGCTGAAGACACAAAGAAGACATAGTTTGAGGTAATAAAATACCCACCTTTGTGCCCATTCCTTAGAGCTTAGCCCTTGTGTGTGAATGTTATTATACGGTGATCAATAGAAATGCTATTGGTGATCAATACTTGTGATCAGTGATTCAATAGAGATGCAGATTACTGATCACCTAATCAAACTTGAATTTCTGTCATTTTGCGGCATATGTACTGAGTGATCAGTGGTCATATTTTTAGTGATTATTATCAATAATGTTAGTGATCAATTAAATTAATGTTTACTTATTTTATTTTTTAATTTACAATCATTGATTTTGTGTATAGTGATCATTATAGACGTTATTTGTTATTAGTGGCATAAGATTCCTAATCAGATGACTTAATATTTGAATATTGCTTCTATTTCGATTATTCTTTGGGTGGTGATCATCAGAGATATTATTTGTGATCAGTTGGCATAAGATTGGTTATCATATTACTCAATGTTCAATGTTTTGTCAACATTGCTTCTATTTCTATCCTTCTTTGAGTAGTCACCAATACTGATGCTATTAGTGACGAAACCTGATGCTTTTAGAGATCAATTTTCTCTTTATTAGTTTAAAATTTTATGATTCTTTAGCAAATTATCAACAAGCCTGTTATTATTGATCAACTAACATATGCATTATTTTTTCAAATTTGTAGAAAGATGTTGAAAAAACAATTTCTACTACGAAGCAATTCGCAGTAGCTTATCGAAACTTTATCACCGTCATGGATTGTATGTCCGATAAGTACCGTAAGAATGAAGATCTTCGCAAGATACGAGATGAAATAAGGGCAATGTTCGTCTCATTCTGTGATGCTCCTACAGTAGATCAAGAATCTCAGAGGGAGAGCAGTATAGAAGGACCACCTCTAATTCGTGAAGGTCAGGATTTCGACACTGCTGTTATGAAGGAGGTTGTTGCAGACCTTCACAGTGCTCATTTGGGGTTTGCAAAGATTCAACTAAAGCAGCAACCAGACAACGACGATGGTGGTCCTTTATTCAACCCTACACTTGCACTTCGTGAACCAGACAGTGAAGCTCAAATTCTGGTAACCACATCTATGGCAGATGTAAGTGTTCGTATTGAGAAGGAAGACCACCATGAGAATGTGCTCATGGATCAGGCAAAGAAGGAAATGAACAAGAATGATAGCAAGCTTTCATTCAGTTTAGGACTAGGACTGAGTCAGCCGGACAGCCAAAGTCCAGTCCCTCAGAGCACATTTGTGCCTGATCCAAGCACTGTCGGGGAAAAATAATGATGCTAATGAGGATGATGATGATGGTGCTCCATTAATATTCCCCTTAAGGAACACTTCTCAGGAGAATTATGACCTGAGCATCAAGAACCCAACTGCAAACAAGTCCAAAGCAGGGGACAAGCCTTCTTCTAAAAATGGTGACGTTAGAAACCCCACAATAAGGATTAAAAAACCTACTATGAAGTAAAACACTAGCTCAAAAGCACCATCCCCTCACACTGTCAAAGACCAACCACAACAGAGCAAACAAGCAGTGTCTTTGAAGGCTCAGAAGAAGCAACCCCGGAACGAAAAAACAGTGAGCACTCCACCACCAAAGATAAAGCTGCCAAACAGACAAAGCCTATTATGCATGGTAAAGTTTCCAAGCAAATAGCTAAATCTGCCGCTGTAAACCAACCAGCGTAGTAGCAACAGAAGCTTGCATGCAAAGTAGAGCGGCCTCAAAAACAGACTAGTGGGGAGAAAGAAAAGTTATCTGACAAGGTTAAGGTCATTGAGCAGAGCAGTAGCGGCCAAAAAATGACAAGTGCCCTAGCTACTAAATACACAGTCGAGCATAAGAAAGAAAGTCTCGGGGCTGATGGTGAGCAAAAAGTAGCTGATGACAGCAAACCCAAACTGATAGCAAAGACAAGGCCTGAATCTAAAGCAAATAAAGAGGTTTTCGATGAAAAGGATGATAAGAAGCGTGTGGGTGCTGCCATAACTTCGGAAAAGTTAGAGGAAGTAGGTCCATCGGCTGCAATGAGGAAGCGATGACCTGAAAAGTTGCCTCTAGCCTACTACTCACCGTATGTAGTCTAATTGACAAAGTTAGACAATCAACTGTCTAAAGATAATATGGCCATATTTGAGTATGTTTTTAGGATGTTCAAGATGTTGATGAGAGGTAATGTCTCTTATCAATGTTTGTATGATAAGTGATGCTTTTGGCAAAGCAATCTATTGGCGCAGTTGATGATCAAAAGCTGCATGCTTAGGGATCAGTAACTATGTGATTGGTGATCAATTGTTATGTTGTGGGTGGTCAACATTCGATTTACTTTGTATAAATGTTTACGTCTTCAGTGCTTTGTTTGGTTAGTCGTCAACAGGTATGTGATTGGTTATGAATGCTTATTTGCTTATGATCAATAAGGCAGTGATTGGTGATCATCAGGTTGTGATTGGTGATCAGCGATTATTTGTTTGGTTGTCAATAATTTTGTGATTGGTGATCAATAGTTTTATGGCTGGTGGTCAATTTAGGATAACTTGTCTAAATGTGTAGTTGGATGCTTATATTCTAAGTGATGCATTTTGGCGAGTCAATGTATTGTCAGCTCATTGATCAACAGTTTGACGTTGGTAATCAGCGTATTTGTGGTTTGTGATCATTAGGTATGTGATTTGTGATCAATATGTCATTAGTTGCGTAAATGTTATATTTTTATTTCCAAGTCTGTAACCATTCTTTTCTGTTTTGTAGTGAACCTTTGTTTGATAGTTGCGGTAATAAGGAGGCAACTAGATTTGTCATGGCAACTCTAAAATAGGGAGAAGAGATCGACATGAATGTGATCAGCATATAGTCATGCATACTCAATGATCTAGAGAGAAGGGGATCTCGCCACTGCAAGTAGACTGTTCATGTGTGATCAAAGTGTAAATGCATCTAAAATCACCTTATTCATCAATAATTACTGCGTTAGTGATCATGAATAAAACATTGAATGATTGGTCTACGTAGTTTAATAAACTTCTCACTTAGAATTACCTGTCTGTAGCGGTAAATTTTATTGCATAAATATTTCTTCATTCTTCTTTGATGCAGTATTTCTTTAGCAAAGATATGTTGAAATTCAAATAATTCGACAAGAGATATGAGGATTTTAAGAAGGTAATGGACAGAGAGCTAGAAATGTGTCCCTTGATCAAAATCAAACAAGTTGACTTGGTAAGTGTTGCTTCTCAATGAATGCTCTTACTTGGCTTGTTAAAAAAGGTGCTCACTATTACTATTCATAGTTGGTAATGTTCACATGAGTGTTTTTTTTTTCCTTCTTTTTCCCTTAAAAAAAATTATAGGTTTTCTTCCCCATATGCCGCAGAAAACATTTCTTCATGCTTTGCTTCAACCTTAAGGACAACAAGCTTGAGATAATTAATAACATGATGACAAAAACAACATGCAAGGTTACATATGAAGATTTTCCAAAAAAGTTGGTGAGTTTTAAAAACTATATTGTTTTATAAAATTATATTATTTTATAACTACGCTGATGTCGTTACATTGCAATTCTAATAGTGTGCAAATTTTGAAAAATTTGTGCAGAACAAAGTACTTAGCCATCACCTGGAGGGCGTAGAACATCCAAAGCACGATGTTGTCAAGAAACTAAAGTTGGTGCGGTTGAAAATGCCGTGGAGGTCAAGTACAAATGTCACAGATTGTGGCATATTTTGTATGAGATACATAGAGAACTACTTTGGGGAAGGAGAGAAGTGGCAATCTAGTCTGAATCCAAACGATGTTCGTATTTGACTATAACAATTATTTCCTAACCACAAAAAAAAGCATATATTACTAAGGGCCTGTTTCTTTCGTGGGTAAATTGGGTGGGTCAAAAGGGTGAAGTGGGTTGAAGTTGGTTGAGGTGGGTTGAGATAGGTTGAAGTTGATATTTTTTTTTTTAGGTGGGTTGAAATAGGTTGAAGTAGGTTAAAGTGGGTTGAAGTGGGTTGATGTTGGTTGAAGTAGGTTGAAGTGGGTATATTTTTTATGTGGTGGGTTGAAATGGGTTAAAATAATGAGAATATAATTAATGTGTGATAATTTATGAAGTTATTCAAATTTTGTTAAATTTTTGTTTTTTATTTTTCATTTTTTATTTTTTTGATTTTTGATTTTTAATTTTTAATTTTTTAATTTTTATTTTTTTTGTTTTTACCTTTTTTTTTCACTTTTTTTTTTATTATTTATTATTTATTTTTTATTATTTATTTATTTTTTTATTTATTTATTTATTTATTTATTTATTTTTTTATTTTTTTATTTTTTATTTTTTGTTT
>JACYFF010019584.1:26350030-26376693 GCA_017589665.1 Selenicereus undatus
GAGCAAAACTGAGTATACACTAGCATATTTTAGTAAGTTATGCAATATTTTTAGTAAGTCAAAATTTAATTGTATAACTACTTTTGTACAACTAACTATATGATATTATAAGTGCACATCTTATATAATAAATGTAAAGATGTATAAGAGGTTGAGAAAACTTCCTTCCTCCAATTCTAAAATCTCAAGCAATAGTGCTTATAAAGCGCTGATCATTCTGCAACATAAGTCTTAGCCATTGAGGTCCTGAGTATATTAGGTCGCAGGTTCGATTCTCTCTCCCCTTGTTGTATTGCATTGTCTTCGTGGCTCATTTGGAAAAAAAAAACATAAATCTTACCCTTTAGATTATTTTTAGTTTTTTGGGGGTTCAAAAAATCCAAATTTGTCTCAACATCACAGCTCCCGTAACCCTTTTTCTTCAGCTTAACTGTTGTTGCACAACCCATAACAATTTTTTTTATCTCATCAATTTTCATAGGCCAATAGGTCATATAGTTAAATTTTTTTTAAAAATAAAAGATCACTCAATAAATTATATATAAAGTTGAAAATGTTAACAGTTTTAGAAATAAATATTGTTTGAAGACAAAATTATAAAAACATACCATATTCAACCTTGAAAACATCAACATCAATTTTTATGCATATATTAGAAAGATAATAATGAAGTTCATTCCTAAAAAGAATAAGCAACTATGTTTAAATTATTTTGCAGAGGATAGAAAACTTTGGCTACATTTATAAGTTATATTTATGAATCCTAAGAATAAAAAGTAAAATAATTTATAAGTAGTATATATAGTAAAAATTAGAAGATATGTTTTATTTGTTTGGAGTTCACTGTTATATTCTAAATGATGATTTTAATTAGTTTTAATATTTAAATATTAAGATTAATTATTTGTAATACAAGATATGACTTACTTTTATCATTCAACTCATAATTCCTTTTTTTTTTGACAATAACATAGGATTGTTTTCCTATTAAAAAAGGAAGAAAAGGAGATAATTAATTTTGAATATTTTATTTCTATAGAAGAGAAAATAATAGCTATCTATGGTACTTATTCTGGGAGTTTTTATGATAAAAATAACAAAAACATATTGCAATGTAATTTATTATATAAAGATATCTATGAATCCTAGTAATAAAAAGTAAAATAATTTATAAGTAGTAGAAATAGTAAAAATTAGAAGATATGTTTTATTTGTTTGGATTCACTACTATATTCTAAATGATGATTTTAATTAGTTTTAATATTTAAATATTAAGATTAATTATTTATAATACAACATATGACTTACTTTTATTATTCAACCCATAATTTCTTTTTTTTTTGACAATAACATAGGATTGTTTTTCTATTAAAAAAAGAAGAAAAGGAGATAATTAATTTTAAATATTTTATTTCTAGATAAGAGAAAATAATAACTATGGATATTACTTATTCTATGAATTTTTATAATAAAAATAACTAAAACATATTACATGAAGATTACATAATAATGTATACAATTGCATTATTGATCAATAAAGTTGCATTACACAGAGAGAAAATGCTCTTGAAACTTCTAACATTGGGATTTTAGAAATTCCAATGCATAAATTTTGGTCTCCAGTATTGCGAAAGACCAATAGTTCAATCGCTTATCTTATATTCTAACTCTTGTAAATATTAAACTACATATCAGTAGAAACAATTTAAAATCTTGATAAACATATGAATATTAAATCAAAGAGCACATTAAACCCTAAACTCAAAAACAATAGTCTTAAACCCACAAGTTATAAATCTTCAAACCAACCGTAAGCCTTAAAACCCTTGAGGCCCACACCCTAACCTAACTTTGCATAGCATCACATTTAAAAAAAAAATTACAGGATCATATTAATGATAGTCTTTTTGGCTTTTCCGAGTTTTAAAAATAAGATATAAGAAAAAAAATAGTTTCAAATTTTAATAAGATAAGAGTTAAATTTATAATAAAATCTTTAATATTTTACTCTTTTTGTGCATTAGTTATTGTGCATTGTTTTGTTTTAATTCTACTCATTCTTAATATTTTGCTTTATATATATATTTAATTATCTATATCGTGTTTTTTATTGTATAATTTTATCGTGTTATCATTGCTATATATTATGTATTTTTTGAAATTTACAACATCTCTATCAAAATTCATACCTAATATCCTCATGATATGCTTTTAAGGGATTGAATATATTAATTTTTCTATTGAAATAGAAGATTACGATAAGAACAATTTTTCATTATTTACATTGCGAACTAAAAGTAATTATTTAGACTATCAAATTATTTCTTTTTTATTTTAAAACTAATTATACTTAAATTATCTTTTAATATATAAATGACCTGTACAAGAGTACGAGTACAAACTAGTTTATTACTAAAATTGAAATTTGCTTTCTAAGAACCACATCCAGAGGTATGTTTTACTCAAAAAAAGTGTACAAAAACCACGAAAATTGGCAATTAGCCGCATGATCAACCTCCCCCCCCCGGAATAGGCCTGACAATTTCACCCGAATCCGATGGTCACCCGTTTCACCCGACCTGAAAAATTGGATGAAAATCCGATTAAACGGGTGAATTAAATGGGTGATGGATAATCGGGTGATGGATCGGGTCGGATACGGGTGATGGTCCACCCGACCCATCACCCGTTTATATATATATATATATATATATATATATATATATATATATATATATTAAAACCCTAGAATTTCTTCTGTCTTCCCCATGCTCTGCTCGCATACCCCAAACCGGCCTTAGCCCCTCCTCCACTCCGATGACCACCTGCTCTGCTCTTTCTTCTCACAGTCGACATCTCCGCTGCTAGTTGGATAACATATATGTTTCACCCGTTTGATATATATGTTGTTGCCTGGTTAACATATATTTTTTGATTTGGTATGCTAGTTGGATAACATATATTTTTTGAGTATTTGAATATGTTTAGCAGAATTATGATTACTAACTATTTTTTTTTTTAAATGATAGTCGTTGGTTGGTGATGATCTCTACATAGGCGGCACTTAGTAGTTCATTGAAGTCTTGAAGAGAATTGAAGATTTGTGTCTTTGTCTCTCCAAACATTGTGTTATAGTTGATTGATTTGATCCATTCTTTTTTATCGAATTATTTGTTTGTAGAACATTTAGTCTTTGGACAATCATCTTCCTTACCTCCAAATTAGAGACAATTGATGGTTGTTATCTTTATCATTTGTGGCAATTATTGTATTTAAGAATCGGGCATGTGGTTCGTAAATATGTAATTGTCAAGACTATTGAAATTTATTTCAGCGATAAACGAATGAAATGAGATAGAGCACGTTTCACCCGTTTATCACCCGTTTCATCCGCGGATGATGGGTGGATTGGATGCAGGTGAGCGGATGAGCGGGTGACAGGTGGATCAGGTGGACTGGATGGATGCAGGTGATAGATGCGGGTGGGGGCTCACCCGCTTTACACCCGACCCGTTGCCGGGCCTACCCCGGAAACCCCCAACGGGAATTTCCCCTTGAGTGATGACTTATGACTTATGACTTATGCCTTATGCGTGTCTCTCGGTAGCTGGCCTCCTCTAATTTGTTTTTAATTTTTTCGCACTCTTTTGTCTCCCTCTCTGGTTCGCAGCGAGTGAGTCTTCGACAAATTCCACACTTCAGTACCCTCCTTTTACCCATCGAGCTCGTCGTTTCCCCCCCTCAAGGGCCGCCAGTGTTCAACGCCCCTTCTGTCTCGCTCTTCATCTTCATCGTCGGACTCAATCACGCCATATTTAGGGTTTTGGTCGTCCCATAGACTCACTCCCTTTTACAAAGACCCCTTCCTAGGGTTTTGTCGAGCTGGATTCTCTCTCCTTTCTCCGACGAGTCTCGATGCGTCGCTGGTGCGCTGGTTTCGTTGATTAAGCTCGCAAGAGCTTGTCTTTTCTTCTCCTTTTGCGTCAGATTCTATACGATTATCTTTTTCCTAAATTAGGGCAAAAAGGGCTGATTTCGTGTCTGTCTCCTTGTTTATCTAACTTTTGTAAATAATTCTTTGAAAGGAGAGGCGGGAGGGCGGTGTTTTGGGGTTGTGATTTGGATGGCATTGGGTGATTTGATGGCCTCTAGGTTCGCTCATTCTCCAGTTGTGGTAACGAATCATTTGGATGAGTGCTTGAGCAATCGTGAAGACGTTGAATTGTATCGCCTTCGAGATGTATCAGAAGTGCCGAGCACCAGCGGCAGCATTGTCAATGTCTATGGGAATGCCGCTGCCACAAGTACAGCCACAGCCACCAGTATGGTGTATTTGCCGCAGACCATTGTGTTGTGTGAGCTCCGGCATGACGGGTTTGAGGATTCCGTGCCCACTGGCCCTGCTGAGAGTGGTTTGGTCTCGAAATGGCGCCCCAAGGATCGCGTAAGATTACTGGGCTCTCTATTCTGATTTATAATTCTTCATTACTTTCCTTTTTTTGTTGTCTCATTTCAAGTTATATAGCATTATAAGGCCTATATGCTTATAATTTTAGTTCATATGTTGTTTCATTTGTCGTTGTGTCACATGAACTCTTTGGTGGCTCACCGTAAGAGATCTTTGTTGGAGGGCCAAGTCAACATAATTGGGTTTTGGAGCCTTTTGGTGTATGTTGACATATATTAGAATTTTAATTTCTTTCAGATTTCAGAAATAAACCTGAATTTATGTCTTTCATTCTGTTTCATTCTGTTCTAGAAATCAATTTTGCCAACAAACATGCAGTATGCGTTGCCTGGAAATATGGCTTGGCAAGGTTGCCTTAAAATCCCCCCAATTGAAATTGCTTGGCCAAAAAAGTATGTGACTTAAATTGTATGCAGAGTAAATGATGATTAGTGGGAATCTTGGCTAAAGGGAAATGTCTGAACAAAATTTAAGCCAAAAAAACACACTTTGTTGTGTTCATGTGGGTCTGAAAAATCAATGTAACCAATTGAAAAGAACAGTATTCAAATTATATAGCAGTAAGAACTTGAGACTGTTCAAAAGTGTCGAATTTAATAGCTAATAAATGGAAACGTTACTGTTACGGTGATGTTGGGTTGTATGACAGGGGGTTTGATCTATATCTCTTGAAAGTGTTATAGTTGTCCTTGCAGCAGCGCAAATGCAATTTCCATTATTCCCTCCTGATGATCATGTGGAGGGACTAGGGAGATGAAGAAAACCCAGGGATGGTATCTTGGGAGGCAAGAAGCTTTTGAGCTTTGACGAACTAGAATATATTTATAGGATTGTTGTTTGCCAGTGATGATATACTTGTAGTTGTAGCTGGAGATAAAGTGAGGATGTAAGCAAGAGAGCTAAAAGTAAGGGAATATTTTTTATGAAAAAGTATTGAATTACGGATATTTTTGACATATTAGAAACAGTGAAAATATAGTTCTAATTGTTTGGACCTTTTGTTTTATACCTGGTATTTAGACATGAGCTTTGCGTTTGTATGCTTCTATAGTTTTATCTAGGCTTAATGTTGAAAGATGTGGGGGTTGCCGGCTAGCATAGTTGTAAGTTCTATGAGTATTGGCTTTTGCTCCTCCCTGCGCACCCAGAAATTACTTCAATTTAGGCTAAAAATGAATGCATGTAACCAAATACATGTATATAGCTTTTGGTTGGGGGGTAATGCTAGGGGGGTGTAATGGTATCAATTATGTAATGCAAATAAGTAATATGAAGGGAAAATAGCTACATTGCCATGTTTGGTTACTTAAAATAGGTTAATGGAATTACAAAGGTAGTTGCAAGCTAGGAGAGAGAGAGCCCAAACCAAGGAGAGAGATTGGGGAAGAAAGAGAGGAGGATATGGATGAAATTTATCATAAGACTGGATGAGCTTTTGGCCTTGTAAAGGAGGAGAGAGAACTATAGGGGACTTGGAATGGAGTATGAGCGGAAGAGAGAGAGAGAGAGAAACCATTGTAAGTAGATTGGAATCTTATTACAAGGAGGGATGTAATCAAAATTCTCTAATGCATGTTCAAGTAATTGTAATTGCATTGGTTGAGGTAATGTGATTACACTTGGGGACTGTTCTGACCCAAAAAGGGGAGAAAAAATTTAATGTGTTATGACATTCATTTATCTAGTTCAACAGCACTTAATGTCTGGCGTTCCAATGAGTTTGACACTCTTACTTGGTTTCAAACGGGCCTGGATTTATTTGCCAAATGACGTGAGTGGGAGTCTCTGTACCTTCTTTTGCATTATTTAGATTTCTCTACCTATAACTACTGCCAGGGAGGGCTAGAGCTCACATTGCTGCAAAAATTGCCGTGCTTTGAGAGTCTTTGTCGCTTGAGCGCATAATGTTTTTGTGTTTGCCCCTTTGTACATGGATGACGTCCCTTTGGTGTCTCTTCTATGCAATTCTTGACTTCTTCAGCCAAAAAAAAGAAAAAGAAAAAGAAAAGGGTTGAGAGAGAGAAGGGGGGAGCAAGAGGGATTGCCCAGGTCCTTGTGCTTTGAAGGGTTAGAGCCAGTTGGCCTGGTTGGGTTTTTGAGGTGGTTCTTTTTTTTTTTTTTGCTTAAACAAAAATTGTCTTTTTTTTGTTTTTGTTTTTTGGGGGGCGAGGAGGTGGCTGATGGCAAATCAAGGTTGAGGTGGGTTACGGGAGGGTTCACGAGAAGGCAGGACAGAGAGGAGGACAGTTGGATGGGAATGTGGTGTGGGGGTCGGTCGGAGGTTAATCAACAATGTAATTTGTGGTTGAGGAACCTTGGTCCATGACTGCTAGTGTTCTTGAGCCCTTACCACTTGCAACTTGCATGTTGGAGGTGATCAGGGGTGGTTGGGAGGGAAGGAGGAATGGCTTGGTTGCATGGGATTCCATCACACAGACACAACGCCCTTGTTTTATTTTTTGAGCAAATTATAGCTCATTTTACATATTGAACCCCATACTTGGATTTTTGCCTATCTGCCTTTTTTTACTGGTAATGCTGGATTTCTTATCAGATAGGTTAGATGGTACTCAGTGCTTCAACACTGAGGATTTACATTACTGTTCACTCAACTCTGATGTTCAGTCGATGTGGTAATCATTTTTAATGCAAGATGTTTTCTGCAGATGAAGACTGGAATGGTAGCTCTTGTGTTATGTTTAAACATTAGTGTGGACCCACCTGATGTTATTAAGATATCTCCTTGTGCTAGGCTGGAGTGCTGGATAGGTATGACCTCCTGCTTTGCTTGTTTAGTTTAATGTGATTGCTGAGTTTCTACATCAAAATGGTTCCATGTCTATTGCAAATAAGTCAAGGCTGATGTGCAACACAATGTTTGAATTGATCGTCGCTGTAACCATGAATCAATTGATTGAATTAATTTGTTAATGTCATAGTAAATGAAACACTTTGGTGAGTCCTAATTCATGCAGTGACAGTTGCTATGCAGTACACAATTTTTGCGACTCTATGCTTCCATGAAACTGGTAGTCCATTACCATGGTAATGAAGAGAACTGCATTTGAGTCCCTTGTTTCTCAACGATTATATTATTTCCTAGATTCTGGAACAGTGAACAAATGTTACTTTTGTTTATGCATTTTATGTTTCTTTTCTTTAAGGAAAATTAAATATGTTAGTAGATCATGAACAGAAGGTTGGATGTAAAGCAACCATTCTTCAAAAGGGCTATACATTGATTGTCAAACCGGTCCATAATATCTACAACATCAAAAGAAGACTGGCGCAAGTTTTCCACTGTCCTAAAAAGAAAGAGTCTCGATAAGATTATCTTTGATGCGCTGATGAGATGTCTTCTCTCCCTCAAAAACTCTTGTGTTGCTTTCACAACAAATACTCCAAAATATTGCATGTGGGTTTAACATGGCATTTTCTGTTTAGCTTTCCTACCAAAGGAAACCTCTGAAGCTAAAAGACCGTTCTTTACAAAGTTTGAAGCAACCCAAGAAGCTCCCAAGGAATTAAAGGCTAACTCTCTTAGAGGCCGTGCAAATTGACAACCGAGCATCAAGTGATCTGGCACTAAATGCTCTTTGCACATTTGAGCATCTATTGGCCAAGATCTTTTGACTCTTCTGTAAATTGTTGCATGTCAAAATACTCCTATGAGATGCTTCCCAAATAAAAAATGAAACCTCTAAAGTAGACGAAGGCTTCAATATGACCTTCCAAGGGATCTGATCAGCTGAAATAGTCTGAGTGGATGGAGAACGAAAAGATAGGATCTCTAGATAGTAAAATTTGACTGTGAAAACCCTTTAGTGTTGAGATCCCATCTAGCCTTATCAAGTGAAGAGTGCCAAGTGTGATATCAGTCAGATTGGTTGAGAAAGCTGACAAGAGTTCCATTATCAGCAGAGGTGTCATGAACGAAAGTTCATGTTCAAAAGCAATTGCTAGACACTTGTTAACAATAATCAGCAACTGTAACGTCTTTCATCAGTAAACTTTGTATATTGATCAGCAAATCTGAAGGATGGATCCAATGGTTGCATTCCGAGAGGGGACAATCTATGGCTAGCAAAAGGACTGCCTAAAACCTAAGTTTCCAATTGGGAGGAGTAAACCTGCAGAACGTACCCATTCGTTAAATATGAAGGCTTAGCCAATTTTCCCATGATGCGTTGATAAGGCTCTCCAATGCCTTTATGAAGGCTGGCCTATTTCTTTTCCCTCCAAATTGTCAAGACAATACCATGGGTAACCCTTGGGACCTTTTGTTTGGCTTTTCTTTCCCAAAAGCTCCCAGAGCCAAAGGCTATTTTTCACTGATTTATCTGAGGCCCAACTGGCTAGCTTTTGGAAAGTCCTTGCAAAAGGATAACGAATGAGTTATACGGAATGATTTTTACTTACCTCGTAGATGCATGCATTTGACCTCTACCATTGCCTTTCCTTTCAATTTACTGTGCTGGTAATGAAGAATTTGGTTATGAAATTAATTGAACGTTCAAGGATTAATCTCCTACAGGCTGCTGCTGCTGCTGTGGGAGTTTGTCAGATTTTTGTCATATTTGTTTTTTCATAACAAGTGCCACATTTGACACGGTTCTTCTCCAATAAGCTATCTAAAGGCTGACTGATTTATATTGTTCTATTATGTAATCATCCTTTCTTTTTTTGTTTTCAAGTTTTTGGCTGACTGAGCTGTAATCCTAGCGGAACAAAGAAATAAAAATGGTAGGATTTTATTGCAGATTTACATTTCATATTTTGAGCTAGTTACGATGAGAATTTTATTGTAGTCATGGTAAATTTAAAGTATAACTTAAGGCTGATATTAGAACAATTTTTTGTTGTTGTTGTATTGGACACATTTCATAAACTGTGAAATTAAATGTCAATTTTCTTAATTAAGTTCCATTTTGCCCTTGACAACCTCCATTGATCCATGTTGGAAATCCTGGTTTCCTTACTCTTTTAAATTGTGAATTTGACAATTTTTCAAATATTATTTTCTACATGTTCCATTCACCTGTTCCTGTTCCATATGTTGTCAGATCCATTCTCCATGGCACCTCCAAAGGCACTGGAAGCTATTGGGAAGGCCCTGAGCTTGCAATACGAAAGATGGCAGCCCAAGGTTACAACTTTTCGTCCTTCTTGAAAGACTCAAATTTATGTTTCATCCTTTCTGCTGCATGTTTTATTTTATTTTTTTCCATTATTATCTCCGGTAATGTTAACAGGCTCGATATAAGTATCAACTTGACCCAACTGTTGAAGAAGTAAAGAAACTATGTAATACATGCCGCAAATTTGCAAAGACAGAGAGAGTTTTGTTCCACTACAACGGACATGGTGTGCCAAAACCAACTGCCAATGGTGAAATATGGCTCTTCAATAGGGTAAATGTTTCTGGAATGGCTGGTACTTCTTAATACGCTTCTGTATTCATGATTGATTGCTTTAATGGATGCTTTTGCAGAGTTATACACAATATATTCCTCTGCCAGTTTCTGAGCTGGATACCTGGTTAAAGTCGCCTTCAATTTATGTTTTTGATTGCTCTGCTGCCGGAAATATTGTCAACGCCTTCATTGAGGTATATGACCTTTTTGGAGTTGGGTAGAAATCATTTTCCATGCCTCCAAACAATAAATGTTGGTGGATGCTGGTGAAGTTAAATTTCACTTCTGTTTCCTAGGAGGTGCTGTTATATGGTTCCATTTGATTTCTGACAGCTTATTGATGCATCTGCATCATCTGGTGCTGCAAAAGATTGCATTCTCCTTGCAGCTTGTGAAGCACATGAAACACTTCCTCAAAGTGTTGAGTTTCCTGCTGACGTTTTTACGTCCTGCCTTACAACACCTATACAAATGGCCTTAAGATGGTAAGAATTCTTCCCTTTTCTTAAATAAAAATGTATGAATAGTTTGTTTATCAATAATCTAATAATCCTGTTTCAGCTGCAACTGCATTATCTAGTATTCACTATAAAAATCAGGAATAAAGCATGCATTGCCTTTTTGATTTGGTTGAGAGTTTTCTGCGTTCAAACTTCTCTTGAAATTATAATCAACTGTTTGGATACAGCACCTTGTATCTTTTTCCAACATTAAGAAGACTAATACTGGTGACTGACTTAAAGCTTGACTAATGGAACATGCAGCTTAGATAGTTTAAAAATGAACTGGATACTTGGTATTATATTAGTCCTATCCTTGATTCTGCTAGGTTGTCAATGTTCTTCTTGAATAGCTTGATCGAAAGCTCCTTAGTTTAGCCACGTTTTTGAGAAAGGAAAAAGAATTCAGTTGATTATATGGCCTGTTTTTGTTTGATGGAGATGCTTACACACACACACACACACACACACACGAGCGTGCAGACAAACACAGAGAGAGAGTGAGAGAGAGAGAGAGAGAGAGAGAGAGAGATTTTTCAATGCCATACCTATTACCGCAATCGTGACCGAATCCGTATTTGGAATCCTTTTATACTTGCATATATGTACATGTGTACATATGTGTACATTTGTACACGTATATGTACATTTATATGTACATATATGTTTCTGTTTCGGTAGGTAAGTTGTCCTATATCGGATCCCTCCAAGACATGATGGCACTGTAGTATTTTATTTTTTTTGGGGGGGGGGGGGGCCACACTGGCATGGTTCTACTGGGATCTCAATCTTGCTCCTTTGAATTAGGCATGGGCTTCGTCCAGGCTTTCCTTGTAATCGCTGGAGGAGTCTATGTGTATATGTCTTATGTTCCCGAATTCATTGGCTTCAAATGCCTCCTGGAGACAACTACTTATACTCTCGCAGGTTCATTTTCATCCGTTCTGCTTTGGTGTGATTCAAATCATTGAAAATGTTTTGGTTAAGTAGATGTGGGTTGTCAGTTTGTTGTCGATTAACTGAATGTTCTTCGCTCGATAGTCAGTTCTTTAGCTTTCCTGCTTGGCTCGTGATTCTATGTATTCTAGAATAACTGTTATTAGTTCTCTTTGATGGTCAAATGTGGCTCTTACTACCTGACTCGCCCTTGCTTTAATTTATAAAACAGCTCCTCTGCTTTGTTCTCACTCAAATTTCTGCGTAACCGTGAAAGTTTTTTTAATCTGATTTTATTTACCAGGTTTTGCGAACGGTCATTACTTAGAGAATCTCTTGATTATTCGCTGATAGACAAAATTCCTGGTCGTCCAAATGACCGGAAGACACTTCTTGGGGAACTTAATTGGATTTTTACTGCAGTGACTGATACAATTGCTTGGAATGTTCTTCCCCGTGGTAACAGCAGTCTGCCTGATATTCTGTGTTCTTATTGTTCCAATTAGATTTTTCCTTAAGTATCAGTCTGATTTGACTAGCATTAATCCTACAGATCTTTTCCAGAGGTTGTTCAGACAAGATTTGTTAGTTGCAAGTCTGTTCCGCAACTTTTTACTGGCTGAAAGAATCATGCGATCAGCCAACTGTTCCCCAATTTCATATCCAATGTTGCCACCAACCCATCAGCATCACATGTGGTATGACTGCGATGTTATGTTGCTTTTCCCATAGCATCTGTTCTGTAGGTGGTCTTTTTTCAGTTTTTTCCATTTGCCTTTTGTTTTTTATTCATATTACTATTATGTTCTTAACAAAAGGTGGACATAAACGTTTGGCCTTCTAGTTAAGTTGCATTAACTGTTTTTAGTTATTTATCTTGATAAGGAAACCATAATCGATTAACATGTGATGATCGAATGACCAGATGCACAGCTAATATCCTACAAAAGGCTATAGACATCCAAAATATAAACTATCTACATGGTTGGCCGCGTCAAAAGGGGAAGAGCAAAAGTTACCATTATCCCACAAGTACAGTCTCGACAGAATTGTCTTCTAAGTGCTGAAGAGGAGTTGCGAAACTTTTGAATACTCTTCAGTTTCGTTCTCTCCAAATACTCCAAAGGGTCCCATGAGGTTCCCTGTTTTTATTATGACCTTTGTATTTATAAAGAAACATTTGCCAATATTGACTATATGATTTTTGCAGTCGACCAGATGTCTCTCAGACAGCTATATATTCATGCTTGTTGAGAGTCACATGACGAAATTGTAGTACTTTTTAAATAAATTATTAGTACAATTATAGTTAAGTTTATAATGTGTAGAAAAAGATATTGATGTAAACTAATGTTAATGTCACTAGTAAAACTAATGTGCATATTGAATGGAAATAGCCTAACCTTAATTAAGAACATCATCAGTCAACATGAAATTAAACATAAAGTGGAAAACTGCTAGATGTAAGTTTTGGCAGATAATTCTCTGTCAGTTTGTCCCAAGTCTTCTGCATAAAATTGGAATATTGTAACTAGTTCCACCACAAGATAATGACATCATTGCTTACAATATGTTCTTGATTCCCTACTATGCTCAACATAGGGATGCGTGGGACATGGCTGCTGAAATCTGCCTTTCTCAGCTTCCGTCACTAGCTGATGACTCAAGTGCAGAGTTCCAGGTTTGTGATTATTAGGGTTTCTGCTGACTATGCAAAGTGTTTAACTCAAATTAAGATGATTCACTTACACTTGGAGCGTTCTAGTGATCTATTGTGAACTCAATTATGTGGTGTGAAATTGCAATTAAATAACTGTTGTGACTTGTTTCAGCCGAGCCCGTTCTTTACAGAGCAGTTGACTGCTTTTGAAGTATGGCTTGATCATGGATCTGAGCATAAAAAGCCACCAGAGCAGTTGCCTATTGTTCTTCAGGTATGACTAACATTGTTGTAGGAATTGTCTTTGTAGTTTGCAAGTCTGTAGCAGCTATGCTTGAGTGCCCATATCTGTGATATACTTGAGATGCTAGTCGTGCTGTTAGTGTATCAAATGCTTCTAGGTTAATGTGTTACTAAGCAGCTCGCAACATTTTCAGCTTCTGTATCTGTGATTCCTACCAAAAAATACCTTTTCCATTTGATCATTCGAAAGGCTTGGAGTCAATCACACAACTATCAAGCCTCTTCCTTTGAGAGGTGTTTAGAAGCTCAAGCTCATGATATGAAGCTAAGCCAAGAATGTCTTGATTGTAGTGTAAGTGAAGCTATGAATGGTCTAAGTTGTTGAATCAAATTCGGCTTGGAGTTGAAGGTCTCTATGATCCAATCTTCATCTGGGAATGAGTGAAAGGTTCAGAATTTCACTTTTATTTTATACCCCCTCTGTCTCATTATTTTCTTCTCAAATGAGAAACATTCATTTTAAGAAATCAAAATTTTAACCAATGAAGTTTAAGCTTCATGCAGATACTAAAGGCAATTGGTTGATTTCACATTTAAGTACCATTCGTAGAAGATAATTTGCGATAAAAAAATTTATTGAGTAGGGAGAAAAAATTGGGACGGAGGGTGTATTATTCTCTTCATTCTAGTATGCTGTCTGCTTTGCAATCAGGGAATAAAAATTTGTTTCAGCTGAACTGTCTTTTCAGTCAGGTCAGGTCAATAAGATAAACCAGGGTCATGAAATGGGTCTGTTAATATGCTTCCTTCAAATGAGAATGGAACAGAGCGCAACTGTCTTTTGAAGATTTTGACTGTTCGCCATATGGAAGCAATTTACCTGGCCCATTCAACGATTCTTATTAGGCATGGTAAGGCAAGAGAAATGAACCACCTGTAGCTTTAGAGTGATTGCCCTACAGAGTGAAGGTTATTCCTGACCAGGGCGGCAGATTGATTATGGTTGTCTAATTTCTCTGCAGTATGTCAAAGTGACTAGTGCAGGGTGCCGCATCCTTCCTTATAGAGTAGTCAAGGCTGTAGGTAAGGGATTTATGCTTTATAAATAGCTGGAAGGGTTTCAAACCGTGAGGTGTGTGGATGCCTGCGTTTTGTTGGGGAGACTATCATTCTCTCAAGCAGATAATATACATTCTGGTGGTTTGATTCTGCGGCGAACTGTGTGCTTAAAAGTTCTTAGGTTCTCTTTAGTGCATGTAGATAGATAAATTCATACTTACAACTACGTACTTACATGTATGGATTTTTTTGTACTTGAGCCCTCTGTTAACAGAAAATGAAGTTTTCTTAGGAATGCTCTACTGATGGAGAACGTGGCCACTATTGTTTTTTATGATTTATTTTTCTGTTTTATTTTGCAGAAACTTTTATATTTTTTTATAGTTCTGTATTAGTGCTATTGGGATTAACTGTTTCATTCTAGTTTGCTACTTGAAGGGGAGCCTTGGAGCAACGGTAAGGTTGTCTCCGTGTGACCAAAAGGTCACGGGTTCGAGCCGTGGAATCAGCCACTGACAAAGTCAGGTTAGGCTGCCTACAATTCACCCCTTGGGGTGCGGCCCTTCCCCGGACCCTGCGGAAACGTGGGATGCTTGTGCACCGGGCTGCCCTTTATTCTAGTTTGCTACTTTATAATGTGGAAATGCACATTCTTATGTGGAAATGTGTATATTTCTATTGTAATGATTGATGCTATTAGAGTTCATTGTTTCAGTCTCTCGTCTGGTTTACTATATGGAACTGTGAGTTTTAGCATAAGGTTCTGATCATTTAATTGTGATTTAGGTCTTACTTAGTCAATGCCATCGTTTCCGCGCTCTAGTGCTTCTCGGAAGATTCCTCGATATGGGACCCTGGGCGGTTGATCTGGTAGATTTTTAAGTCTAATCACTTGGTTCTCTATCCCCCCCCCCTCTTCTTTTTTCTATAGTCCTCTTTGTTTGTCATGGTATTATTATAGCATTTCTGGGACTTGACATGAATTAATATACAGTAAATAGCAATTTCTTCGTTATTAGGCCTTGTCAGTTGGAATATTCCCATATGTTCTGAAGCTGTTGCAGACAACAACACCTGAACTACGGCAAATTCTTGTTTTCATTTGGACGAAAATTCTTGCACTTGATAAGGTAACTGCTAACATATGCCACCTATTCTCCTTTGAGCTTCTTTTGCATTTTGAATTTATTGTTCAAATAGTACGATTGATTTAAGTTCTTTCTCAAGATGTTTCTCGTGGGGTTGGCAGTCATGTCAGGTTGATCTTGTGAAAGATGGAGGGCATATATATTTTATTAGATTTCTTGACAGCATGGAAGCCTTCCCTGAGCAGCGTGCAATGGCTGCATTTGTTTTAGCAGTCATAGTGGATGGGCATAAACGGGGGCAGGAGGCTTGTATTGAAGCTGGTTTGCTGGAAGTGTGCCTGAGACATCTTCAAGCATCAACTCCTAATGATGCTCAGTCTGAACCTTTATTTCTCCAGTGGCTTTGTCTCTGTCTAGGAAAGCTGTGGGAGGATTTTCTGGAGGCTCAAATAGTAGGTTTTCAGGCAGGTGCGGCTGTTATATTAGCATCGCTACTGTCTGAGCCCCAACCTGAGGTTTGCCTATAACCAACTACTGACTGAATAGCTGGATTTTATATATGTTTATGATATACGTATTTCCTTTCCCCTTGTAAGAACAATAAATGCTCCCTTTATAGGTTAGGGCATCCGCTGTCTTTGCGCTGGGAACTTTACTTGATGTTGGTGTTGAGCCACTGGGAGACGATGCAGATGAAGAGTGTGATGATGATGAAAAACTTAGGGCTGAAATTAGCATTATTAAAAACTTGTCAAGTGTTGTTTCAGATGGAAGTCCTCTTGTCAGGGCTGAGGTTGCTGTAGGTGAGTTCAGTTTGAGATTGATTTTAAGTGATACCTCTCATTGATTTATTTCTTATTTATTCCCAAAAAAAGTCATACATCAAGCATTTTCTATGATGGAAGCTCCTAAATGAGGCATGAAATGAATTGCCTCTTGGAATCCATCCACATTTTGGTAGTATTTGTTCCTGTTTGTCAGATCTTGCTCTCCCCACTCCTTGCTAACTAGATCTTGTTTATGTTTGAACGTGATCCAATCCTGTTTCGTGACAGAAGGTGGAGCCTTATTGCTAAAATCTTGTGTATAAAAGACATGCAAAGGATGTAATGTTATGTTATGTTTAAATTAGTTGTAATGGAAGGAGGCTAAACCTTGATTAGGTTTGAAGCTGTTTCAAATTGCAAGGCATGTTATCAAGGACTAATGGATTGAAATCTTGTACATGAAGGGAGTGAGGGGTTTTGTTCATCTTTCCTAGATACTGTATCTTTTGTATATGGCCACTTTCACTATCTTGACTGTAATTAGTAGGACGTATTTTACATACCAGCCAGCAGAATATCTTTAATATGTTTGACACCCTCTGGTTGACGAGAAGACAACTAAGGATTTGGCTAGCTATTGAAAAACTCAGCACTTCTCCTGTTCATTAGTGGTGACAACATGTGCAAACACCAAGAAAAGGAAAACAATATGCTGATTAAAGAAATCCTCTTCTTATTCTGTACATAGAAATACGCATGCACACATGCATATATGTATTGTCTGTGTACCGGGGGTAGAAGGGGAGAGTGACTATTTATCCTTTTTTGTAATGACGAATATAATTACACTTTTGATTCATTGAGATATGGTTTATGGTTTCTTGCATTTTCATTCGGCGTATTCATCACAAACCTTGAACTGTTTTGCCATGGGCCATATGAATTCTGTTATATCCACAACTTTTTTGTGGGTCTTTTGGAATCAACCTCTCTATGGGTAGGAATACCGGTAGAGGTAAGGTTGCCTACAGCTGGATCTCCCCAGATCCCGCGAAAGCGGGACCCATATTGGGAGTTTGTTGTTGTTGTTGTTGTATATCCACAACTTCCGTTTATTCCTTCTTACAGGTTTAGCTCGATTTGCTTTTGGCCATAACAAGCATCTCAAGTCTGTTGCTGCATCTTGTTGGAAATCTCAGCCAAGCTCTGGGCTTAGTACACTACCCTTGGCACATTTGAGCAGAACTGCTAGTGGTTACACTTCTCCAAACCCTTACATGCCTCAAGGAGGCATAGTCACTTCCCAAATTGCACCTTTGTTGAGGATTGGCGGTGATAGCACATCAATCGTCCGAGATGGAGGAGTCTCCACTAGTGGGCCGTTAGCTAGTGCTGGAATAATGCATGGGTCCCCATTATCTGATAATTCATCTCAACATTCTGATTCGGGCGCATCAAATGATGCTGTCAGCAATGGAATAATAAACCTTGCTAGGGATCAACCGCTTGACAGTAGTTTTTACATGGAGTGTATATTTGCCATGTGTGCATTGGCAAAGGACCCATCACCACGTGTTTCAAGATTGGGGAGGAGAGTACTGTCTATCATCGGGATTGAGCAGGTCGTTGCAAAACCTATAAGGCATTCTAGTGCTGCTGTCCGCCTAAGTGAACCTAGCTCATCTGCTGGCCCACGTCTTTCTGTACTACCTCGGTCATCATCATGGTTCGATATGAGTGGGGGTATGCTTAATTGATATGTGCAACCTTTTTGCTTACACGTATTATTTCTTATTTTATCTTTTTGTGCCATTACTGCAACCTCTTATGGTTCAGCCAGTTTTATAACATTAAGCAGGTATTGTTTGCTGAAGTCAATGGCTTGCCTAGTTTTGTATTGAAGAATGACTTTGAAATTGTTTTCAGGTCATCTCCCTATGGCATTTAGAACTCCACCTGTTAGTCCTCCGAGAGCAAGTTACTTGGCAGGATTGAGGAGAGTTTCTTCCTTGGATTTCAGAAATTTGCTTAGTTCTCCAGACTATGGCTTGGCTGACCCACTTCTGGGTTACAGTGGTGCTTCTGGGCAAACAGAACAGAGTCTTCTTCCAAGATCAACTATGTATAATTGGAGCTGTGGGCACTTTTCAAAGCCTCTTCTTACTCCATCAGATGATGGCGAGGAGTTGATAGCCAAAAGGGAAGCAAAGGAAAAATCTGCTCTAGACCTTATAGCCAAATGCCAGCACTATTGTATGTTGTCTTTACTTGTTTTGCTAAACTCTTCTACAGTTGTCTCCTTGTCTTCCTTGGAACCGCTGATGCTGTATTGATTCTTTTATATAGCTGTTAGCAAGCTTAATAATCAGATTGCAAGCTGGGACACCAAATTTGAAGCCGGTACAAGAACCATGCTGCTACAACCTTTCTCTCCTGTTGTGATAGCAGCAGATGAGAATGAAAGGATTAGGTATGAGAAGGTTCATTTTAAACACTCCTTTAAATGTGTCCATAAATTCGTTGTGGTGTAAACATGCCTGAAGTGTTTGTTCGGAATGTACACACAAGCATAAAAAAATGTGTGTGATGATATGTGATATCTAATTCAGTTGTGCTACAAGGCAAATTTGTAAGGGATGAGGAGAGAGGCAAGTAGATGTTACCATGTAACAGCAGCAGCAACAAGGTCCCGCTTTTGCGGGGTATGGGGAGATGTAGATGTATGCAACCTTACCCCTGTCAGGAGAGAGACTGATACCAAGAGGCCTACAAAAAAATTATCAGAGAAACATTTTGTTGAGAGGAAACCTTTCTAAAGCACATTCGAAAATAGAAGCATTAAATATAAAGTATTAATCAACAATTCGAAGGGGAGCCTTGGATCAACGGTAAGTTTGTCTCCGTGTGACCAAAAGGTTACGGGTTCGAGCCGTGGAATCAGCCACTGACAAAGTCAGGTTAGGCTGCCTACAATTCACCCCTTGGGGTGCGGCCCTTCCCCGGACCCTGCCTGAACGTGGGATGCTTGTGCACTGAGCTGCCCTTTGCCCTAATCAACAATTCAACAATAGATATGAATAAACAAGCCATGCGGAAAATCGGGTGCGACAGACAAAAAACAAATATTAAAAACGCTTGGGATGCTGTTATTACTACATCATTGCGTAGTATACAAGATAACAACATCAATGGTTGCTAAGCTGTACCATAAACAACTAACTACTTAAACCTACTTAAACTGGGTGGTTCTGTGTTAGGTTGGTAACAAAAGGAGTAGCCCATGTAAACATTATGAGGGGAAGTAGTAAAAATCCATATGCAGTGCAAGTGAATGCAAGTGTATTTGTGAAATATTGTTGTCTATGTGAGGAAAATGTATTGTAGAAAATGTAGTTAAAAGAATCCGCTTAATTGTCACAACCGAAGGAGTTCTAGGAGTTATTTCCTTCTGCGAATGGGACATTTTAATCGTTGATCCAGAGACCAGGTACCCACCCCATGTACCAATGTGTGAAATATTCCCTGATATTGTGAACTTTATTGGAATTGCACCCGCTTTTGACTAGAAATGTCTGCAGCTTTGTGAATATCAAGTTCTTCTGCACTACCCAATGGCTGTGTGGCTGCATCCATTTATTGACCCTACCTCATTTTCTCTTATCTTTGCTCCCACCCCTCCCCCCCCCCCCCCCCCCAAAAAAAAAAAACCTGTTCCTGGGTGATTTTTAGTGCTCATGAAGGTCATAGCCCCATGTATAGAAGACTTGGTTATTCACACATTAAGAAGGGGAAAAAAATGGAACTTTTTTTGGGGGGGGGGGGGGGGGGGGGAGGGAGGTTGAATCATGGCTAAATTTCTATGCATTGGGTGTATCTAATTCGTTAATATTCCGATAAAACATATGCCTGTGCAAATCTTTTCAAAGTCATGGCTCTAAGAATATTTTAAGAGGCAGTAGTAGAAAAGAGAAAAAGTGGTACTCCAGTCTTTAAAGCTTTACACTTGGCAAATTGATAACTGGAACCACATCTCTTGGATTTGGGGGTATTATTGGGGTTTGAGGAGGATGCAGCAGCTAGAAGTGGGAGTTTCATGGGTAAAAGAGACTAGACGGGATGAGAGAGGTCTATGGGTCATGAGGAAAGGTGTGGGCATAGAGGTTGGAGGATAGTTGGGTTCGTCGGTCTACAGAGAGTGCAAGGATTGTGTTGGACGCGACCTTATCTGGGCAGCACTGCAATCGTAAATGCTGTTGTTACTAGGGATTGTGGACTTATTGGCTTAGGGCCTGATCTTTTCGTGGGTAAATTGGGGTGGGTTAGAGGGTGAAGTGGGTTGAAGTAGGTTGAAGTGGGTTGAAATAGGTTGACGTGAGTTGAATTTGTTTTATGTGATAAATTGAACTTGGTTAAAATAGTGAAAATGGGTTGAAATAGGTTGAAGTGGGTTGAATTTGGTTGATGTAGGTTGATGTGGGTTGAGGTTGGTATTTTGGAATTGACCCACGAAATGAACAGGCCCTTAATACACAACAAACTCCCAGTGTGAGGCCCCGCTTGCATGAGGTATAGGGAGATCCAGATGTAAACAGCTTTACCTTTGCTGGTATCATTACCCATAGAGTGGCCGATTCCAATAGACCCACAAAAAGGTTTGAGAAAACATTTTATGGTTGAAAATCCTTTGATAAAAAAATAACTAAATACATAAATAGATAGATAATAAAAAAATAAAAAGCACAAAAAGTCAAATAGCTAAATCTTAAAACTGCTATCTAGAATAGTTGAGCTGCACAAAAATGGCAAAACCATGTCTTCACCACTTGAATTTTAACGTAAGTTTCCTATATTTTTTTCAGTGTAAGATGATATCATGTTCTGGTTAGATTGAGCACATCAATTCGTTTGGAAGTTCTCACAAGCTGTTTAGGAAGCACAAAATATTTGAAACCAGTCTCCCAATAGTTCCAGTCTCATGCTGGTTTCTGTTTTCTTCTTATTCTCTCTGTCCCCCCCCCCCCCCACCTCACTTGTTTCTATTGGGGTTGGGGCCTTTGGTGCACGATAGTTGGCTCTGGTTATTGGATTTATGTATCCATTTATCATTTGACAAAACATCAATTATGTGAGCCTCACCAGAAAAACAAGAACTATTGTTGCTCCTGTATTATGAAAGTTATTACTGCCACAAAGCAGACCTAGATGCATTATATTATTGCTTTCCAATTCATCTTTGTGCTTTACATGCTGTTCGTTCTGCTTCGTACAGGATTTGGAATTATGAAGAACCAGCCCTTCTAAATAGCTTTGACAATCACGACTTCCCTGATAAAGGAATCTCTAAGCTCTGTCTTATAAATGAACTTGATGATAGCTTGCTTCTTGTTGCTTCTGGTAAATGTCTCTCGTTCCCCCCCCTTCCCCCAACCAAAAAGCTTTTGCATCTGTTTTTTCATTGACAAAGAGCCAAGAGCTAAAATACTCTTGTTGATGAAGGTGATGGAAGTGTTCGGATTTGGAGAGACTACAAGCAGAGGGGCCATCAGAAGCTGGTGACTGCCTTCTCATCTATTCCTGTTCGTGGACCCACTACTAGGAATGTTAATGCTGTTGTGGATTGGCAGCAACAATCTGGATACCTAGTAGGCAACTCTCTTCTTCTTCTGGATTTCATATTTAGCATGCGCTATTCTTAGCTGGTTGTCCACCTATGATTTTGTATTAGTTCACATCAGGGGAGATATCATCAATCAAGGTCTGGGACCTTGACAAAGAGCAGCTTGTTCACTCCATTCCATCATCTTCCGATAGCAGCACATCAGCACTAGTATGTCTCTTTCTTTCACTATATTGTTACATTATTCCGTTCTGTTTGCTTCCCCTACTTCACCACCAAATTGGGCCCAATAGTTGATTGCTTATGCTGGTTTTTGTTAATATTCTTGTTTATGAGACATTCACCCTGTATAGGCCGGTGTTGGCGTCCTACTGCTTGCTGGATCTTGCTCGTCACCCATCTTGTTTGTGAAGTTTATGGGTGGCACAAACTAAGAAATGTTCCATTTTCTTTTTGCGTGCACATTCTTGTGCTACTTTGGAGGTGGATGCCTGATGTTTTAGGCTTGACGTGCCAATTTTGTATGCTTACCAATCATCATTTACTTATTTGGCTCGGATGCAGGCGTGGAGTTAAGCACTGAGGATTCTTGCGAATTGTTTCGAGGAACTGAGGATTATTTATTGCATCATCAATTGTTAAATGATCGGTTTTATCTACAGATTTCTAGAAGCCGATAGATGTGGAACGCATTTATGAGCTTTGGTGGATATATTTCAATGAAAATCTTTTTGAAGAGAAAGGCTATCTTAGTGTTTTATTTTGTAGCGTGCAGTAGCATCATGATATCATGCATGCTGGGATTAAGTAGTTATTCAGTACTTATTCTCCCCCATGCCCTTTTTATGATGTGGTTTGCATAAGAATGAGTGCTGCTAATATGTGGAAGGTCTAAAGCTACGGGAACAGTCTGGTAATATAGGCAGGCTATTGGTGTTTTTGGCAAGAGTTATAAGCTTAGAATAACTATTGAGCTTGCACATGTTATCTTACTTTTGGTTTGTGTAACAAAAATGATCTCATGTTATGATGACTGTTCCATGGTGTGAACTTTGAAGCCTTTGTCTGATTGGAGTGACCCGATTTCTTTTTCACCCCATTTATGATTTGATTGATTTCTTCTCCCATCATTCATTTGGTTGGCTTTCATTTTACGTCTGAGTGTAACCATCGACGGGCTTTGCAGGCTGCTTGTCAAGTTCATGGAGGTCAACTTGCTGCCGGTTTTGTCGACGGTTATGTTAGAATCTATGACACCAGAACCACTGAAATGTGAGTAACATTATGTGTACTCTGCCTGTGGTGGTTCATATTTTGCACTGTTGTAAATGTGACTACTTTACTGCATGTTTGCCTTTTTCTGTTGGCATTGATTTTCGTAGGCTACAAATTAATGTTAGCATGTGTCATTGCTTGCTGTGAAGGGGAGCCTTGGAGCAACGGTAAGGTTGTCTCCGTGTGATCAAAAGGTCACGGTTCGAGCCGTGGAATCAGCCACTGACAAAGTCAGGTTAGGCTGCTTACAATTCACCCCTTGGGGTGCGGCCCTTCCCCGGACCTTGCTTAAATGCGGGATGCTTGTGCACCGGGCTACCCTTTATGTGTCATTGCTTGATGGAGACCTGATATGGCAGGCCATCTGCGAATTGGCCATATTGGTGGAACATGGTCTTGCTCCTTGCTTCCTTCCGCTAGAGAAAATTAAAGAAATAAATAGTGGGAAAACACCTACCTGCTCCACAACCTGATCAGTGAGCTCACAGTTTTCAATAGTTTTTATGCTTTGATGAAGCCTGCCTATTTAGTTCTCTTCTATAGGTGGTTTTAATGTATTTCTGCAATCAAGTTTGTTTCTGACTGCCCCCCACCCGCACCCCAAAGTGAACCAAACCAATTCCATCGAGTTTCACTGTTAGATGGGGTGTGTTTTGTGCATTGGCAATGGGGTTGGGGGAGATATACAGGCAGTATACCCCTTTAACACTGAATAGGACAGGTGGTTTTTATTGGCGTCCAGTACTTTAAAAGGTACAATGGCCTATGGTTGACTAAAGAAGCATATGGATAAGGTCATCGAACTAGATTTAACCCACCTGTAACTTACGGGGGACATGATCTAGGATGGGGGTTTGGAAGGCTTGGAGTAGGGCTACAGCCTTATGTAAGTGTAGGCTTTTAGTTTCTGTGGTTTGAATTGTATGCACTATGAGAGTGGAATATTCCTACCTCCAATATTATTTGACTTTAATGCCTTATGTATGTTTCTTAGTATCATTCTCTCTTTCCTTCTCTGATTGTTTCATAAAAGGTTGGAATATACCCCCCCACCCCAAAAAAAATCCCGGTTTCAATGAAATGAGGTTTCTGCCTTGATTGAGATGAAATATTTTTGACGAAATCAGCCTCTTTGCTTGTACCGATAAGGTTGTCTACATTTAGGTCTTTCCTGACCGTTCTCAAGCGAAAGATCCATTGTCGTGGTGGTCTGTGTCATGGCGTAACACCCCCCCTCCCCGCGCAGGGTAGTGTAAAGGCTCAAGCTGAAAAAAATTGCTCGAAAGGGCCAATTTGAAGTGCCTGGAAGTCAGACAAATATTAATTCTTTTTTTGTTCCAAGCCTGCATGTTTATGCTTTTGGATGTTTTCAACACCCTTCCTGTCCCTTGGCTGTTCTAAGTTATTTCCTGTGACCCTTAAATCCCTTGTTTACAGGGTCCTTTGCACTGCCCGCCCTCATGTGCAGAGAGTGGTGGGAATTGGCTTTCAACCAGGACTTGATCCTACTAAGGTAATTGCTTTCAGTAACAATTGGACTTGTATAGACTCAACTAGATAGTGTCAATCAATTGTGTATGTATGACAAATACCCAGAAATCAAAGACTAGCTGATGATCTGAAATGTTCAGTTATCACTTACCGTTCACATTTCTGACTGGAACTGGTTAATGGATTGGTTTGGTCTGCATTGGGTTGGTCACGCTTATTTTGATATTTTCGGTCGGCACGGTTGATCTGCTATTCGTTGGTCCGGTAAGTTTGCTGTGAGGAGGCAAAGCAATATTGGTAAGAAAAATTTCAGTTCAGATTGAGTTGGACCAGGTTAAAGTAGATTGTCCCACTTCCGGTGTTGGGCCAAGTTTGGTTTTTGGGTCATTCAGGTTGTAGTTTTGAGCGTTGGTCAGTTTTGCTATGTCCACCTCTAACCAATGTGTTTTTTAAATGCCTCCAAGATTGTCAGTGCATCTCAAGCGGGTGATATTCAGTTCCTGGATATTAGAAACCAAAGTGAGGCATACCTGACAATTGATGCCCACAGAGGCTCACTGACGGCCTTGGCTGTTCACCGGCATGCACCAATCATCGCTAGTGGTTCTGCAAAGCAACTGATTAAAGTCTTCAGCCTGGAGGGTGAACAACTGGGCACCATCCGTTATCATCCAACTTTCATGGCTCAGAAGATCGGACCTGTCAACTGCCTCGCCTTCCATCCTTATCAAGTTCTTCTAGCTGCTGGTGCTGCAGATCCTTTTGTCACCTTATATGCTGATGACAGTAATCCTTCAAGATGAAAGTCTTTGTAGTTGCCGAAGGCAATCTTCTCTTGCTTTGAGTAGGCAAGATGGCGACAAATGAACTTGGGCTGAAATTGCTGATTTCGAATCCTGATGAGAAAGGTATTTTGAATGATTCAGCATGCTGATTTCATTACCTTCTCAAATTGAAGTCGGAGCAACTGAGGCAGGCTTGTGAAGTTCATTCATATGCTGCGTATTCATTAGCCCCCTATGTAAATTTGAAGCATGTTGGTAGAGTCGATTTAATTCCAGGGAGGCTTTGGCTAATAAGCTTTGTTATGAAGGTAGCAAAGTTGTAAATAGATATGAATATCTTCTCTCTTTTGGTTTCCTTTTTTGTTTCCGGAGGCTTCTGTTGTTTTCACCAATTTGATTTCTCCTTTAAAAAAAAAAACCTTTTCTAGGAGGGGGAGGGGTTTTAGTGACTTCTTATTTTGTTCAATTGGTAGTTTTTTGTTTCCTAGTTTCCGTTGAGGGGTGTCAGATGTGGGCGATCGACCGTATCCCGGGATTTGTGGGGTTCATTTACGCTTGGATTTGGGGAGTATAGTGATGATAGGGATGGCTTTGAGTTTTCTAACATTTTAAAGGCTTGTAAATAGAATTTGGTTAAATGTGAATGTGCATTCAAAATCTATAGCCTCAATTTTGTTGATTCCCATAATCCCATCTGAGTATCTTTAGTGTCTTTCAAATTTGATCTGCTTTGATCTGTTCTATGATATACTAGCAGGTATCACCACAGCTGCGTTCCAGTTCTATAGCCGGTCAACAGGTTGGGTAGTATTATTCTGGTTGCTCATCGGCTGGTGGGCACAGCTTCTAATCAAAGCCCGGTTAGACTTCTTTGGCACTAGATCGGATCTGGCTTTGAATGGATCTCCACTGTAAGGTGTAAACCATTCGCTCTATGGCTCTACCTGTCCCATTTGCCATACTTGTTTGGCACTAGATCGGATTTGGGTTTGAATGGATGTCCACCGTAAACCATTCGCTCTATGGCTCTACCTGTCCCATTTGCCACTGGCGAGATCCCTTCACTCGAATCCGATCCACCTGCCATACATGGATGAAATGGGTGATAAGTGGATAATTGTTTTAATACATTTCATACATAATTCATACTTGTTCATACATTTCAGGCATACAACGCAGTCTAAGCAAATTATCATCCCAACTTTTGGAAGTACATGTGAAATTAGCCAATGGAGTAACAATCCAAATAATTAAATTACCTCTTTGTAATGTTCAATCCAAAGGGCTCATCCACTCGAGCTCTAAGTTTTCAATGCAAATTAATTAGGCTGGGGTTTCAGGGATGCCTTTGTTTTTTTGG
>JACYFF010019584.1:26390072-26489752 GCA_017589665.1 Selenicereus undatus
TATTATTATTATTATTATTATTATTATTATTATTATTATTATTATTACTACTACCACTGCTATTATTTTGCTTATTAGGAAAATTGGCTTAAGAATCTCAATTATGTGTCAAATGTACAAAGTATCTAATACATTATAGACCACTTCACTAAAAATCAATTTGCGTCGCTAGAAATGCTAACTTGACATACATGTGAACTGTTTTTAAAAAAATAATACCTAATTATATCTCAACCATAGAAAATTAAATTAAAACAATAAATATGTGTTCTTATAGTTTGATTTATAGTTTGGTTATGTTTTTATAAGTTTTAGGACCAAATCAAACCATAAACCGTTTTAAACTGCTTAGTTGTTGTTATTTCCATTTTAAATTGTTTATAAGTAACTTACTAATTTAAATGATTATTTCAGTTCTTTATAACTTGCAGGGGTAAGATTGTTAAGGGGTAAGACTGTCTTCATTTGCATCTCTCCACACTTTGCATAAGTCAGACTTACACTGAAAGTAGTTGTTTAGTGAACCCTTAATTATTGTTTTCTATTTTATTGAGCAACTTGATTAGTTGATTATGCACAAAGTCTTCGTAACTCATATATTTATTAGGGGATATAATTTCAGACCTTTCTAATGATAAAATAATTATGGTCCTTATTTTGTTTACAAACACATATATGCGTATATATTTTATACTATTATTGATTTTCTTCTTAGATAGCACAACTTAAGTCATACCTAACTAATATCATTTTTGACTTTATTCATCAAAGTTCCCAAAAAAACCTAGATTTTCTACATTATTATATTTGTGCTTATAGTGCCTTGGCAATGAATAGTGTTGTTAGCTTTACGTTTTCTAATAATACTTCAATTTGGCTTAGCAACACAATTAATTTGCATTTCTTGATGCTTGCTAAAGTTGATTGAAGTTGTTGACCAAATGTCAAGGCTTAAGTGGAATCATGCTGTGCCATCGTCCTTGTCATTCATTTTGCAAAACTTCGTGTAGAAGTAGAATAATTGGATTTGGATAAGATAAATTCGCACACTCTTTGCGACAAGTCTAAGCTATTTATAGTCTAATGCAGTTATACACATATAGAGCTTAATAAAAGGACTTTTGCCAGTTGCCCTCTATCGTGCCCCCAAAAACGTAAAAGTAGTCATTATTGAATCTACTAGTATATTATAAACAATGATATTTATGTTTTTTAATTTAATTAAACTTTGATAAACCGTAGACCATGAGAAACCAAATTGTATTAGTGCATCTGATTTTGACTGGACCATATTAAATTCGGGCTGGTTTGGTTTAGAAAACGTATGAACAAACTTTCGAATTTGATTTCTTTCCTACTCTAAACCTCTCCAAACTGAACCATTTACATCCCTATACCAAATATTGATGAGGGCCCCAAACCTAAACAGATATCACCCTATCAGTACGAGGGTGAATATGGTGATCAACAAAAATCAAAACTTAGTTGCAAAACTAAAGTAATTTTCAAGTTTGAAACAAGTTAACTAAAGTTGGTAAAAATAAGCTTTGGGTGTAAGCAAAGACTTTGGGTTAAAACTTTGAGCAAGATATAAAAGTGCGAAATTGAAATGAGATAAAAACAAGTGTTTGCCAATGATATTGGTTCTTTGAAACGGGGTTAGTTGTTGCTTAAGATCTCCCTTCTTAGAATTTAAACAACTCCGCTTCTTATTTAGTTAAAAAGATGCAGAATCGAGTCCTCTAACTCTACAAAGGCTCGATCCCTTGGATACTTTCAAGATTAAGTACTCAATCTTGATAACACCCTCTCTTAATCTAGTACACAAACAAGTTCTTCAAGTTGAGTCACTCAAGAAGTGTTGCTTACTCAACACTTTCCCTTACAAAGAATCGTCCTCACAACATGAGTACAAGTAAGAAAGTATAGCAAGACTACAACTTCAATATGATTATCTCAATACATTCGAGTTTTATATCTTGCTTCTTGATCTTCATCACTTTATATAGGCTTATATCTATTTTTGACCATCACTTGAACTTAGTTTAGCAGTAAAATCTTCACTGGAGTGTTCCCTATGCTTAATATGTAAATCAAAGGCAATTATACAGTAAATTTCCAATATACACTACAAGTAAAGCACATTTTATTTAAGAAATTCAATCATACAGCACATCAGCATATAATCATTATAAAATCATATCTATCAATTATAATAAGTTAAACATGTTATATGTTAAGGGCAGTCCGGTGCACAAGTATCCCGGCATTCACGCAGGATCCAGGGAGGGTCGCACCCCAAGGGGTGAATTGTAGGCAGCATAACCTGACTTGGTTAGTGACTGATTCTACAACTTGAACCCGTGACCTTTTGGTCGTATGAAGACAACCTTGCCGTTGCTCCAAGGCTCCCCTTCGTCACACGAAGACAGCCTTTTGGTCACATGTTATATGTTAAAAATATACAATTAGAATATTCATAAGATATTTTCCAAATAGGACTCAATCAAATAGAGCACGAGAATTAAGCTAAGTACATAACCATATTATCAGAATATTTCTAACACATTGAGGAGGTTTAAACATATGTATAAATATGCTATCATTCAGACTTGTGTATTAAGGTCAGATGAACTAATGATAGGATACTATCAAAGCTCAAATCAACCTACATAGGCAAAGTTAGATCATAATACTTTAAGCTTACATTCAAAAAACTATATAAAATATGATATACATCAAACAAGCCTAGTCATAAGATATTTTCCCAAACTTACAGCAACTGACTTTAGCAGAACTTACTCAAAGTATACAGAGTATATACAGAGCATATAAGTAGCTAAACACATAATATATAACAGTTAAGTACAATACATCAAAGTCACAATAAATAAGATCAAGCCAAACCATCATTAGTAATATATCAACTCACTCAAGTACATTCATGATAACCTTTTTTGGCTTGCATGAGAATATATCAAATATAACCAAGTCAACAATCTCCCCCTTTTTGATGAAAGTCAAAGCCATAATCAGGTTTCATAAAAAAGGTTATTTAGGTAGGGAAAAATCAAAAGTAGCATGAAAAAGACGTTGACATATGTAGCTCCTCCTAAATATAACATTTGTAAATATAAGCACATAACCGTGTGACTAAAGGTCACGGGGTTCGAGCCGTGGAATCAGCCACTGACAAAGTCAGATTAGGTTGCCCTTTTATAAGAGGATGTAGTCAAATCTTGTAATAGCTCATATAGAAGTATAGGATGATAAGATCATATATTAGCATGCACCAATTTAAAACATATGATCACTCATCTTATAAAAGAGATATATAGAGCTAAAGCATTTTTTTTCAAGCAATCATAGAGAGAATTCATACTCAACCTATTGGAAATCAATATTTGGCTAATGATTATCACTTTTTGGGCTAAATATGCAATGAATCATTTTGATCCAAATTTTTCGCTACTAACAATGTTTCAAAGTGTTCGAGACTATGTTAGCTTAAGCTTTCAAAAGGCAGTTTAGAGTCCGACTTTGTTCTAGCAAGTTTGAAGTGTAATTGACCTTTAATCTCCTCCATTACTTAGTAGACTTGTTAGAACTAAGTGAGCATTTCTTCCTTAATTCATGCCGAAAATAACTTATATCTACATCACATTGATTTAAATCAACATCAAATTGATAGAATAAACATTAAAAACCTCATGATATATGAAGAAATAGTGAATCATATAAGCCTTATCCAAATGAACAGGAAAAATGAAATACTACAACCACATATGATATAAAAGATATTATGTTATGGACTATATTATCTTTCCCTCGAGGAACCAAGTACATGCAATGAGTATCCTAGGTCCAAAGGATTGGCACCATAATAACAAACTTTTTGTACAATCAAACCAAGATAAAAGTATCACACGAAAGCAACCATGAAACCTGTGACATGTTTAATTCGTGAAGTAAAAGAAGTCCAATACTGGGTATATCAAAATGTGCATTGGCTACGCTAGCACATGCACATATACTTCTAGACATGAATCAATATATTGCACATTTGAACAAATATCAAGAACCAAAGTAATAGGTATTCATGCATTACAAAAGGATAACAATTCGAAAAGGATTGTCTAACAAGGAAGCATATTTAAGACCTAGTGTGTGTTAGGTGATAGTTTGTCGTATTTTACGTGTCCCTTTTACCTAATTTTAGCTCCATAATAATATAATTTTTATAACTTTTACTTGTTTTATTTGCTTTTGTAGGTAATATACTTCAAATCGAGCAAACTTTGTGAAAAGGAGCAAAGACGGGCAAAAAGAGCAAAAGTCGGCAGGCAGGGGCGACAGGGGGGCCGAGCTACCGTGCCAGAAAAGTGGCACAGTCGTGCCTCCCCCTGTTCGTTCGTTCGCTCGATTTTTTTATTTAACCCTCCTTCAGCGTTTTTGTTCGGGGGTCGCTCGGGGTTCTCTCTCGCAATTTTAGGCTAGTTTTATTTTAGGTTTTAGCAAATAAAACCTCAATAGGAGGATTAGATTAGGATTGAGGATTGTAATCTTGGATTCAACCTTTGGATTTCAAGTTCCTTCTATCAATCAAGTCTTAGTTTTCTTTCTTTTTCTCCCGTTAGTTCATATGTTGTTTTTGTTTATATTTTGCTAGTTTAATTCTTGTATTTGTTTTGTTTAGTTTAAATGTTTAGTTTTCATTGTTAATTCATGTTTATTTAGTTGTTTAGATTTGATTTATTTCATTCTTTTTGTTCTCTTGTTCAAGTTCATATTCTTGTTTGCTAGTTTAGGTTTTCATGTGTTTGTGATGTTTAGTTGTTAGTTTGTGTTGGGTTGGATTGTGGCTAGCCCTTGATGGCTAATTAATCTTGTTTAGGGCCCAACCCTAGCTTGTTTATGCCTAGAATTTAGAGTTTTCTTTCACGCCTACCAATTGTTCGATGAAATGCTTGAAAGAGCTTTGATCCGTCTTTTGGGGCAATTGACTTATGCTGAGTGGTGAGGTCAATTGTCTAGTGTGAGTAGAAAGAATAGTTGGGATTGGGACATGAAAATAGTCTCGTTGCTAGCTAGGTTAAGGGTTGTCAATCTTGTAGTTTAATTGAACTAATCCCATGAAAATAGGAGGTTAGAACAATTAGACCAGCTCATGACCCTTGAGAGAGGGCTTGGGTGGTTTTAATGATACAACCGACCATCTCTGAATGCTAGCATAGCTAGGGAGGGATTGGGCTTGACTTGATTACTTGGTTTATCTTAGGTCTAATCATAATCCTTTTGTTTTCGCTTTAGTAGTTTAGTTCTATTTTCTATCCCCTTCGATTTTGCCTAGCTCGAGATGCTTTAGTTAGTTCTGGTAGTTGGAAACACAACTCCTTGTAGATGACACCCCAAGTACTTAGCAATACACCTTGCACTTGGGGTTTATAAATATTAAAACTCTGTTTTTCTCTAACAAATTTTTGGCGTCGTTGCCGGGAAGTTGGTTCTTTTCAATATCAGGGTTTACTTGAGCATTCAAGGCTAGGTCTTTATAAAATCCAAAAAAAATTTAAAAATAAAAAATTTGAAAAAAAATCGAAATGGCTATTTTCTATTTACGTGAATTTGAGCGTGAACGTTTTTGACAATATTTGTCTCGATTGAATGATTATTGTGCTCAATATGTGCTTTTTGAGTATGAAAATGGAAAATATGTGATGTTGTGCTTGAGGGGATAACACATAAGACCCGAGCCAGCCTCGAGTCCATGTGTTATGGTGGCATGTGCTTTTTAGGCATTGATGATATGTGGGACTTATTTGAGTCTTTGGCTTGGTATCAATGACACCATGAGATTGACAGTGAGTCTTTTGAGTGCCCTTCCCCCATTTCCTATGATTTGCACGCCTATTCTACTCTTGTGTGCTCTTATTGTTCATCTTTTGACCACGATTTGAATTCTTGCCCTTATTATGATGTTTTCGATGATGTTATGCTAGACTTGGTGCCATGATAGGGACAATGAATGAGCAACATGAGCATTTTGTTAGTAGGATGAGGGAGTGTGGTTTATTGCATGAGACCGACCCTAGTCTACCTTGCCCTAGACTTGAGGCTTGTCTCTATGATGATTGTGAGTCTTTCCTTCCCCTAGAGCCTAATGTTGTTGGTGATGCACCTTTGATTGACCTAGGGGAAGCGTTTGACCCTCCCTTGACCCCATTGGCATTTGTTACTCTATCCTTTTCTAGCACACCTATGTACACTAGTGTCAGTGACTCGATCTTACTTGCTTCTCCCCTTCCTTTAGCTCAGTGCACGAGGTTAGAGATTGGTGAGGCTTCTCAGGGTGATGCTATTCCTGTAGAGGATGTTTTACTTTCTTGGTCAGGAAGACTTACATTGGTTGAGCCATATCTTGAGGAGGCTCCTTTCGAGGAGTTGTGTGATGATAGTTTAGTGGTTGGTGCCACTCCTAGCATTGAGCATATCGACCCAATTTACACTGAGTCACTTTACTTGACCCCCATTTCACCCCCTTACTTCCCACCACACCCCCTCACTTGCATGCATTCCATGAGTCCCTAGGTGACATTCGAGGGTATAATCCGTCCTTGGACCCTTATTGTGCATACCTAGAGGACATGCCTAGGAAAATTGAGTGGACCACTTTCTTTGATTATTATTTTGATTTTTCTATGGCATTTGATAAGTTTAAGAGGGCACTAACTCTATTTGCTACATCTTTACTAGTGTTCTCTTACTTACATCACTTTGAGATGTATGCAAAGGCACAGGATAAGCTCTTATGAGCTTTGACGGCACCCGAATTGAAGCCGTGAGTCTTGAGAGACTCAGAAGAGCGACTGATGCTCCTCCAGCCTCCTAGAGCACCATCTTAGCGAGGCCTAGTTTAGATGCACACAACACCTAACCTTGCATGATCGTTCTAACCCTTCTCCTTTCTCCTCTTTTCTTTTCTTTCTCTTCTTTTTGTTTAGTTCTGGATATTATGTTGTGATTAGTTAAGGGTATTGTGGTTTGGTTTTGTTGGTGATCAACTTTGAGGAGAGATTTGGGATGTTGTTGAGCCATTGATGGCTATGATCACCGTTTTTATGTTTTTGTGGATATTTGTGTGTTGTAATTGGTGGTGTTAGTTCTGTATATATGTGTGGTCTTGTTTTTGATTTGGTGAGTGTTTTTGGGAGAGTGTGCTAGCTTGTGTATATGTGTGCAGGTTTAATGTTCTTTTGTGTGTTGTGATTGGTGGTGTTAGTTTTGTATATATGTGTGGTCTTGTTTTTGATTTGGTGAGTGTTTTTAGGAGAGTGTGCTAGCTTGTGTATATGTGTGCAGGTTTAGTTTTGTATATCATGTTGTCATTAGTTATGGATATTGTGGTTTGGTTTTGTTGGTGATCAACTTTGAGGAGAAATTTGGGATGTTGTTGAGCCATTGATGGCTATGATCACCGTTTTTGTGTTTTTGTGGATATTTGTGTGTTGTGATTGGTGGTGTTAGTTTTGTATATATGTGTGGTCTTGTTTTTGATTTTGTGAGTGTTTTTGGGAGAGTGTGCTGGCTTGTGTATATGTGTGCAGGTTTAGTGTTCTTGTGTATGTTTGTTTTGTTTTGTGTGTCTTGTGTGTGATTTTGTTTCCTTTGTTTTTGTGTGTTTTGTGGTTGGTGATGACTCTCAGCTCCCAATGAGGACAATGTGAAATTCAGTTGGGGGGGGCGGGTGGGGGTGGGGTCATTTACCCTTTTATTCTTATTTTTGTGCAAATTTTTTATTTTTTGTGCTAATTTTTCAATTTTTCCTTTTCTTTGCATAGTTTTTCTTTTTGGCTTTTGGGTTCTTGTACTATTTTGACTGACTTTGATCCCTTGTACCTTAGCTATTAGCTTGTACCTAAGTAAGTTGTTCATGATAGATCTTTGTCCTAAGTGTGTTACTCTTGGTCCTAATTCTAACCCCAACAGTCTGTTATAACTATGTAATCCAGTCCTTGTGTACATTTCATCATTATCTTAGGATCTTAGTCTTCCATGATTGACTCACCCACCTGTTTTTGACACGGTTATTTTAATTTTTGTCTGCATTCAAAAAAACAAAAAACATGAGAAAAAAAAGAAAAAGAAAAAAAACAAAATTTGGAATGACAAGTATCCCTTTGAGGCATGCGCCACTAGACGTTACCCTTTGAGGTACGTGCTACTGAGTGTTACCCTTTGAGGCAATACTGCTACTGGGAAAGCTTGATTCCCTTGTTAATAAGTTAATAATGTAGCATGTGTTAGTCAGGTGTGAACGAGTTTGATTTGAGTAAGCTTAAGTCCTAGGATGATGATACACTTATACACCAAGCACTAGGATGGATTCCGGGTTTTGATGTACAGTGGGGTGAAAAGTTGGTGCTTTAATGTCATGTATGAGGATAGGGAGTCTTGATATGTATACTATGTTTTTATACAGGCTAATATCTTTGTTACATTGGTGATTTGGTTGGTTATAATGCGTATAGTTTTTCTCCTTGTATAGATATTTGTTCCTTGTTTGTATATCTAGTTTGTTTTCTTTGTTTTCCTTCCTCCTTTTCCACTTTTTTTTTCAAGATTTTGTAGGTATATCTTTTGCAAACCCTCACGAGACCTCACTCGTTCACTTGGGGGAACCAAGGGGTTTAAAGGGTTTGTTGCATATGCTAAATGCAACCGTGATTCATATGACAGTGAGTTAGATTCTTAGGTTAGTTTTATTTTTTTTTTGGCTCGAGGATGAGCAAAAGATAGGTGTGGGGGTATTTGTTAGGAGATAATTTGTTGTATTTTACGTGCTCCTTTTACCTAATTTTAGCTCGTATAATAATATAATTTTGAGAGCTTTTACTTGTTTTATTTGCTTTTGTAGGTAATAAACTTCAAATTGAGCAAACGCCGCGAAAATGAGCAAAGATGGGCAAAAAGAGCAAAAATCGGCACGAAGCGACGACAGGGGGGCCGAGCCACCGTGCCAGAAAAGTGGCACAGCGGGGCCGTGCCACGTGGCACGGTCGTGCCTCCCCCCTGTTTGCCCGTTTGCTCGATTTTTCTATTTAACCCTCATTTGGCGATTTTGTTCGGGGGTCGCTCGGGGTTCTCTCTGGCGATTTTAGGCTAGTTTTAGTTTAGGTTTTAGCAAATAAAACCTCAATAGGAGGATTAGATTAGGATTGAGGATTGTAATCTTAGATTCAACCTTTAGATTTCAAGTTCCTTCTATCAATCAAGTCTAAGTTTTCTTGCTTTTTCTCCCTTTAGTTCATATGTTGTTCTTGTTTACGTTTTGCTAGTTTAGTTCTTGTATTTGTTTTGTTTAGTTTAAATGTATAGTTTTCATTGTTAATTCATGTTTATTTAGTTGTTTAGATTTGATTTATTTCATTCTCTTTGTTCTCTTGTTCAAGTTCATGTTCTTGTTTGCTAGTTTAGGTTTTCATGTGTTTGTGATGTTTAGTTGTTAGTTTGTATTAGATTGGATTGTGGCTAGCCCTTTATGGCTAAGTAATCTTGTTTAGTCCCCAACCCTACCTGGTTTATGCTTAGAATTTAGATTCTTCTTTCACGCCCGCCAAGTGTTCGATGAAATGCTTGAAAGAGCTCTGATCTGTCTTTTAGGGCAATTGACTTATGCTGAGAGGTGATGTTGATTGTCTAGTGTGAGTAGAAAGAATAGTTGGGATTGGGACATGAAAATAGTCTCGTCGCTAGTTAGGTCAAGGGTTCTCAATCTTGTAGTTTAATTGAACTAATCCCATGGAAATAGGAGGTTAGAACAATTAGACTAGCTCATGACCCTTGAGAGAGGGCTTGGGTGGTGTTAATGATGCAACCGACCATCTCTGAATGCTAGCATAGCTAGGGAAGGATTGGGCTTGACTTGAGTACTTGGTTTATCTTAGGTCTAATCATAATCCTTTTGTTTTCGCTTTAGTAGTTTAGTTCTATTTTCTATCCCCTTTGATTTTGCCTAGCTCGAGAGGCTTTAGTTAGTTCTAGTAGTTGGAAACACAACTCCTTGTAGATGACACCCCAAGTACTCAACGATAAACCTTGCACTTGGGGTTTATAAATATTAAAACTCTGTTTTTTCCTAACAGTATGCCATCGAAATATGAGCATAATGGATTGATAAGTACTGTAGTGATTGATTTTCTCCCTATTCATATTTTATGCTTGGATATGTGTGTCTAATATGTTTTATAGTTTTGACTTGGCATTGCCCACTTTGCTCATGTTTTGAATTGCCAAATGCTCACCATGAACATCTCCTTAGTCCCCAACACCTATGATACCAAGAAACAACAAAAAAGATTATATTAGTGCCCAGCATAGTCTGTGGTGGCCTGTTTTTTTGTGCCTCTTCATTTTTCTCCCCATTGGCGGCTAAGAATTTAAGAGTTTCGCTATATTAAGTCCATGGATATCGACTAGTTCTACATCCCCTCCATCCATTTTCCACCATTTCATCTATCACTTTTAACAATGATAATAATCCATCAGCATAACATTAGGCCATGGTAAGGAATATTCAACAGTAGAAATTGTAAGTTACGGGACTTAAACATTAAAGGATTATTAGAGGGGTCTCCTTTGGATGACTATCTCGTTCTCTTTTGTTCTCCAACTACTTTTAGATCAATTTAGTTCATGTTTTATGACTCTTTTAAGTTTGTTAACATAATGGTAGTAGAGATGAGAATGATTCAATGAATGTGCGGCTATACGAAATTGAATAAAATTAGAAATGAAGTAATTAGAGAGAAAGTTGGAGTGCCTATACAAGATAAGGGAAACTAGATTATGATAGTTTAGGCATGTTAAGAGGAGTGATAATGCATCAGTGAGGATATCATGAGTGAGTAGTTTTCTTTAATCTAGGGCTTTGCTAGCTAGACAATGATGTTGAATCTTTAGTTATTGAAATCATGTGCTTGATTCTGTTTTGGAATATATCGACCTAGTCCTGTGTTTCATTGCTTTTTGTTTAATTTTTGGCCATTTTACTTACTTGCATAGTGCTGTATAATAAGGTGGGGTATTGAAAGGAAAAATTTGTGATTAGATTGACACGACTAGACTTGACTCAGTGAAACTTGAGAGAGGGTTGCATGTTGAGAGGTCAATTTGATAATCTTAGGGCTTGTTCATTATGAGCATATTGAACTTGCTGCCTACTCCAACCTGGTCTAACCCATTAATTGTGGTCAAACCTACTTCAACTTATTCCAACCTACTCAAATTGCTAGTCAAATCTACTCCAACTTACTCACAAATCTACTTTCAAACTTCTAATTTCTAGTAAAACCTTCTTCAACCTGCTCATGCTCCAACCTGCTTAAACCTACTCAAACCTACTTTCTACTAGTCAAATCTAACCTGGTCTAATATGCTTTAACGTGCTCCAATCCACAATTCTCTCCTCTAATATGCTTATAACACGCCCTTAATCTATAAGTTGGACTAAATTGAGAGCCCCTGAGAACTGATAATTAGAGTAGTTTATGTAATTTAAGACCAAAATTTATTTGATTTTTGATCTTTGAATCATCCAACATTTGAGAACACAAATGCTTGAATTCCATATTCAACTCGTTGTAAGCTGAAACAGATCTCTAGATGTTTTTAACTGATAGATTTCAAGTGTTCACTTAACTAATTCTACTTAGCATTGTGAATAGCACAAAACTCAATATTTTGCACTGACCCTTATTGGGATGAAAGTTGGTCTCTACTATAATACCCCGTGCACTTGTGATAACAATCAAGTTTTTGGTGCCATTGTGGAGGAACAAGTTGTCAAACAATGAGTTCATCCTTATAACATTAACTAAGCACTTTTCCGTTTTAATTTTATAGCTCGAGTAGTGTTTGTGTTTGAGTTATAGGACCTTTTCCCTTTTATGTGAAGGTCTCTCCATTTGAACCCCATCATAAAATTAGGAGGACTTTCTGCTTAATGAGGAAAAGGTAAAGAGTGGAGAAGCAAAAGCATAAGATAAGCAAAACTACACCTAAGAAAGTAGGTGGAGAAGATGCAAAAAGGAGGATGCTCATAATTTTGTCACCTTGAGGGTCCAAGGTATAAATTCAAGCATCATAAGACCTAATGTAGGGCACCACAATTTCGAGCTCAAATTGGAACTTATCTTAATGGTGCAACAATCCCAGTTCGTGCCGCCCCAATGGAGGATCCAAACTTACACCTTTTAGTCTTTCTAGTGAAGCCCAATGGAGCCTCCAATGACATGATCCACCTTTGTTCATTTCCATTCTACTTAGAGATAGGCCAAGGTATGACTCCATTCATCACCACTAGGGTCAATTGCTATGTGGATGAGCTCATGAAGGCATTCCTTGCCAAGTTCTTCCCTCAAAGCAAAATGACAAGTTTTGAGCAACCAAATCACAACTTTTGCTCAAAGAGAAGGCGATGCACTTTATGAGGCTTGGGAGTGGTTTAAGGACCTACTGAAGTGATACCCCCACCATGAACTCCAAAAGGAGATAATTGTGTTAACTTTCTACAACGAAGTCACCTAATCCATAAGGTCTACAATTGATTTGATGATGGGAGGACATTAATGAACAAGATGGAGGATGAGGCCTATAACTTGATTGAGGAAATGATCCTTGACAACTACCCATGGTCTAGTGAGAGGGAACAATATAAGAAAGTGGGAGGTAAGTTGGAAATTGATGAGCTTACTTTGCCTTTCGCTAAAATAGATGCAATGGCTGAAAGATTAGACCGTTTGAATGTTAATGCCACGAATTACTGAACTTCTTTGTCTTTAAGTAAAATTTGTGGTTTCTTTGACCATTTGAATGTGAATTGCCAAGTTGAAAGTCCTTTTGCCCAAGACCCTAGTGACCGAGTTAGTTATTTCAACTACTTCAATCCTAGGGCTACATATATTCCATGTTGAAGGAAACACCCCTGGGTTATCATATAGGATGACCCTCTTGTTATACCACAAGTGAATGCTAGATCATCTCCCGTGTTTCAAAGGCCTCCCTTTCCATAACATGTTTCCCTAAAACCTAACTTGGAGGCCATGATGTAGAGGATGCTTATGGTGAACAAAGCCAAGATTAGTACACTAAGCAATTAGCCTCTATGGTTCATGTACTTACTACTCACAAGAAGACGTTGGAAGTTCAAATTGTCCAATAAGTTAGCTCTTCATCTATCCTGCTGGTAGAATTCTTGGTAAGCCCGAGCCTAACCCTAGCGAGTAATACAACGCTATGTTTATGAGAACTAGCAAACAACTTGAGGGTCCTAAGGGTGCTAGTAATGATGTAGTAGTGAATGATGAGAATGATGCTATTGTTGAGAAAGAGGAGTCCAGTCCCTTTAATAATGTAAATAATAATGTTGTGCATGACACTAATAAGGTTCCTAAGGACTAAAAACAATCTTCCCCAAAATCTTTTACACTGGCTTTAGCTTTGCACCCAAAGAATGGATAATGCTAAACCTAAATTGCAATTTAGGAATTTTTTAAAGGTCTTAAAGAAGCTTTGCATTTACATTATCCTTATCGGTGCCTTGCTTCAAATGCTTTCTTGTGCTGCATTTTCAAAAGAGATTTTATTAAATTAGCGAAAGTTAGAAGAGCATGAGACAGTGACATTGGCTTAAGAGTATAGCACTATGATTCAAAGTGAGCTTCCCACTAAGGTTAAGGATACCAATAACTTCTCCATCCCATGCTCGATAAAGAATGTTTCCATCGACTGTTCCTTGTGTGATTTGGGTTCAAGTGCAAGCTTGATGCCCCTATTAATGTGCAAAAGTTGGATTTAGGGGGGTTGAGACCTACTGTTTGCTTATAATTGGTGAACTGTTCTATGCAATACCCTATGGATGTTTTTGAGGATATCCTCATTAGGCGGATAATTTTTATGTCCTGATCGATTTTGTAATCCTTGAGATGGAGGAGAATATGCACAGTTAATCATTCCTAGGAGGCCTTTCTTGGCCGCCATCAAGTGTCACATTTATGTGAAAAATGATAAGTGTCCTTTGATGTGAGTAAAGATCATATGGATTTCAACTTGTTTAAAGTTACTAAATTTCTTTCTATTTCCCGTGAGTGCAATATTATTGATGCGATTGATAACATAGTAAGGGAAAAAGTTGCTAACCAAGGATGTAGTGATCATTTTGAGCAATGTTTGTTAAATGATAACTCTACCATGGATGAGAATCCTAAGTTAGCATTGTGTGCTCAATATTTAGAAACCACCCCACAAGTTCCGTTTACCCTTACCAAGGATGAAGAGTTGGAAAGTGAAAAAGAGCCCTTTCTTGATAAAAAGCTTGCCCCCAAGTTAGAGTTGAAACCTATCCCTTCTTCTTTGATGTATGAATTTCTTGGCCCTAATTTCACATATCCTATGATTGTTAATAAGTGCATCACAAACTGAGTCTTTACTTAGAGTTCTTAGATTGCATGGCAAGGCCATAAGGTATACCATTAATGACCTAAAATAAATTCACCCTTCTATGTGCATGCATCAAATTGTAATGGAAGATGATGATAAGCCCTCAATTAAACATCAAAGAAGGTTAAATCTTTGCATAAAGGAAGTGATGAAGAAAGAGATCTTAAAGTTGCTTAATGCTAGCATCATATACCATACATCCGATAGTAAGTAAGCAAGATTCATATGGTGCTAAAGAAGGGGGACAATAGTTATAAAAAATGAAAATAATCAGTTGATTCTTACTAAAACAGTCACAGGTTGACACATGTGCATTGACTATAGAAAGTTTAATAATGCTAACTGAGAGGACAATTTTCCCCTTTCCTTTATTGAGTAAATGCTTGAGAGGTTAGCTAAGAACTCCTATTTTTTCTACCTAGATAAGTATTAGGGTTTTTCCAAATCCTTATCCATCGTAGTTACCAAGAAAAGGCCACATTTACATGTCTATATGGTAGTTTTCCATATAGGAGATGGCATTTGGTTTGTTCAATGTTCTCACTACCTTTCAGTGTTGCATGTCTCTGCTTTTAATAAGGATATTATGGAAGTGTTTTTGTGGATGATTTTTCTACATATTATGAATAATTTGACCATTGCTTGCATATTTATCCAAAGTGATGTAAAGATCTATGGAAATGAATTTGATCTTGAATTGGGAGAAGTGCTATTTTATGGTACAAGTGGGTGTTGTCCTTGGTCATGTTATTTCAAATAAAGTCATTAAAGTTGACAAAGCAGAGATGGAAGTGATTGAAAAACTACCACCACCAACCTTGGCGAAGGGTGTGAGGGGAGTTTTTTTTTTGGACATGTAGGTTTTTACTGGCGATTCATAAAAGATTTTTCCAGAGTTGCAAAACCTCTCACCCAATTTCTTGTTTAGGATGTCCCTTTTGATTTTAATAAGGAATGCTTGAGTGCATTTCACAGGCTGAAGGAAGCATTGATTTCGGCTCAGGTAATGTAAGCTCTGAATCTAGAGTTCCTATTTGAAGTGCCATGCAATTCAAGTGATTATACGTTGGGAGTCTGTTAAGTTCGTGAGTATTCTACCACAAGAGGGGGGGTGAATTGTGGTGTCTGATTTTCGCGTTGTGAATAACGGAGACCCTTGTGACTTGTTTGCAGAGGGTGTTCTCAAATATTGCAAATGCGAAAATCACCAAGATAAATGCGGAAAATAAAGCACACACAATTTTCACGTGGAAAACACCTCTAGCCCAACTGAGATGTGAAAAACCACGACCTACCTCATGTAGGATTTAACCACTTCACTAAACTGGGCTTAACTCGTTACAAATGTAACACACCTTGTTACAACTTGCAACCACGTAACCTCCTTCTCTAAGACAGGTTACACCACGTCCAAATCTCACCAGATTGGACACGTCCAAAGTCCACACGACTAGGACACATTTACTCACTTTCGACTGATCTGGGATCAAAGTCAACAAACACCTTACTGGGGGTGCTTCTTACTAAGCAGATGTAAGGTACAATGAAAATCCTATTATGCCAATATATTGAAAGCTTAGTTTAAACACAACTTGTGTCGATCTTTCTTTTCTCAAGTGTAGCTCGAAAAATTCTTCTCACTAGAAAAATCACTTTTGAAATTTTCCTTTTTGCGTATGTTGTGTGTTTCTCGTTTTTCTCTCTTGCTTTCTTGTCTCTCCCAATGGGAGTGAAAAAACTGAGATTTTATACACAAAAATCCAACGGTCAAGACCAAAGAATCAGCTAAGTATGGAAAACGATTTTCAAGCAAAGATACTCCCCAACGGCTAGTGATAAACTTTTCCCAAAGTATAAGGGATTTGTTATCTTAAGGGATAGCCCTTATCTTCCCATATCCGTGAGGAAGATTCAAAAGGCAACCAGAAATCTTCAGCTTTTGAAATTTTATCATATCCGAAAATATAGGCAAAGGGAATCTTTTAGTTTTGGCAAATCTCCCAAAACCTATTTTCGCAAATCTCCCATAATATTTTCAAGAAATATCCTTTCCAGAAAAATAGCAATCTTGGAGTTTAAAGAGAGTATTCTGGAGATCTTGGCCAACCGAAATGAATTTTCAAAGATAACCGGGTATGGCCACTTCAGTTTAGAAACACCCTAGGCACCCTGTTTGCAGGGTTGTTCGTAACTGGTGTTCTGAAGCACTTAGCGCAAATACCGATTCAAGAGGTGTTTAAAAAGCATTTTCAATATTGGCATATTAACAAGAGTCTAAATAAATAAAACCTATATACCTAAGACTTCTTGTTTTGAACCAGTCATCTTGTCCAAGATTTGTAGAGCTGCTGTGAAGACCAAGGCCACCTTGTTTGCTGGGGTTGTTCTTTGCATTGCTAGAGTTCAGGAACATGCCTTACAATCAACTGTCGAGATGACGTTCTTGACTTAATATAGAATCACCAATTAAAACCTGTGTTAAAGACTTGTTCTCACATGTAGCAAACCAGTTAATACAATAAAGATTACAAACACCAGTTAGGCCTGTTTGGAGATCGTGTTTGGAGCAACATTACTTGGACAAATTTTTACACTTGGATTTGTTATCATCAAAACTTAAATATAATAACTCAACAAATTCCCCCTTTTTGATGATGACAAACCAAGTGACCATATTGACAAAACACAAAAAATGAATGCTGATAGGGATCCATGTAAGTTAAGGTCAGGTTCATTCGTCATACATTGTCAATTTTGTCAATAGGTTTTCACTCTTCTTCCCCCTTTTGGCATCATTAAAAAGCAAGAGGTACTGCAAATAGATATTCCATTGCAAAAAAACAGTACAATGCCAAACATAAGACTAATAAAGGAGGAAGAGACTAGAGAACAACCTAGACAATCAGGGAGTAGGGGGTGGTTTCGTTTGCAGAGGAGGAATGCTGGGGGCAAGGGTGGAGAGAAGGGCAAGCAACTCTTCATGGCGTTTGGCGTAGAGGGCTTGTTCCTCAGTAAGAGCAGCCTTGACAGCTGAGAGCTCATCTCTGAGGCGAGCATTGTCCTCAAGAACAGCCTCAACCTTGATGGAAGGTTGCCCAGAAACAGGTGGTCGAGGTGGTCGATGACCCTGTTTGGAGATGGACCCTTCCCCAACCTCATAGCCATACCCTAGCAGAGTGTCAATCCCAATTTCATCAACGACTTGGGCCTCCACTCGCCGTGTGAGCACTATTCCAAGGTGCTCAAACACCCTTGTCAGCAGAAACCCATACCCGAGATCATGAGCCTGGGTGGTGTTCGCAATTCGCCCAATGTGGCGAATCATGATAGCTGGAAGATTTATGGGTTCCTCCCTATCCAATAAGTCGACCAGGCACTGATCAAAAAGGTCTGATGAGTTTCTCCCTTAACCCCTTGGAATCACGTTCTTAATGACGAACATGAAAAGTAGTTGGTGGAGAGGGATCAGATCACCCTTTTTTACAGAGGAGGGTGTTCTCAGACCCTGTTTTTGACTGAGACGTTTGGTCACCTCTAGGAGCCTGGCTGTCTCTAGGACAGTTTTGTCTTCCCTCACATACACAACAAAACCTTGTGAGGGCACTTCCAATATGTTTCCAAGTGAGGGCGCATCAATCCTAATGCCTTGCCCATTCACACTTGTCACCACCCCTTCGGTGACTCTGCAGTTGGCGTAAAACTCAGCTAACTCAGGCACAGAACACCCTTGCTGGGTGCTTGCAAACAACTCAAGCCAGCCTTGGGCTCGAAGCTTGGTCAAGAACACCCCCAGACCCTGTTCCTCAAAAAAGCTTACAGACACTACCTTCTCCCTGACGACATTGCGCTTAAGCAACTGCGCATGTTTGTCAGACATAGGAGAGGGAGTGAACTGCTTTGGGCGTTTGGGGACAGGAACAGAGGTGGTAGCTTCTGGTAGGGGGGCTGTTCTAGGCTTTCGCTTGAGGGGTGTTTTTGCAGGAGAGGGCTTCACAGCAGGTTTAGTGGCTGATTTTGGAGGGGCTTGATCTTCAGAGGACTCGGAAAACACCGATGTCCCCTGTTTGAAGGTGGTGTCTTCAGAGTCAGAACTCGAGAACCCTTCGGTAGAAGAGGAAATCTCCTCGATGATAGGAGCAGAGGGTTTAGAGGATCTGGGGGTCGATCTGAAGGCAATTCTCGCAGATTTTCGAGAAGGTTGAGAAGGAGGAGAAGAGGGAGTTAGAGAGGGGCGAGACCTTGGTGGTGGTCGTGTTCTTGGCGTTCGGGTGCGCCTAGCCACCATCTTTACCCTTTTCCTCTTTTCTCTAGTTTTGAGAGACTAGAGGAACAGATTCATCCCCTTGGACAGGACTTTCTCCTGTTTTCTCACCAGAGTCCTCCTTCAGATCCATGAACAGATCATCGAAGAACGCATCCCCTGTTCTTTGAGTTGTTTCCTGGAATAGTGCAGAAGAACAGGGTTCAAAATCCCCAACGAGGGTTTCTAGGTTCTCCAAGAATTGGTCTTGAAAACCCGAAGAGCCAGCAACTGCTATAGAAGAAATGGAACAAGGGATTGTTCCCACATACACCACTAATTTCCAACCAAAGGAGTAGGGAATATCATTCAACTCAAGCCCAATACTTTTGATGTTTAACTGATTGAGGTACCCAAAGATTGTGTGGATAATTGGGCGAGGAGGAGCCAGAATCGAGGGTATAATCATGTTGTTACTCTCAGAGATTGATGAAGAATCAGTTTTGGGAGCCATTATCGCAAGGAAGAATTTCGGGTTTTGAGGGTTTTGCTAGGGTTTGAAAGCAAGAACAGAGGAGAGAGAGAGAGAGCAAGACGGGGAAGACAGACGCACGCAAGGGGGTTTTTTAAACTCCCCACCCGTTATGAAGGGCCACCTAGGGAACACCTAGAATTTAAGCAGGCAGCATACATTAATGTCAATCAAGGCATACCTGTTCGAGCCGCCTGTTCTCATTTCAAGGTATGTCATGAATACTCTTTCTCCATCTCCCAAGACAGCAGTATATAATCATAATAGCACACAAGACTACACATATTTGCTAAGCATAGTCCACTGTTTTGATAACAAGAATTGCAAACAAGGGGATAGAACAGGTATTGTAAGGTATTTTTGTCAGCTTGATCTAACTCTGAGAACAGGTGTTCTCAGGGTGTTTTCACCAACCCCAATTTCAGTCTGTTTCTCTCAAATTGATCTCTAGCTAGTGCCTTAGTGAATATATCAGTAATTTGATTTTCCGTTGAACTAAAAGCCATAGAAATTAAACCCTTTTCAACATTATCTCTCAAGAAATGATGTCGAATGTCAATATGTTTTGTCCTTTTGTGTTGACATGGGTTTTTGGCAATGTTAATAGCGCTAGTATTATCACAAAAAATAGGAATGCATCCAGTGTCAACACAAAAATCCTTAAGCTGTTGTCTTATCCACAATAGTTGAGCACAACATGAAGCTGCTGCAACATATTCAGCTTCTGCTGTGGACATGGCAACTGAATGTTGCTTCTTGGTAGCCCAAGATACCAAACAAGGTCCAAGAAAATGAGCCATACCTGAGGTACTCTTTCTATCAACTAGGAAACCTGCATAGTCAGCGTCAGCATATCCAACAAGATCAAGATTGCAACCTCTAGGATACCATAGAGCTAAATCAGGTGTATGCTTTAAATATCTTAGTATCCGTTTAACAACCTTAAGATGAGTCTCTTTAGGATTAGACTGAAAACGGGCACATAAACCAACACTAAAAACAATATCCGGTCTACTAGCGGTTAGGTATAGGAGTGACCCAATCATGCCCCTATAGAGTTTCTCCTCAACTGAGGGACTCCCATCATCCATAACCAACTTGGTTGAAGGAGAAATAGGAGTGTCTATGGGTTTGGCCGACTCCATCCCAAAACGCTTAAGTAGCTCCTTGATATACTTTTGTTGATGGATCATGGTGCCGTTTGGAGTTTGCTTGATTTGTAAGCCTAAGAAAAAGTTAAGCTCACCCATCATGCTCATCTCAAACTCACTCCTCATCATATTTGAAAATTCATGGAATAAATCATGATGAGTTGCACCAAATATAATGTCATCTACATATATTTGGACAATCAATAAATGTTTCCCCTTAGATTTTAGAAACAAGGTATTGTCTACTTTGCCTCTTCTAAAATCATTTTCAAGTAAAAAGCTTGACAACCGTTCATACCAAGCTCTTGGAGCTTGTTTTAAACCATAAAGTGCTTTGTCAAGTTTAAAAACATGATTTGGAAAATCACCATTTTCAAAACCAGGGGGTTGTTTGACATACACCTCTTCTTTAAGGTATCCGTTTAGGAATGCACTTTTCACATCCATTTGATATAGCTTGATTTCCATATGAGTTGCAAAGGCTATTAAGATTCGAATAGCCTCAATTCTAGCAACTGGTGCAAAGGTTTCTTCATAATCAATCCCTTCTTCTTGATTGTACCCTTGAACCACCAGCCTTGCCTTGTTCCTAGTGACTGTTCCTGACTCATCTTGCTTATTTCGGAACACCCACTTGGTTCCAATGATTGTTCTCTCTGCAGGTTTAGGTACAAGGTGCCACACTTTGTTTATTTCAAATTGATGAAGCTCTTCTTGCATAGCCATGATCCAATCTGAATCTGCAAGGGCTTCATTCACACTTTTTGGCTCAATGTTAGAAAGAAAAGCATAGAAAGCACAGAAATTCTTAAGTTTAGATCTAGTTTGCACTCCAGTATTAATATCTGACAAGATTTGATCAAGAGGGTGCGAACTATGGTGCTTCCATGGTCTTGGATTAATTGGATCCACAGACACATGTTCTGTTCTAACTGAAGTGTGTGTAGGATCAGGCTCAAGAACACCTCCTGATCCTGTTTCTGCACCTGTTTGGAAGCTGGTTCCTGAAGTATATGGTTCCGAACATGGTTCAACGGTGTTTTCCCCAGTTTGGTTCTCACCTTGTCTGCCATTTTGAGGAACAACTTCTATACCTGTTTTCTTCAGGGTGTTCTTACCTTATTTTTCTTGGTTCAACAATTCCTTTTGGACAAGACCTAATTCAAACTCTTCATCCTGTGCATTACTCTCATTCAAAGAGTTAGATTCATCAAAAAACACATGCACACTTTCCTCAACACACACGGTTCTTTTGTTAAAGACTTTGTATGCCTTACTGTGAGAGGAATAACCAAGAAATATTACCTCATCACTCCTTGGATCAAACTTTCCTAAAGCATCTTTCCCATTGTTATGCACGAAACATCTACAACCAAATGTTCTTAGATGCATAATGTTGGGTTTTCCGCCTTTAAGAAGTTCATAAGGAGTTTTGTTCAAAATGGGTCTAATCATGCATCTATTTATAATGTAACATGATGTGTTCAAGGCTTCTGCCCAAAAGTTCTTAGGAAGACCATTAGCAATAAGCATTGTTCTAGTCATGTCTTCTAGGGTACTATTTTTTCGTTCAACCACCCCATTCTGCTGGGGTGTTCTCGGGGCTGAGAAGTTATGATCAACACCATGTTCATTACAATAGTTTGTAAAACTTGCATTTTCAAATTCAGTACCATGATCAGACCTCAAGCTTACTAATGAGTGTCCTACTCTCTTTTCAATCCTTTTGAGAAGGGCAATAAACCTCTCAAAGGTTTCATTCTTGGATGTCAAGAATAAAGTCCAAGTAAATCGAGAGTAATCATCCACAATTACAAGCACATACCTTTTTCCTCCTCTACTAGCTATCCTCATGGGACCACATAGATCAATATGCAATAGCTCAAGAGGTCGGGTAGTACTTACACACTTTTTAGATTTTAAAGAAGATCTGACCTGTTTTCCTTTTGCACAAGCTTCACATACCTTGTCATCATTATACTTGATGGAAGGTAGTCCAACAACCAAATCTTTGGAAACAAGTTTGTTTAACAAGGACAGGCTTGCATGACCTAGTCTCTTGTGCCATAGCATTATATCATCATTTAATGCATTTAAACAAGTCAGATTATTTTGGGGAAGAGTGGAAATACAAACTTTATAAACATTTTGGCATCGCTTCCCCCTCAACACAACATTTCCTGTGTCGTCATTCACAACCAAGCAACGTGTTTTTGAAAATAGTACTAGGTTGTTCTTATCACACAGTTGGGACACACTTAGCAAATTGTGTTTTAACTCATCAACTAAGTGCACATTATCAATTGAGTGGAAGAGAGTTTTACCAATATTACCTATACTGACAATTGTCCCAGACTTGCCGTTTCCAAATGCTACATTCCCATCATTCAAAGCTGTAAGTGAGAGAAAATTTGATCTTTCACCAGTCATGTGCCGTGAACACCGACTATCAACAAACCACAACTGCCTGTTTTCAAGGGTGTTAGTGGGGTTGTTCGTAAGATTGTTCTCTCACTTCAGCCTGCAAAACAAATCACGGGTTAGTTTTAGGAACCCAGATCCACTTGGGTCCCATTCTTTTAGACATGTAAAGCTCATCTTTTCTAATCCAGATTTGTTTCACATACCTTTCATTCTTTTCATTGGCATGTTTTCTTAAAGGGCAAGTGTATCTATAATGACCCGTTTTACCACAATGAAAGCAAACGATGTTTTCAGGTAATCCCACATACTTCCTATGTATTGGGTAAACGGTCCGTTTATGCTTGTAACCAAGTCCCTTTTTGTTTCTACTGTGATAAGTATTTAGCCAATCAAGGGCTTGTGAGAATTTGTTCCAGCGTTTGTTTGTGGCAAGATCAGTTTCCAATTTTTCTATGGTAGCATTCAAGCTCTGCTTTTCATTTAGCAGGGATTCAACTATTTCTTCCACTTTAGAGAGTTTTTTCTCTACTTGAGTATAATTGCCTTCTTTTAGAAAGAGATCTTCTCTAAGCACGTTAATATTCTCATGTAAACCGAGTTTTTCATTTTTAAGAATTTCATTTTCAAGCTCTAGGTCACGAACTTCTCTTTTTAGATCAGCACAGGTGTCTATCAAATTATATAGAAGTTCTTCTAAAGTGGCTTTGTTAAGACCATGTACCTTGTTCTTGAGATCTGAGAAGCTGATTGTTGATTCATCATCTGAATCTGAATCACTTTGTGCCATCAGTGCTACGACCCCTTCTTCAGCTTCAGATTCTCCTTCATCCTCAGAGGAATCTCCCCAAGCAGCCAGCATAGCTTTCGAAAATCGCTTGCCCAGATTGTTTACAGGGTGTTTTCGACCTTGTTTTCGAGGGTGTTCGGGCATCTGATCTTCTCGAAGCAGAGGACAATTTTTGACTAAGTGATCTGGTTTGCCGCACTTGAAATACCCTGTGAGCTGTTCTTTGGAGGTGTTTCTGGACTTACTGAAGTCTTTTCTTTTGTTGTTTTCCTTGACCTTTTTGAAGAATTTCTTGAATTTTCTGGACATTAGGGCCATATCTTCATTTTCAAGGTCAGAGTCAGTGTCCTCATGTGCTTTCAAGGCAAGCCCACGATCCTTCTTTTGCTCCTCTCTTTGTTGTGAGTTCTTTCGGAGTTCATAGGTTTGGAGATTACCAATCAACTTGTCGAGGGTGATCTTGTTCATGTCTTTAGCCTCTTGGATGGCTGTTACTTTGGCCTCCCACGTATGAGGTAGAATTCTGAGGATTTTCCTCACTAACTCTTCAGTGGTAAAAGACTTTCCCAGGGATTTTAACTCGTTCGTGATGTGGGTAAACCGTGTATACATATCCATCACAGTCTCACGATCACCCATATCAAACAACTCATATTGTCGCATAAGTAGCTCAATTCTAGATTGTTTAACTTGACTCGTACCTTCATAAGCAACTTGCAGGGCGTTCCAGATAGCTTGGGCTGATTCACACTCAAAGATGCGAGTGTATTCATCGGGTCCTAGGCCAAAATATAGTAGCTTCTTGGCCTTGGCATTTTTCTCCATCTTTTTATAGTCCTCGGCATCAAACTCTATGGATTCCTTGGGAACCTTATTACCATCTTCAAGCACCTTGGTGGGAACAAGGGGCCCGTTCTTGATGAGCATCCATAACTCATAATCTTCTGCCTGAATATAGTTTTCCATCCTATTCTTCCACCAACTATAATGTTGGCCGTTGAAATAGGGTGGCAGAGTAATGGATTGTCCTTCAAGGATTCCTTATGGTGTACTCATCTTCAGAATCTCTCAAGGTGTTAGCCTTTTTGTGAGAGAACCAAGCTCCGATACCACTTGTTAAGTTCGTGAGTATTCTACCAAAGGAGGGGGGGTGAATTGTGGTGTCTGATTTTCGTGTTGTGAATAACAAACACCCTTGTGACTTGTTTGCAGAGGGTGTTCTCAAATATTGCAAATGCGAAAATCACCAAGATAAATGCGGAAAATAAAGCACACACAATTTTTACGTGGAAAACACCTCTAGCCCAACTGAGATGTGAAAAACCACGACCTACCTCATGTAGGATTTAACCACTTCACTAAACCGGGCTTAACTCGTTACAAATGTAACACACCTTGTTGCAACTTGCAACCATGTAACCTCATTCTCTAAGACAGGTTACACCACGTCCAAATCTCACCAGATTGGACACGTCCAAAGTCCACACGACTAGGACACATTTACTCACTTTCGACTGATCTGGGATCAAAGTCAACAAACACCTTACTGGGGGTGCTTCTTACTAAGCAGATGTAAGGTACAATGAAAATCCTATTATGCTAATATATTGAAAGCTCAGTTTAAACACAACTTGTGTCGATCTTTGTTTTCTCAAGTGTAGCTCGAAAAATTCTTCTCACTAGAAAAATCACTTTTGAAATTTTCCTTTTTGCGTATGTTGTGTGTTTCTCGTTTTTCTCTCTTGCTTTCTTGTCTCTCCCAATGGGAGTGAAAAAACTGAGATTTTATACACAAAAATCCAACGATCAAGACCAAAGAATCAGCTAAGTATGGAAAACAATTTTCAAGCAAAGATACTCCCCAACAGCTAGTGATAAACTTTTCCCAAAGTATAAGGGATTTGTTATCTTAAGGGATAGCCCTTATCTTCCCATAGCCGTGAGGAAGATTCAAAAGGCAGCCAGAAATCTTCAACTTTTGAAATTTTATCATATCCGAAAATATAGGCAAAGGGAATCTTTTAGTTTTGGCAAATCTCTCAAAACCTATTTTCGCAAATCTCCTATAATATTTTCAAGAAATATCATTTCTAGAAAAATAGCAATCTTGGAGTTTAAAGAAAGTATTCTGGAGATCTTGGCCAACCGAAATGAATTTTCAAAGATAACCGGGTATGGCCACTTCAGTTCAGAAACACCCTAGGCACCCTGTTTGTAGGGTTGTTTGCAACTGGTGTTCTGAAGCACTTAGCGCAAATACCGATTCAAGAGGTGTTTAAAAAGCGTTTTCAATATTGGCATATTAACAAGAGTCTAAATAAATAAAACCTATATGCCCAAGACTTCTTGTTTTGAACCAGTCATCTTGTCCAAGATTTGTAGAGCTGCTGTGAAGACCAAGGCCACCTTGTTTGCTGGGGTTGTTCTTTGCATTGCTAGAGTTCAGGAACATGCCTTACAATCAACTGTCGAGATGACGTTCTTGACTTAATATAGAATCACCAATTAAAACCTGTTTTGAAGACTTGTTCTCACATGTAGCAAACCAGTTAATACAATAAAGATTACAAACACCAGTTAGGCCTGTTTGGAGATCGTGTTTGGAGCAACATTACTTGGACAAATTTTTACACTTGGATTTGTTATCATCAAAACTTAAATATAATAACTCAACAGAGTCGTCTTAGGGGAAAGAAAGGACAATAATGTTATTTTGTTCCTACTTGATCAATTCCATGGTGATTGTTTTTACCATCCATGTTGCTTTAAAGCATCTGATGGAGAAGTCCAATTTCAAGCCTTGCCTTATTAGATGGGTTCTTCTCCTCTAATAATTTGATTTAGAGATTCATGATAAGACCAGGTCAGAGAATGAGGTGGTCGACCATTTACTTTTTTCGGGTCACAAGGCTACTCCATTCGATGAACTCTCAATTGTTGATTCTTTCCCAGATGATCAATTCATTGCTATCTCTTATCAAGTCATTTTTTTATATGCTAATGTTGTAAATTTCAAGGTGTGCAGAGGTTTGTTTTCGGATTTATCATACCAATAAAGGAAGAAATTCTTGGCCGATGTCAAGTACTATGTGTAGAAGGAGCCTATTCACTACAAGTTGTGTGGAGATGGGTCTATGGGAAATGTTGGGCGGAAGATGAGGTTCAGAGTGTCCTTCACCATTGTCATGCTTTCACTTATTGTGACACTTTGGTCCTAACAAGACTATTGTCGAGGCTTTTCAAGTGGGCTTCTATTAGCCAACTCTTTTCAAGGATATGAGAGGATTTGTGATGACTGATGACATTGCCAAAAACTGGGAATTATTTTAAGGAGGCATGAGGTGCCTCAAAGTAGTACTTTTGAGTTTGAGCATTTTGTTTATATAGGGGATTGAGTTTATGCATCATTTCCTTCGTTCTCATAACAACCTCTATATTGTTGTGGTGGTGGATTTTGTGTGCAAATGGGTAGAAGCAATTTCCAATTCCACCAATGATTCTAAGGCTATCATCAAGTTCCTCAAGAAGAATGTATTCACAAGATTTGGTACACCAAGAGCTCTCTTGAGTAAGAATGGGTCACTTTACAACAAGCCCCTAGAGTCTCTTTTGAAGAAGTATCAGGCTTTCCACAAAGTTACTTCATCTTAACATCCCAAACAAGTGGCCAAGTTGAGTTATCCAATTGAGAGTTAAAGAGCATTTTGTAGAGGACAGTTGATTGTTCCTGGGAGGATTGCTCGTTAAAGCTAGATACTACTCCATGGGCTTAGCATACCGCATATAAGTATACTTAAGGAACTACTCCATATTAGTTAGTGTTTGAAAATCGTTGCCATTTGCCAGTTGAGCTAGAACATAAAGATATTGGGCCATTCGAGCAGTTGATTTGAATCATAAGTTGGTTAGGGAAAAGAAGGATGTTGTAATTGCATGAGTAAGATGAGCTGCAATTGGAGGCATATGAGACTTCTAAAATCTATAGGGAGAAGAGAAAGCATTGGTGTGACTAGTGCATCCTAAAGAAGCGATTCAAAGAACGTCACATGGTCTTTTTGTTCAACTCAAAGCTGATAATATTCACCATAAAACTAAAATCTATAAGGAGAAGACCAAGCATTGGTTTGACTAGTGCATCCTAAAGAAGTGATGTTTCCTCATGGAGTGTTGGAAGTGTGGAGTAAGTCCATTGGCTCCTTCAAGGGTAGTGGATAGTAGCGCAAACCTTACTTCATGGGCTAACCCATTGAGAAGGTTGATATCCATACCCTTATTGACCCTGTTCAATCTTGAGAAAGAGAAGGTCGAGCTCTCTACCCTTAAAGAGCACTACCTGGGAGGTAATCAAAGCACTTCGTATTGCTTCCCTTTTATTTTTAATTTTTGAATTTTTATGTACATACTCTTTTCAATAATCCACGTTTCAAAAGAAAAAAAAAAAGGGATAAGTTAGGTGAGCATGGATGAAAAAAGGGTGTTGAGAAAGTTAACACAGAGCCCACCATAGACCCCAAGTGGTTATAACCACAAGCCATAGATTAACAATCCGAAAATTTCAAAGAAGTAGATAGCCATAGAGCCCCCACAGCCTTGACTACAATTTGTAGTTAGCAAACCCAGCAAAAAGAGAAAATTAGACAGTGTTCATGGACCCCTCTTAGTCAAGCCCATAGTCCTTGACAATCATTTTTGGTGTGGTCAATGGTTTTCAATCCTGATTTTGACCTTCTTCTTCATATTTGTTCCTCTACATCCGACTCCCCCTCTCTCTTTATAATCCTTTCCTCTCTCTATACAAGCCTTCATAGCCACCTCATCTCTACCTGTAATCTTCCTATTCCTCCTCTAAAATCACCTGCTATCATAATTCTTCTTCTTTCTCTCACTAATTCTCATTCAATCTCCCATTTTTTCTTCCTTATTACACAAATCTATCCCCTTTAAACCCTAAGCCTTAATTCATTTGCCGTTTCTCCCCTTTGAATCCTACATTCTCTTACAATTCCTTCTACCTATAGTCTACTCCTATCATCATTCTTTCACCCCAAAATCTCAATTTTCTCCCTCTTCCTTATTCTGTCACTTTCTCCATTATCTTGGAACCTTAAAATGCACCAACATTGCTCAAAATTGCTTTCTATGACATCATAAAAAAAGAAAAGGACCACTCAACAAAAGGGTTTATTAAGGAGAACCATAGAGGCATACCATAAACTAACCGCCTAGCCACCAACTTCCCAAAAAAAAAAACGAGGTAATGCCTCTAACCCCCATGTTTTAACTCGTCCTAGTCATATTACTATATATAATATTTTGGATAGTGGAGTTATAGTTGTTAGTCATTATTGTGATAATGATTTGTTACAAATGTTTAACTTGTTGGATGATGTTAGTTGTTTGTTTGCTCAGGGCGGAATAGATAGGTTTCTTGAGATGAATGACCATATGTATGGAGACATCACACTTGAATTCTTGAGCATGTTATATCTAGAGGTCACTGATGGCCTATATCCTTCCGACTTAATGATGAATTGTATGAGTTTAATTTAAGCACCTTCAATAAAATATTAGGCTTCCCCCCATCTTGGACCTTCCTAGCCATCTTGCCCCTAGCGCTTTTAATTAAAATGTATTTTGGAATAATATTATCAGTGGCTATCGTAATGAGCCTAGCACTGCAAAAGGAACTATCATTAGAAACCCTTATATACCTTTGGCTTAGAGGTTGTTATCTTTTGGGTTGTTTGCTAGAGAAGATAGTTTGAATGTGCCTCGCCAATTTGAATTATATACTTCTTGTCTAGCATGTCTCATGGTCAGTGTGTTGACCCGGGGTCCTTCTTAGCCATTTAGTTGTATAGTGCGGCTACTAGTACCTCGGGGATGATTGTTATTGGGGGCCTCATTACCCCCATTACACGATCAATGGGTCTTATGCCTCATCCCGATGATGAAGTCCAAGGGTTCAAGTGGATGAATTTTTTTGCTTTTGACCAAATGCAGTTTTCTAAGGTGAAGGTTGGACATGTGTGTTGGGTTTACACTAGGAAGCGTGTTATGCCCCTCCCTAATTTTGAGCTCATGACTTTACGGATCATGAATAACCTCTTATTCATGTCTGATGAAGAAAATTTGGTTTATCCCATTCCTCATCCTTCTGTTTTTGACCTCAAAGCCTCATCTTCTTACCAGCCTTTCCGGTCATCTAACCCTGAACAAGTGAATGCCACCATCTAGTCCATACATGAGGAGCAAGCCTCATTTAGGGCATATACAATCAGAGCATGTTGCGCTCTGTGACTTTATTCAGAAGCAGCATGATGAGCTTCATACTACGTTGACCTCTCAAACCCAATACTTTTAAGATCTTCGTGCTTGCCTTCAGACTTGGTGGGATTGGCACATATCCTATGAGTATCTCATCTTCCCACTTCCCTTCCTCTCTAGTGCTTGCTTCTTGCTTTCCCTCCTCGCATTTACTTTTAAGTGCTTGCATTGAGGACAATGTTTTGCCAAGCGTGGGAGGATCGTAATATTGGTGTTGTAAGTATGTAGATGTATTATTGTACATGAATGTATCTTGCTTTTCATTTAGAGTTGGCATGTAGTTAAAGCTTTTTGGTTTTTTCCCCCTTTTTTTCTCTTTGTAGGACTTTATTTTAGTAGCATAGGATTTAGTTTTTTGTTTACAATAGTATGAGCATATAAGGCTGGTTTTGCATTTTAAAACTAACCTCATGTAGGATTGCATTACAAAAAGAAAAAAGAAAAAAATATCTGATGATGACACTTCTAGGCTAGAGAGTCTTCTTTTCTTGATATAATTCTTTATTTGCCCATTCATGAATAAATTTTTGGAAATGAGTTTTAGAAATGCGCTTCATGATTTGATCATTATGTTGAATACGAATTGATTTCCAATGAATCCTTGCATGAGTTTTGGCATGTGAGTTCTTATGAGCTGGTTGTGACTTTGCTAGAGGTGTCGTGAGGTTTTGAGCTTTTTAATGATTGATTCGTCAATTTTAGTCTCACTGTCTTTTCTTGAGTGACTCTCCCTATACTTTATTTCTCTAAAACTTGCTTTGACTCTCATTCAAGATCACATTTAGCTTGCAATAGACAAGATGATTGAGGCATTCCTCACATTGATTCATTAAGCCACATTGACCAAATAGCCACCCTAGTTAGCAGTGTCGCATCCCTTGCTACGCCTATTGAGCCCTTAACCATTTTTGTTGTAAGCCCTCAAATTTAGCATTTGTCCTAACACATTACCGTATGCATGAGCTAAGACTATTGATATTCACTTCACAATGCAGTGATTGGTAGTTAGTTTATGGGTGTTGAGATCTAGTAGTGGTTAATTTTGGTTTGTATGATGCAGTGAGGGGTTTGTGTTCGTTTGTTTACTTGAGAATCTCCTTTTGATTTGATGGGTTGGTTGTTTGGACTATTATAGGAAAAGAGTTAGAAAACTATGTAGTGCTCATCTTTGAATCACCATTACCATTCTCCTATCTTAAACACTTAAAAAAAAAATCAAACAAAGAAGGAAAAAGTTCCCACCAAAAAAAAAAGAGAAAAGAAGAAAATGTAAAAAAGAGAGGAAAATAGCGAAAGAAAAAGTTTGGGATAGTTGGATTGTGCATATTCATTTTTTTATATTTCAACTCTTTTTCTCGAAATTGTTTGTGGGGGATGTGTGTACTGTGTAGATGGGGCATTGGTTAGAGGTGTGCTTTAATATTTGATGGGTAGTGCTTGGTTCGCTTATACTCTTTTGCTTTTAGCTCCGTGCTTCCTAAACCATTTGTTCTCCTCTTACCTTTTACCCATTTGGCCCTTATTACAACCCTTACAGTGGCCAATTTGAGAGCCTTTGCAAGCATATGGTAGATGTGAGTCCACCTAATGAGATTTGAGGGAACATTGCTATGCTTTAATCTCATGAGTGAAGTGTTCTAAGTGGCCAGAGTGAGATTCTACTGGTCTATCTAGCTCCATCTATTTAATGTGCCAATATGAATTTCGTGTGATGAATTGGGTGGTTTATTCAAGTCTGATATTGTTGGTCTTTAAAGGTATTACGAAAACTTCATTCTTCTATCTGTGTGCTAAGTGTTTGATAAATTTTAGGATAACTTTGAGTCATTCTTGCCATATAGGGTGCTATAAATGTCTACCCTGACAAAGTTGTACATAGATCTTTTCATTTTCATTTTTAGTCTCATGATTGCTTAAGAATAAGCCATGATTCAACATAGGGGTTTGATAAGTGCTTAAAATGTGCATTGTTTTAGGGTCATTTGTGAGTGGTTCTTGGGGGATTATGTGCTTTGGCTATTGATTTCTGCTCAATACCTATTTTATGCTTGGGTATGTCTATTTGACGTGTTTCTTAAGGCTTAAAGAACTTTGACCTGGCATTGCCCCACTTTGGTGATGTTTTGAATTGCCAAACGTTGATCACAGACACCTCCTTAGTCCTTAATGCCTATGGTACTAAGAAAACACCAAGAAGATTGAACAAGTGGCCACCATAGACCCTTCATGCCATGGACCATGGTAGCCTATTTTTCTATACCCCCCTTCATCTTCCTTCCCATTTGTGACTAAGAAATTGGGGGTTTTGCTATGTGAAAGCTGGCTTGACTGGTTCTACATCCCTTCTATTCATCTTCCACTATTTCATCTTTCATTTTCACAATCATAATCATTATCACGTTGGATCATAGAAGATTAAAGAGGAGGAATTACATTGTTGAGGACTTGAAAATTGTTGGAGGAATCTCTTTTGGACAAGCATCTCTTACTCTTTTCTTCCTAGTTTCTTTTCAATTAGTTTAGTTCGTTTTTAGATTGCTTTCAATTTGGTAGTGCAATCATGGATAAATAGTTTCTTTTAATTTGGGATTTGCTCGGCCAACAATGATCTTGGATTTTTAGTTAATGGAATCACGTGCTCGATCTTGTTTTGGATTGATAGGCTCGCAAGCACGCAGTGGTGTTGTAGCAAATCAAGGTCGATCCCACAGAAACTAAGTTGACCTATTAGGCTATATTCCCAGTAGATACGCTAAGCGAATCCAAGTTTGAGATTGAAATGTTAATAATAAACTATCTAATGTAATGAATAAAAATCAAGAAATTAAATAAATCAAGCAATTTTTCAATCCAAAATATCAAACAAACACTTTTTCCTGTAATGGTTGTTTTAAAATCGATAATCGAAGTTTCAAAACCCTCTTTCAAGGTAAAGTGAAATACCTAAATCTAACCAATTACAATTTCTCAAGGGCTCTCGATTCGTTTAAGTTCATTAGGCATGTGATTATCAAATCAATGGTTTTTCAATCGATATAGCTTTCTCAAGAGTCAACACAATCAAGTTAAATCCTAGGATTCCGGTATTAGATTTCTTCTCTCAGTTCATCACCCAATACCCACAACATGCATGAAAGTGATCAGGTTTCTCACAAGGCAATAAGCGTCTATGATTCAATAAAACAATTCTACAAATTCAAAAGCACCAAAGTTAACAATGCAACATTGGGAAATAAATTAGAATTTGCACAAATCCAAGATCAAAACTACAAATCTAAATCAAAATTGCAAAACATGAATTCTAAAATAGGGGAAGAAAAGAAAGGAAGAGAGAAGAATTGCTCAGTAAAAAATCACTCCTGAATCTGTTGATCACAAACCCGACATGGAATCCTTACAAGATCTCACTTCGATCCTCTTTCTCTCCCTCTATCTAATCTAAAATAATCTCTCATGGTGGATGAGGTCATGGGTGATAGAATGGGATGTTGAATGTCTTCTTTTAGTTGAAAAACAACCCTTTTAAATAGCAAATGGAGCACCCTCAGCCACACGACGAAGGAAGATGAAGAGATTAGTAGTTACAGGCTCACCAGGGGCATGGCAGCCACCGCTGGCAGACCGTGGTGCTTGCTGGATCCGAAATTGTCTACTCTTCTTTTGCTCCACGGGCATGACAACTCAGGGGCATCCGTGGGGGTCAACATACACTCAAATGAGGGTAAAATGTCAGGTCAAAATGATCCAAATTGCTGTAAATATCATAAAAGAACCATACCCAAGCATAAGGCGAGAATAAGAGTATAAATTATGACATAAAGCTCATATATTCCCGAAAAAGTGTGACAAAAAGTCTTGAAAATGATGTATGTAAAAGCACTTATCAAACTCCCCCATGCTTGAACCTTTGCTTGTCTTCAAGAAAACATTAGATGAAACTAACAAGGGGAGATGCATCTAGGACTCAGAACATGACAACCATCTTAAAGTAGGTAGGTCATAGCATATCACAAGCGAGAATAGCAATTAACAGCAACCCAAAGCAACGCATAAAACATTTCAAAGGAGGAGAGGATTTTCGAAGAAGAACGAGACCACAACCTCGATATGAAACTTGATCACCCTCAAAAAATTACAGAGCATGTCGTGCAAGCACATGGAATTGTAGAGCTAAATAGATTGGTAGAACCTCACTTTTGGGGAAATGTGAATCACTCCCACTCATGTGTTTGAAATATAACATATGTTTACTCAAGACTCATTCCAAATATGCAATCTACCATAGGCTTGCAAATACTCTTAATTTCTCCACCACTAAAATTCAATGTGCACAAGACAATCAATGGGACTTTATATGAGTTGTAATATGGGCTATAAGGGTTAAGGGAAAGGAGGTGTACGAATGCATTTAGGACAATGTGGAGCTACTTAGCCACATGACTAGGGAGCAACCAATCAAAGCACCAAGAAACTATGAAGATCGCTAACACTCCAAACCCCAACGATTCAATGAACATACCTCAATGAATCATATAGGAAATGAGTTGACAAAGAAAGAATTCAAGCTATTTACATATGCAATGCCAATCACTTAGTTTTGTTTTCTTTTCTCTTTTGTTTTGCTTTTTTTTTTAAAACAAGACTTTATCTTCCTTTTTTTTTTCTTCAACATAAACTTTTTTCCTTTTTGTTCTTTTGTTTTGGGAAATGAAATGAAAATTGTAATTACTGAAAGGCATAGGATCACCAACTATCAACTCACAACCGAATATATATACATACCCAACCCAAACAAGAGGGAACCAAAGCAAGTGCTCAATATCATCAATCCCTCAATAAACCAACATACCAAAGCCACCTTAAATTCAATTATCCCTAAAACCATCAACTACATAGATGAAGTAATGCTCCATAGACTTGGCTTAAAGGTGCGAATATGTGCTTGGCCAGGGGTTAATATGAAGGGATCACAACAAAGAAAGATATAAGCTCAAAGGGGCTAGCAAAGGGAAAAAAACTTGTAATACAAGGGTAGGCTATTTGGCTATGTATCTAAAATGACCAAACAAAGAATGCCTCTATCATATCGTCAACTACGCACATGCTAATGTGGTTTTGATCAAGAATCTAGGTAAGTGCTAGAGATGCAACGTGGAAGAGTCACACATATGAAAGAAACATGAGATTAAATATAATAAATTAGTGTAAATAAGGCTCAAAGTTTCTTTAGACATCTACCAAAGGCTTAATTAAGCTCATAAAATGACTCCTATGTACCAACATTAGTGCTAATGATTCCATGGGAGCAACGTAGTTCTCATTCAAGATAAGGGCCAAAACAAGAAGTATTTACAAAACCTTCACAAATTTTTAGCTCCTAAAGGTATTACACATCAAAAGTTACTCAAACTCATGAAAGCTATTTTGCGTAACAAAAACATGACTGGAGGTTATCTCAAACCAATCCACACCATTGCTCTATGCAATTCTATGTACAATATAAAAATCAACTAAATGCAATTCACTAATGCAAACAAAAAGAAACCTAAAACTATATGATCTAATAAGTATGCAAACTAAAACCAAAATGGAAAACATAGAACTACTCTTCCCCTATGCTTAAATAAAGCACTATTATTCAAAGGAAAGAAAGTAAGAGCAGCGAAGGAACAAAGAGAACAATCTCACCAGGTTAGGTGCTGGGCACACCTAAGCTAAGGCCTCCTTGCAAACGGGGCAAACGGAGCATCAGCCACTCCATTACAACTTCAAAACTTGGCTCATTAAATCATACGTAGTCAAAGCATGCAGGACCTTATCAAACTCTTGGGCCCACAATTTAGAAAAAAAAAGGTAAGAGGCAACAATGAAAACCACACCAAAGACATTAGAGATCGTCTTAACCTTATCAAAGCCCATAGAAAAATCATAGAACGGATTAAAGAATGTAGTCCATGTGATTTTCCTAGGCAAGTCCTCTAGGCATACACAATAAGGGTCAATGGAGGGATCATACCCTTTAAAGTAACCTAGGGACACATAATCATCAACATTCCCAACAAGCATACTAAATAGGTTATCCTCATAGCCCAAATTAATATTAGTATCAAAAATCATAGGATTACCAAGGGGCTCAACAGTGTGATACTTAGGGGAAGGAGTGGGTAATGAACAAATTGGTGAAATATGTGAATGATCAAGGGGATTAGGGAGAATATTATTACAACCAAGGCTAGGGGAGTCCTCATGCATAAATACATCACGTGACCCCTCCAAATGAGTTTCAGCTAGATCATGCACCTCCTCTATAGTATCTTTCGACTCAAAATATGCATTAACAACACAAAACCTATCAACTAACCCAAAAGGCTCACCCGCCTCGAGCCCTATGCACTGAGCTAAAGGAAAGGAAGAATCAGGTATGGTCAGGACAACATCAGTGTTGTCACAAAGTGATGCAAAGTCAGGTTGAGAATATCATGCGTAATAAGGGCACAAATTGGTTTCATGGTCAGAAAAATTACATAAATCACACTAGAAAGGGGCATAATAAGATCTAGCATAAAATGCACAAGGATCAAAACATGAATATCTGAAAACACGACTATCCTTATCAAATTCAAATGAATCCCAACCAATCCACTCAAGCAAATACCATGCCTCATCAACATTTTTACCATGAAAATCCTAATACTCTAAAAAAGGTCAGGTTTCACTATTCACTCTTATCAATAGTTTCTAAAATTTCCCATTTACCTACACAATAACCACATTGAGCAAGACAAACATTTAAACGTTTGAAATACATCCAAAATAGTTCATGATTGAATCGGAGGAAATGAAAAATTGACATTGTTTTTTTTTTTTCAAAATTTTTCTTTCGAATTTATTTTTTTAATTTTTAATTTTTTTAAATTTTTTTTCAAAGAACAACAAAATTTTTAGTCAAACATATTGAGGAAAACCCAATATTCGGCACTAATCCCCGACAACGACACTAAAAAACTTGATAGGCTCGCAAGTGCACGATAGCGTTGTGGCAAATCAAGGTCGACCCCACAGAGATTAGGTTGATCTATTGGACTATATTCCCTCAAGATATGCTAAGAAAATTCAAGTTTGAGATTGAAATGTTAATAATAAACTATCTAATGTAATGGATAAAAATCAAGCAATTAAACAAATCAAGCAATTTCCCAATCCAAAATATCAAACAAACACTTTTTCCTTTAATGGTAGTTTTAAAATTGACAATCGAAGTTTCGCAACCCTTTTTCAAGGAGAAGTGAAATACCTAAATCTAACCAATTACCATTTCTCAAGGGCCCTCGATTCGTTTAGGTTCATTAGGTATGCAGTTATCAAATTAATGGTTCCTTAATCAATGTGACTTTCTCAAGACTCCACACAATCAAGTCAAATCCTAGGATTTCGGTATTAGATTTCACCTCTCAGTTCATCACCCAACAACCATAACATGCAAGAAAGTGATCAAGTTTCTCACAAGGCAATAAGCATCTAGGATTCGATAGAACAATCCAACAAATTCAAAAGCACCAAAGTTAACAATGTAAGATTGGGAAATAAACTAGAATTTGCATAAATCCAAGATCAAAACTACAAATCTAAATCAAAATTACAAAGCATGAATTCTAAAATAAGGGAAGACAAGAAAGGAAGAGAGAAGACTTGCTTAGTCAAAAATCGCCCTGAATCTGTTGATCGCAAACCCAACATGGAATCCTTACAAGTTCTCACTTCGATCCTCTTTCTCTCCCTCTATCTAATCTAAACTAATCTCTATTGGTGGATGAGGTGAGAGGTGATGGGTGATAGAGTGGGATGTTGAATGTCTTCTTTCAGTTGAAAAACAACCTTTTTAAATAGCAAATAGAGCACCCTCAGCCGCACGACGAAGGAAGATGAAGAGATTAGCAGTTACAAGCTCACCACGGGCATGGCAGCCACCATTGGCAGACCGTGGTGCTTGCTGGATCTGAAATCGTCTACTCTTCTCTTGCTCTACGAGCATGGCAACTCAGAGGCATCTGTGGGGGTTCAACATACACTCAAATGAGGGTCAAATACTGGGTTAAAATGGTCGAAATGCCTGCAAATATCATCAAAGAAACATACCCAAGCATAAAAGAGAATAGGAGTATAAATTGTGGCATAAAGCTCATATATTCCCGAAAAAGTGCTACTGAACGTCCTAAAAATAATGTATGTAAAAGCACTTATCATGGATTATATTGGATCTAATCTTGTGTGTCATTACATTGTGAGTGGTTTTTGACCAAGTAGTTCGTACAATTTTAGATAATACGGTACCAAAAGGAGAAATATGTTGTAAGATTGACAAGACTGGCCTTAACTTAGTGATGCTTGACAGAAAATTGGACATTTAGAGGTCAATTTGATAATCTTAATGTGTAACTTGGACTAAATAGAGATCCCTTAAGAAAGTGTGATCAGATTAATTTAAGTAATTCTTTTATTTTCGAAAGAAAGACTAGAGTTTATTTGATTGTTGACCTTTGAATCATCTAACACTTGACAAGGTACATACTTGAATTCCTTAGATGTTTTTAATTGATAGATTTCTCTCTTTGTCCTCAACTGCGTGCTTTTCTAATTTCGTTTAATCGCCTTTCAAACGTCGACTCCACTTAGCATTTTAAATTGGACTAAACTCGATAGATTGCATTGATCCTTGTGGGAATGATACTTTGTCGTTACTATGACACCCCATGCCCTTGTGTTGCGATCATGGATTCCATGCTAAAAGTGAATCAATTGTGCATATGATCAAAACTCGACCTCTTCAACCAACAGTGTAAGTACACTTTCTAATATTTTCTCTAAAGTCCAAGGAACTTGTCGTATTTTGGTAAGATTCAAAGAGTCTATTTTGGAATATCAGAATTTTGAGTTCCCAAACTTATTCCTTTAATTCATGTTGACCTCAAAGTCCGACTTTGTTTCAGGGTCTTTGCGATAGTGTCATTTTAGGCATCAAATTGCAACTTGGACATTCTAAATTTTCTTATGGTGCTTAACATATGCTTAAATAATTTGATTTTCTGTAACCACTCAGAAAACTCATTTATATGAAAAGAGGTGTTATCCCTTTATTCATGCATTGTCGAGTAATGTCAAATAATGGCATATTAAAAGGATAAAAAGTTCAAAGAGACAAAGTAATCTAATGGACTAAGAAATTGAAATATATCATAAAATTACCGATGTGAATGCTATGTGAAACAGAATCATATAAACCAAGGTATCTCTTAATGACACTCAAGATATGTGATATATGCACAATTGCAACATATGTAAAGATGAAACAATATAAAATACCATATGAAATGGGTTTCCTTCTATAAATAATTTTTAGGAAGAAGATGCAAGTTTATATTATGTCCTTACTTCAAGTGCCTTTCAAAGTTAAAATTAAGGTTATGTGATTGGTTCACACTAGGTTTTAGCATGACTTTGAGCTCTAACTTACTTTAAGTGCCTTTTAAAGTTAGGATAAGGTTATGTGATCAGTTCACACTAGGTTTTAGTGTGATTGTTTGTGCCTTTATTCTCATAAGCCTTTTAAACTTTCTTGGTCATGTAAACTTTTAAGACCTAGTATCTTTTTGGTTCGACATCAAGTGTACATGCATAATCAAACTCAAATAATCTTTTTCAAAGCATGATTGACATCGAATTTGGTCCTATGCTATGAGTTTCAATCATATTAGTGGCCTAATTCCTTAGGTAAACAAATCTGAATCATTCTAGGATAAGAAGAATATTAAAATCTAGGATTGTTAAAATAACTATGCCCTCTACGATAAACAAATTGATTTTGATATCCATGACCAAAGTTGCTTTGCCTTCTTTGGAGAACAAATTTTCTAGATTTTCTTGTTCCTTAGTAAATATGAAGGGGGACTCATGAGTATCATCACACTTCTTTTTGTAAATCAAAAATTTCAAATTCAAGGTCTCTGATCTTTGTGTGATTTCACAAGTATTTTTCAATATTGCATTTTCTTCTTTTGGAGGGATTCACTCTAAGATAAGTGTTCTTACTCATATATAACACATTTAAAAAATTTTGTACTAGATATTCTTTTGTGAAAGTAAGAAGGTGTTCAAAAGTTACCTCTTCAAAGTCCTTATCTTCTTCTTCCTCGTGATCTTCCTTGCTAATAAGGCAGAGGTTTGCCCTATCTTCTTCTTCACTTTCACTATTTTCGCTGTCACTCCATTAGCTTTCTTGTTTGCCTTCTTAGCTTTGAACGTCTTCCTTTTAATATTTCTTCTTTGTATTTGAACAATCTTCGATCATATGTCATGAAAGGTGAAAACCATAACCAATACCAAAGATAGTATCAACTTTTAAAGAGTTTCTACCTTCATATGTTAGATCAATTCTCTTTGAAGTCGATTCTTTCTAAAATCCTTTGAAATCTAGATGTCTTTGGAAGATTTTCATGAAGTTGCTAGCTATCATGCCCCGATGCTTCCTCCTCATAATCATTTGTCACTTTCTATTTCAAAGTCTTCATTGTGGACTTCAGAGCAACTTCTTTCTTTAGTACTTGATCATCACTCACCTCCTATAGATGAATCTTGTGGGCAAAAAATTTCCTAGCAGTATCATCCAACTTGAGGGTAGTTAGATCCTGAGCTTCTTTAATTTCTATAACTTTGGGTCCTCATTTACTTCTTAAAAGACACCACAATAGCTTTCTCACTGTCTCTTGGTCAGTGTATGTTTTGTTGGAAGAGTTTAGGATGTTGGTGATCTCTGTGAATCGAATGTAGATGTCTTTTGATGGACTCTACGGGTTATATGTTGAAAAGTTCTTATTGGTGAACATAAAGACGGATCTTTGTAACCTAAGTGCCCTCAAATTCTTTAGCTATATTAGTTTATACATATGACCAAACTCTTTGTATCCCAACTAGAAAATAAAATATTCAAACATCAATAGTTTTTGGTAACCCTTTCAACCTGTGTTGTGGTGTATTTTAACCTTAATTTTGTTTAAGCTTTATCTCCTTCCTTCATAGTCGGAACATAGTCTCCATTGGAGACTATTGCCTAAAGATTGTAATCATGGCATGTGATAAAGATGTAAATAATTTTTTTCCCCAGTGAGTAAATTTAGGTGCATGAAACAAAGGAGGTCTAATGAAAAAACATCGTTGATCAAGCTCAACATTTCCTATGGAAGTCATGATCTTTTCCACAAGACGGTTAACTCAAAGTGAGTGAACCTACTCTGATACCAATTAATGGTTTCAAAGTTAAATAGATATCACACTAAAAGGAGGGGTGAAGAGGGTGATCAGTAAAAATCAAACTTAGCTACAAAAAACCTTGATGTTACAAACAAGATAACCTAAGTTAGCACAAATAATCTTTGGATGCATAGATAATAATCAAATACATTATGTTAGAACTTTGAGTAGGATATGAAAGTTTGGAATTTAAATGGGATGAAAAAAACAATGTTGGCCGTTCCAAATAGAGTTAATCATCACCTAAGGTCTCTTTTCTTAGGATTTGAACATCTCATCTTCTTGTTCACTTGAGAAGCTAAAAACTCGAGTCCTTCGACACTACAAAGGCTCCCATGGATATTGTTAAGGCTAGCTGCTCGATCTTGAGAACACCCTCTCGTGGTCCACAGCTCTTGTAAGCCCTTCTAGTTGAGTCACTCACTAAGTATTGCTCACTCGACATTTGGCTACTCAAGTGAGTTATCCGTAACTCGCGTATTACAAGTTTCCTTTGTAAAGAATTATCCTCACATGATGAGTACAAGTAAGAGAGTATAACAAAATTAAAACTTCAATATGATTGCTCAATATGATTGAGTATTATATCTAGCCTCTTCACCTCCATCCTTTTCATGTAGGCTTGTAATATTCATATGACCGTTGAAACATTCTTGGCAAGTATTCAAATAATTAGATTTAGAGCTAGTGTGATTACAAAGTCTCTGACTGTAGCTTTGAAGCGTACTAAGATAAATTTTGGATTGACATCCTATTTTGACCATTACTTGACCGCAGTAAAATCATCACTTGATCGTTGCCATAAATAAAGCATAATTTATTTGAGCAATTTAATCATCCAACAAATTAGCATATAATCTTTATAAAACCATATAAATTAGCCTTAATCCATTAAACACATTATATATTAAAGGACATGTAATCAAAATATTCATAAAATCCTTTCCAAATAAAACTGAACACAATCTAGGAAAAGTTGTAACAGTCAAATTAAATAAGATAACTAAGCTAACATATAGCCAACTATTCTCATAATATTTCTAATATATTAAACATTTTTAAACCCATGTATAGATGTGCTATCATTCACACATGTATTTGAAAGTCAGGCAAACTTACTTTGACATAATAGTATCAAAACTCAAATCAACCTACACAAGCAAAGTTAGATTGTCATGCAGAAGAATATATAAGTATGATCTCTCCAAGATATGATATGTATCCAGCAACTTTAGTTACAAGGTGTCTTTCTAAGGTTAGAGCAACTAACTTTGACATAACTTATTCAAAGTGTACATAACATATAAGTAGCTAAGTACATAGGAAAGATATATTAAAGTAAGAATACATATGATCAAGCCATACATATCATTGGCGTCAAGTCAACTCGCTCATGTACATTCTTAATAATCTTTTTAAATTTCATCAAAATATATTAATTATGACCACGTCTATAGTTGCTAGTTGAAGGATCTAAATGTAAATAGTTCACAGAAGATACCTTTTTAACTACAACGAGGTCAATAGGAAATTCATATAGGACAAACATTTCTTTTGAACCTCTTTGTCCCATTGTAATTAAAGATACAAGAAAAATGAAAGACGTGCATTGAAAACATCTTTTCGGTATGGTAAAAATACTTTACTATATTTAATCCCTTCAATGTTATAGATAACACCCTCTTCTAAATAGTGTAATTTGTTTTAGGAAATGTACTTCCCACGTAATTTGTGAAAATTAGATATAATACAATTTAAGAGTAACAATAATTTGTGTGAATTCCAATTATGGCTTGGAGAAGGAAAAAATATATGAACTCTATCTCTAAAAGTGAGTACATTAGCAATTTTAATAATTCCATGCATTCTTTCTACATACAGAATATATTTTTTAAAGATAACCTTTTTTTTCAATGAAAGATATCCGAGGAGTGAGAGAACCAAAAAAAATAAAATAAAAATGTACAGATCAAACATAATATACAAGTCAATTAGTACAGATCATAACCAGTAATAATAACAAAACATACAAGTCAATTAGTAAACAAAATGTTATCTGCTAACTAGATTTTTGAATGCTCGGGTGCTCAGAGGGAGAATATATAAATAAGAAACTTACCAATTTCTACACCTAATACATCATAAACTTGTACAACTCTACCTTATACTATATCCTCCATAAGTTATAGCTATACCAAATTTAGTTTAATAACTTCCTTTTAATTATTCATTAATTTTCACCAATCTCTTATATTTCATAACCTTATGCCTTCTCACATGTGGTTGTATAGATAGGTGAGAAGGCATGAAAATGTTGAAGGTTAAGAGTAATATATTTAGAAGCATATACAATGAATGGTTAAAAATGAGATCAAGAGTAGGTTTGGAAATCACAGTGGGCAATTTGAATTTTCCCTTTTACTTGGCATGCATTTCTTTTGAGGGAGAGGAGGAAAAAACAAAAAATAGTTGACAACTAATCTATGACAAAAATCATATCAAACACTCAGGTGTATGATTGAACCACATACACTTGACCTAAAACATACAGGCAAAAGAAGTATTGTTTGAAGGTTTTAAAATCTATTGTAAGTAAGGTATGTATTATTGTTTATTGTACATGATGGCAAAAAGCATAATATGCAGTGGTAGGGGAAGCATTGGCCTTATAATTTGGTGGTCGTAGATTTGAAGCTTTTTATCTACAATCTTCTTGTATATCTCTCTATATTTTTCAATCGATTGTTGAGCTTGTTTTCTAACTTTTTCTTGTTTGTATTTTTCTATTAAATTCTTTCTTATGCTTATTCTCTTGGGTGCGATCATATCAGCACTAATACACTAAAACCCATCAGGATTTTGTAGCTAAGCATGCTTAGGGGAGAGTAGTCCTAGGATGGGTGACCTTCCGGGAAGTCCTTATGTTGCACTTTTGTTTGCTCAATGCTTACCATCCCATTAACTGGCACTTTGATTTTAGTCCCCTGCTTGGTTATTAGTATAGGTGGTTCACAAGATTTTGATTTTTTTACCACCCTCATTTTATTATTTTTGTTTGGCCATTGGTTTGTTTGTTGGCTGTTTGGGAGCACCATAACTTGTTTCCTGCACTGTCTCTAATTAGAGGTGTGCATATATTATTTGCCGACTTCTGTCTTTATAGTATTGTGGGCTTTTGTATTGGCATATTTTAACTTATTTAGTTATTATTTTAGATATTATTTATTAGTGTTATTCATTTGCATGCTATCACTTTGTTTTCTATCAATCAAATCTTATTGTTTGTATTATGGTTGTGGAAATTGTTGTTGTGGCTTTTATCGTTATCATTATTCTAATTGTTAGCCTAAGGTAATGGAAAATGTTCAAGCTTGCCCTCTGTCCGGGAATAGGACTAGAAGAAGAGTAGGGGCTAAGAGTTGTGTTTTGCGTCATAGAATATTGAGACTCTTATGGGAAAGTTAATTGAATTAGTCAAAGCTTTACATAGCTGTAGAATTAATATAGGTTGTGTTCAAGAGACTAAGTGGGTGAGAGTCAAAGTTAGAGAAATTGATAGGTAAAGACTAAGTGGGTGAGAGTTAAAGTTAGAAAAATTGATGGGTATAAACTCTAATGTTCGAGGTTTAATGGGATGAAAAACGAAGTTGGTATTTTGGTTGATAAGGAGTTGGCAAACCAAATAGTTGAGATGAGGCACAAGAGTGACCGTATTCTGACCATTAAGTTAGTTGTAGGGCCAGAAACCTTTAAAATGTAGTTAGCATCTACACAACCCAAACTGATTTGATAGATGATATTAAGAAACAATTTTGGGAGAATTTGGATTTGGTTATCCAAGATGTACCTCGGAGTGAGAACATTTTTTTAGAAGTAGACTTTAGTGTACATATTGGGACGAAAGCAGATGGGTATGATTTGATCATGGAGGTTTTGGTTATGGGAAAAGAAATAATAGAGGGGTTTTATTGCTAGACATTGTGATTTCATATAATTTGGTGATTGTAAACTCTTATTTTAAGAAGGAGAATCACTTGGTGAGCTTTAGGAGTGGTAACATGAAGACTTAGATTAACTTCTTTTTAATTAGAGCGAACAATAGAAAGATGTGTAAAGATTATAAAATGACACCAAGTGAATATTTGGGGACACAACATAGATTATTGGTGATGGATATGGAGATTAGTGGTTCTAAGAGGAAGAAGAGAACTATTGGGGATCCTAGAATTAGATGGTGGAATCTTATTAAAGGGAACACAACAAAGCTATCTGAGAAGTTAAGGCAGAAGGGGGTTGGAAATAAGTAGAGGATGCAAACCAAATGTGGGAAGCACTGGCGGAGTTCATTAGGAAGTCAGCTAAGGAAATCTTAGGTTCATCTAGAGGAGGTGGAGGCAAAAAAAAAAAAGGAGCTTGGTGGCGGACCGAGGAGGTAAAAGAGGAAGTTAAGGAGAAACAAGAAGCATATGCTGCTTTTATTAATAGTAGAACTGGCAAAGAAAAAGAGGTGAATAAAGTTGGATATAAGTCTATTAAAAAAAGTAATAAAGAAAGCCTCGTGGTTGTTACCAAGGTCATAGCTTATGAGAAATTAAGTCAGAAACTTGAGAATAAGGAAGGTGAGAAGGAGGCCTTTAAGCTAGCAAGGACTAGGGATTGGAGAACAAGAAAGTTGGGCAACATAAGGTGCATTACTGATGAAAACAATAAAGTCCTAGTAAAGGAAGTAGAAATAAAGGAAAGATAAAAAAAGTACTTTTATAAACTATTTAATAGGGAAATGATCAAGTGCACATAGAGGAGGGGAAAAAGGTGGGTGAGAGGCAATAGCACTATCAATGTTGTAGCCTTTTTAGAGAAAAGGAGGTTATAGAGACCCTAAGGAGGATGCTCAATGGAAAGACTATGGGCCCAAACCATATTCCTGTGGACGTGTTTGGGAGAAGATGGACTAAAGTTAGTAATTGAGCTTTTTAATTTCGTTCTTAGGATTGCAAAGATGCCTAGTGAATAGAGATTCAGTACTGTTATCCCCATTGATAAGAGCAAAGAAGATATTCAAGATTTCAACAATTATAGAGGAATAAAACTTCTTAGTCACACTATGAAGTTATGGAAAGAGTGATCGAGAGAAGGTTAAAGAACGATATGTCAATCTTAAAGAACCATTTTGGTTTTATGCAAGGATGATCGACAATGGAGGCAATCCACATCCTTAGAAAGCTCATGGAATTATATAGGGATAGGAAAAAGAATCTACATATGATGTTTATAGATCTAGAGAAAGCATAAGATAGAGTACTGCCCAAAGTGTTTTGGAGGTGCTTCGAAAAGAAAGGATTGTCAGTTTCTTATATCCGAGTTATTAAGGATATGTAAGAGGGAATAAAGACGAGTGTTCCGGCATTAGGCGGTGACACTAATGAATTTTCAATTGATATTAGACTTCATCATGGATCAGCTTTAAGCCCATTTCTTTTGCTATTGTTATGTACGAACTCATAACCTAGATCTAAGATGAGATACCATTGGATATGCTATTCACAAATAATATTGTCCTTATTAGTGAGACTTAGGATGGAGTTAATGATAAGGTGGAGCGGTAGAGGCATAACCTAGAGTCTAGGGCTTTTAAATTAAGTAGATCGAAAATTGAATATTTCAAGTGTGGTTTCAGCGGACAGGAAGAGGGTATTGGAAAAGTGACCATCGAGGGGATAGCAATACCAAGGGCAGAGAAGTTCAAATATTTGGGCTCGTTGCTTTAAGATAAAGGAGATATTGACAAAGATATTAACCGTAGTGTTAAAGTGGGATAGAAAAAATGAAAGAATTCGCTAAGAGGGTTGTGTGATAACAATATTCCGATGGGATTAGAAGACAAGTTTATCATATGGTACTGTAGGTCTAAGTGTTGGCCAATAAAAAGAACCCAAGTGTAGAGGTTCATAATAGCAGAGATGAGGATGATTTGGTGAATGTGCAACCATATGAAATTGGATAGGATAAGGAATGAGGTGATTAGATACAAACTAAAAGTAACACCTACAGAAGATAGGATGAGAGAAACCAAACTCAGATGGTTTGATCATGTGAAGAAGAAGAGTGTAGAGGCACATGTGAGAAGATATGAGATGGTTTACCTCCCAAAATGTAGGAGAGGTAGAGGATGGCCTAAGAAAAGTTAGGATGAGGTGTTTAGATATGATTTGAAATTTTTACGGCTAATGGAGGACATAACTCAAGATAGACATTTATAGAGGTAAAGGATTAATGTTTTAGACTATTAGGTAGCTAGCTATTTGGCACTCTGTTGGCTTCTAAATGGTAGGAAAGAGAAGGTGTTGCACTGGCTACTATGCTATCAAGAATTTGCCATATTTTGTATATTAGAAGTACCCATTTCGCAATGACGTGGTTGCTCCCTCACATACGATTGTTTAAGTTGTAGACTGCCCTTGGTAAGGTTAGTATTATGTCACTGCATGTGACTTGAAGTATGTATAAGTCTTACCCCTCATCTGTTATCCACTTTAATTAATACTATTTAATGTAATTATGTCTTGTATTTGTTACCTTTGTCTATCAAATGATTTTCAACTTCTAAATATTTTCATAAAACATTTTATATGGGACTATTGGAATCAGTCTCTTTACGGGTGATCATATCTACAGAGGTACGACTGTCTACATCTGGATATTCCCCGACAACACTTTCTAGACCACGCAAAAGCGGAACCACACTGAGAGTTGTTATTGTTGTATATTTTTCCCTTCATCTAAAAATACTTCTTCCATTAAAAACTTTAGCTTTTTCAAAAAATACTTTCTTATCTCTTTTCTTTCCTTGATTTAAAAAAAAATAATCATCTACCACAAATTTTGTATTTGTCTCTTCCTTTCACCTTGTTTTCTCCACTTGTTTTGTGCTTTATCTTGCTCTTTTTCTTCCTTTTTTGGTGTGATAATTTTTTTTGTCTCTTATTTTTTTATCTTTTTTTTTCACGTTTTCAAAATAATTTATCTAATTTGATAAGCATTCATATCATATTGGTATATTTCGTTAGATTAATAATTCCTATATTTTGAGGTAGTGTTCTTCCCTTATTAGTGAGCTTCTTAAGTTTTCTAAAATTTAAAAAAGAAGATAAATAGCTGAGTTTTTATGATATTATTTGTCCAAGTCGATGACTTCTTTGGCGAAGAGCGTTGTACTATTTAAGAATGATAGAGTGCATATTTGACAGCTAAACATTTATGTTGTACAAGTATGGACCTATACTTTGTATAGAGCATTTTAATTTCGGAGAATTTTTCTAAAAAGATATTTATTTTATTGGAGTTAATATAATAATATATGTTGGCGTTAGTTGGCTCAATCAATAAAAAGTTTTTGAGTGTTGTTATCAGAGACATGAGTTCAAATCCTATGCAGAAGAACCTTTGTGCATTTACATACAAAAGAAATGAAAATATATAAAATACCTCCTTGAAAGCATATTTTAGATTTTGTTTGATTTATGGTCATTGATGAAATTATATTGAGACAAATTAAATTTGCATATCGTGCTTCTAAGTTGTATCTCTAATCTATACATTTGTACACCTATAAAACTATTAATGGCGATGGTTTATTTTAATGTTCAAGAAAACATAGAAAAAGCATAGTGCATCAGAATTGAACAATTTTCTCAAAGGTATCAAGTATCTTCACGAAGTAACATTGAATTCAGTTAACTTTACGAAGAGCATGGATGGATGGCAGAGTAGCAAATGGTCCATAAACTATTGATTCTATCAAATAGTGCTCTTTTGCAATCTCCCTTTTCCATTTTCCCATTTCTCTTTTTTAAAAATTCCCAATTAAACATAGATGAAATTAAGCCTTCAAAATTCAATCAAACCTGAACACCTTAATCGTTATCTCAATAGAGTTTAATTGACGTAGCCGATCAGCAAACTTAGAAGAGATAAAGTACCAAACCTAATTAAAAACATAAATTGGTGAAATACGACAACAAATTCACTTGACGCTAGTAGAAACATATAATATCAATTAATATAGAGTAAATTTTTTTATAATATGCCAAATTTGATAATAGAGAGTTACATGAATGGGCTCCTAAAATCTAACACGCAGATTGGTGCACAAAATAATTTACTTTTACAGATTTTCGGGCCCTGCAGACCTTAATTACATCTAAAGGAATTCCGATCCCCTCTTCAAATGTAGCAAGATATTGAGATGACCCGTTATAAAAACACCAAAGCAAGCATAATATGACTCTATAGTACCATTGCAGTGCCTTATCTCAGATAGTTGCATTGCCCGAATTTTCACGTTAAACGCAAATACTCCAACTCAAAACAATCTTCGTATAGCCTCTTTAACTGCCAACCCAAAATAACCTTCATCTCAAACTCCCACTTTTCTTCCCTTATCCAAGAATATAACGACCATGACGAAGTTATAAAGCCTGGCAGAATGTCATGTTTATCTGGAATTAGGCAGAATCGTATGATGAAGCTAAACTATAAATAAAAGTTGCGCATCACATAGAAGGGAAGGGATCAAGATGAAGCATAGATGAGGCCGTGTGAGCATAGAGATCAACTAATAGTAGGTGGGCAGGAAAACGTCTACAAACTCAGATGAACTAAATTGGATTTTTTGTTGTATAGGGTCCATGGCCAAGGGATATAGCAGATAGTTGGTCGGGGGAAAAAAAGCAATTCAGCCTAAGCTATGAAGATATACCATACACTTGAGGTGAGCTATCCAACTGACTTGAACGTGTTGTAAGCATTACTAAGTGAAAATCCCTGATGCTTTGTTCCTGTAACCGCTATGCTTCGACCCTAATTTTGTTGGGTTTGTAAACTCTACATGCAATAGCAGAGTTCGGTAAGCAACTAGCTTTTATCAAAAAATAAAACGTAAGGTCCTAAGTCTTGCTATCTTCTTGTTCCTAAATCCTGCTTAACCTGAACGACTTCAGCATATACCCCACTGACTGCTACCTCCAAACAGCCTAAAATAAAAAACTAATCAAGATCTTAAAGGAGGGAACTCTAAAAAGTTGAAAAGTCGACTTCAAACTGTATAGCAACTTCAATAATTCAACACCAGCTTCAATATAGGAAGTACATAAACAATAATAAAACTTCATTCTTCTGACAAAAAGGAGAAAAAAAGGAAGAGAAGAGGGAAATGAGAATTTCTTATCGAACTATTGTCTGAACTATGCATTTGCGCTAAATTTGTGCCACGAGAAACTCCAATTAACTGCATAAAATGCAGAACATTTTGAAATCCAGTCAAAAGTGGGTAATCCTTAAGAACTTACCTCTTCATATTACTATCGTAACTCATCATGGGCATCGAACTTGCATTCTTTAATTATCAAGGATAAATAAACGGATTAAAAAATAGTGTTGTAAGGACCACCACTACAGGAAATCATTTCAATTGTGATTAAAACTTACGAGCGTACGCGTATCAGGTCGTAAAAAGTTGTACCTTTAACGACGAGTCCTTATTCAGGTCGTAGATGTACAAAATAATTTGGACCAACTTATATTCTTGTAACAGTTGTGCCAAACTTGTCGCAAATTACTAGAGCTCTGGGTGAAAATAATAGCGCGGCACATTTCTCGGTTTTTTTTTTCCGCAAAAATGAGCCTAAACGACGCATTTAGGCTTCTAAACTTGAAAGGCTACCCCTATTGCGAAGGCTCTCACACTAGAAACCTCTCACAGCCTCTCTACCATTACTGAAACTCTAGTTTTGCTTTTTCTCTGCCATGGCTGCCCCAACAATAGGCTACCATTGAGGTTTATATGCAGTTAAGAACAGGCTATATACGACCACCGTGGTAAGGGTTTTTGATTCCTTTGGTTTTGACACTTGATGGAGACTGAAATTGGTGATGAACCTGGAATTTTAGGGTTTTCGCTAGTACCCGCAAGGAAGGTTTTCTTATTTGTTGACGCTAAAGGCTTTGGCTACGTTGTCAGATTTCGTCCTCACTGCTAGGTTGGTACTCCCTTCTCTCTCAATCTTTATCTCTCTTTCTCTTCTTATTAGTGAGCTTTAACTGTGCTTGTTCTGTTCTGGGCAAGAATTTTGAGTAATTGTGAAGCAAGTTTACTAATGTTGAGTAATTGTGAAGCAAGTCTACCAACTTTGAGTAATTTTGCATCAAGTATGCGAATTGATGGGTTTTGGGGTAGAAAGATTGTGAAACCTTCCAATTCCATGGTTTTATTCTTATGCTCTCTCCCATCTTCGAATTGATTACTGTTGAATGAATTTTTGTTTGCATTATCTTGTTAAATTGTTAAATTATCTTGGTTGGATTATTCTGTTGTGGCTCTTTGCATTCTGGTTTCAGTCACAGAAAGATACTATCTAACTATTTGCCTTTATTTGAAGTCATGGTATGAGTATCCCATAGATAGCTTACCCACAATGCCATCAGTTGTTAATGTTTTATTTATGTCACTAAGTCAAACAATTTGGAGGTCTATACAAATTAAGGGCTCAGAAGATAAAACTACAATTAGGGTAAAAAATCTTGATACTTTAGGAGTCTCAACAACTGAAGAAAGTGAAAGAGAAAGGGGTGAGTGAGATAAAACTTCAGTCTTGCCCTTGGTACTTTAGGAATCTCACTTTGATTACCAAGAGGCATTGCTTTCTGCATGCTAGGTCTGCAAAAGGGGGCTAAAGAAAACATATTCAAAGGCATTCTAGCAAGAGTATAAATTTTGCTAACAATGCATAATTTTAGGAGGACATATATTTTCAAACTTAAGCAGATCTTGCTTCCTCCACAACATAGCCATTGCAGATAGTCCCTGTCATCTAGAGGGATCAACTTTCGAATCACTACATGCAAAATACTTCTATTAGTTGTGACTACCACCAGAGAGCACATAACAAAAATAATCATGGTAGCCCATAACGACATATGGTTTATGATAATGTAAACTCCAGTCATAAATGCTAGTAAGGTGCCATAAAGAGATTGCTTTAGTAACACCAAATTGCAATCGATGAGTAAGGACAACTTCTCATGCTTACAAACCATAGACCATATAATGTATAATAGGACCAAAATTGAAGTACACATTGCATATCCATCCGCTATAAAAAACACGGGAAATGTTGAACAAGGGCAAGACTGAAGTTTTATCTCAACAACTTATGCAATTCATGTTGAAGTTCTATTTTATAGGCACAGTTATCTTATTTGCTTTTTTCTTTCTTTTGATTTGGGACACTTTGCAGAGTTTATCCAAAGTTTGCAATTTTAGAGAGGATTGTTGTAAAGGACTTCATGCCCTGTGGATCTGGTAAAGAAGTGACCTTCTTGATAACTTTATTAGTTTCTAACTGTAGTGTTCTTTGTATACTGATTTGTTTTGGTTGGCTATTGTGGCCTTTCTTTTTGCTCATGTATTTTCAGTTAATACTAATAAGCATGCAGTTGTTGTGGCTTGAGGCCCTTAGTTTGGGTTTTGTTTTTTTGAGGGGTGGAGGGGAATCTTTTGTTAATTTATACTTGCATTTCTTTGTTTTCTTTTTCAATTTTACTTTTACTTCTTTTCCCTATTACTATATTATTAAGTGTGTGAAACAACATGTTGCGATCTACATTGGCATTTGATTTGTGGTTTTACTTATGTGGTATAATTTGATTGATAGATAATGACACTTAGTAAGGGTTGGATGGAGTTTAGTCGAGATGGTCGTCTCACGAATGACTATGAAGTAGGAGTTGAGAAGTTCATAAAGTATGCTTTTAAAAGGACGGGTCATAGAGATACAATTAAATGTCCATGTGTCTGATGCTGCAATTCTTCCTTTGCAACTAAAAGTATTGTGCGAGATCATCTTATAGCATTTGGGATTATGCAAGGTTACACATTCTGGTATCATCATGGGGAAAGGGTGGGTGAGGCTCAACCTGACATAGAGTCTGAGGGGGAAGAAGATGAGGATGATGAAGAATTTTTAAGAGATAGCGGGGAAAGTGAAGATGAGATATCGAAGTTGATAAGAGATTGTTTTCCAAACTCCCATTTTCTTTAGCGGAGCCATGGAAAGATTGGGTCTTCAAGTCATGGTGAGCAAGAGCCAAACGAAGATGCAAAGAAATCTTTTAGGTTAATGAGGGAATTGGAGGAACCAATATATGAAGGCTCTAGGTGCTCAAAACTATCCACTGTTATGAAGTTATTGCACATAAAAACCCACGGGAGATAGAGCAATGAATCCTTTAGTATGTTACTAAAATTCTTAAAGGAGGAGTTGCTTCGAGCAAAATCACAGCTGCCTAATTCTTATTATGAGGCAAAATAGATGATCAAAGATCTTGGATTATCTTATCAGAAGATTGATGCATGCGTGAATGATTGTATGCTTTTTTTCAAGAATGATGAGAAGTTGAACAATTGTAAGGTGTGTGATGCACTACGATGGAAGGTTGATAAGAAGACTGGAGAAATCATCAAAAAAGCAAATGGAAAGAAAGTTCCATTAAAAGTACTTAGGTATTTTCCTCTAAAGTCAAGACTTTAACGTCTATTTATGTCCTCGAAGACAGCTTCTGAGCTGACTTGGCATAGTGATAAAAGGGAGAAAGATGGAATCATGAGACATCCCGCAGACTCAATAGCATGGAAGCATTTTGATGAACTCCATGAACACTTTGCTTCAGATCCTCGCAATGGTAGGCTAGGCCTTATAAGCGATGGTTTTCAACCCTTTAATAATGATTCTTCTCCGTATAGCATTTGGCCAGTGATGCTAGTTCCATATAATCTGCCTCCTTGGTTGTGTATGAAACAATCTAACTTCATACTTTGTATTTTAATTCCTGGTCCAAAAGGCCCCGGTAATGCTATTGATGCTTATCTCCAACAATTGATATAAGAGTTGAAAGAACTCTGGGAGGTTGGTGTGGAGACTTATGATGTATTGAAGTTCCAAAATTTTAATCTTCATGCTGCTTTAATTTGGACTATTAACAACTTCCCTGCATATGGAATGTTATCAGGTTGGAGTACAAAGGGAAGGTTAGCTTGTCCGTCTTGTCATAAAGAGACTCATTCATTTAGGTTGCGCAATTATTTTAAGCAGATTTAAATGCGCCACTGTCATTTTCTTCCTATCAATCATCCATGGAGAAGAAAGAAAGATATATTTGGAAAGACCAAAAAAGAGCCTCCACCAAAGCCATTATCGGGGAATGATATCCTCCTTCAAGTCCAAGATCTTGAAAATGTTCCTTTGACTAAGGCCTCCCACAAGAAACAAAAGATATCTCATAAGCTTAGGGGGGATGGAACCAAAAGAGTATCTTTTTTGAGTTGCCTTATTGGAAATCTTTGTTGTTACGTCATAACCTAGACATCATGCATATTGAGAAAAATGTGTGGGATATTATCTTGGGGACAGTGATGAACATGAAGGGAAAGACAAAGGACACAGTTCGGTCGCGATTAGATTTACAAGCCATGCAAATTAGGCAGGAGCTACATCCTGTCCAGAATGGCAACAAACTTGAGCTTCCACCAGCTTCTTATTCATTTTCTCGACAGCAAAAAGAAGCCTTTTGTAGATTTTTAAAAGAGCTAAAGGTTCCTGATGGGTTTTCTTCTAACATTTCTCATTGTGTGAATTTAAAGGAACGCAAAATTGTTGGTCTCAAGAGTCAAGACTGTCATATCATTTTACAACACTTACTCCCAATTGCAATTCGTGGCCTCTTAGTGAAAGATGTTGCCAAACCACTTATTGAGTTGGCTATGCTTTTCAAAGTGTTGTGCTCAAAATCATTGAAAGTGGAAGATGTCAAGCAAATTAACAAGCAAATTCCTCTAACTCTTTCCAAGTTGGAAATGTACCTTCCTCCATCATGCTTTGATGTAATGTTGCATTTACCAATTCACTTAGCTGACGAGCCATTAATTGCTGGACCTTCTCAATTTGATGGATGTATTATGGAGAAACTAAGCTACATACATATAAGTATTATATTCGAAACAATGCTCAACCTGAAAGTTCAATAGCAGAGGGATACATTGCTGAAGAGTGTATGACACTTTGCTCAAGGAACCTACATTCAGTTGAGACAACATTTAATCGAGTTGAGAGGAATTATGATAGGGGTACTAAAGAGAAAAAGTTACCTATTTTTTCTCATGGCAGAAGGCCTTTAGGAGCATCTAAAATGTGCAATCTCAATGCTCGTGGGAGGGAGAAAGCACATTTATATACTTTGAAAAATTGTGCGGAAGTTGCACCATTTTTGAGGTATGCTTGAAAACAATATGAAGTTTTTTGGCTCTATTTGAATGTGTTTTTCATGAACATTTGATAAATATACTTGCTTTTAATATATGCTGGAGAGCATATAGAGATGTTGACTGAAAATGGATTACAAATGACCATTGAAGTGCAAGATAAGCATTTCCTCCAATGGTTTAAAGATAAGGTAAGCATGCTCTTCCATTATGTTATTATCTTTAAATATTCTAAAATATGTTATAGTGGGAGTGATTTTTTAAAAAAAATTCCTTGCAAATCATACATTTGTACACAGAAGGAAGTTACACAATAGGAGAGGAGCTGTTGTCATTATCGCGTGGGCCTAGTGAATATGTGACATCCTTTAGTGGTTACATTATTAATGGGTATAGGTTTCATACCCAAGATCGAGAGAAGAATCTTCACACTTAAAATAGTGGTGTATTCGTGGTTGGTAACATTGGGGAAGGATCGAATAATATAGATTATTATGGAGTTTTGACTGAGATTATCACATTGGAATATCTTGGAAACAACTACGTTGCGTTATTCCGATGTAAGTGGTGGGATGTGCATGATATTGTTCGAGGGATAAAAGTGGATAAATTCAGTGTTGTGAGTGTTAATAGCCAGAGGTATTTGAAGACTGAAGATCCCTTTATTCTCGCAAGTCAGGCATCACAAGTATTCTATTGCAATGATCTTGCAACCAAAGGTTGGCTTGTTACTACAAAGGTGCAACCCCGAGATGCCTATGATATACCCTTACCAACTGATGATGAAGACGCCAGCAACACGAATGAACTGCAGCCAAATATGGAGGATGTTCATGAAACATACCAAGAGATGGAGTCCTTTACTCCTCAGTTTCCTGAATATCACTCCAATGACTTCAATGATGAAGTGAATTTGCGAAGAGATGATGTTGAGATAATAGTTGTTGATGTGCCTAAGTTAGCAAAAAAGCGAAAGAAAGCAACAAAAACATGAGATTGCATTTAATCTTTTCTAAACATTGCAGATTTGATAGGGTAGCTTAATTGTGTTGTAAACCTTTTGATGGGGTAACTTAATATTGTTGTAAAGGTTTTGCTTTTGATGGTTCAGTTTATGTACTTTATTTCTCACATGGAATTTGTGGTCTCTGTTATTTGTGTCAGAGTGTCTGAATGGCTACTAATTGATGCAGGTCTTTGTTAGAGTGTCTCTTTTATTTTTTTGTAAAACATGGAATTTTATGATATTGACTTCTACTTGTTGACGCAGGTCTGAATGGCTACTTCCAACAAAGGTCGTGTTTATTTGCCTTCGGGCAGTTTAATGAAGAAAAGCATGAAGCAACCGAAAGAAAAGCAAGTTCCCTTGTCTGGAAATATAACTCACAACAGTACACAGTTTGACCAAATAACAAGTACTAAGAGCAAGATTGTTGGCCAAACCTCATACCAATGTGTTAATGAAGTTGGTCAAGACATGGAGCCCACGAATGCTAATATTAGAGTTCGTGAAGATTTTGATAACAGAGAAAATGTTCAAGAAGTTGGAGACAACATCGAAGGTGCTAATGCTGTGGAATATGTTGATGATTCAGGTAAAACAGTAACTCTGATTAGTTTCCTCAGCAATATGCCCCATCTATCTCTCCCTCTCCTTTCTCTAATGCCTCTTTTTTTTTTTAATGCACCTCTTACACTCCCTCTTAAAATGATGGGTGTACTTTCTATCAAATTGCCTCAGGTGCTTGCATTATCTCAGCTTTGGACCTTCCTCAGCTATGGTCATTTTCTTTTTCATTGTTCTCTGTTTTTATGATTTACCATTTTGCTATTTCAATCATTAATTTGGAGATTTTAGTGATTAGGATTTTCGGTTAGTGATCTACTGGGCACTGGAGGGTATGCAGGCTGAATAGACGATTTTGGGGATTAGGATTTTTTGATTAGGAATTTTCTTGTACGGTTTATGCAGTATGTTTTCCATAGGTTGTTCTGGTACAAATAACTTAAAAAGAAAAAGATGAGCGAATCAAAGGCCGTGTGGTCCAAACAAGTGTAAGCAATTGTCAAATTTGAAGAATGGAGAGAAGCTTGAAGTCACTTACTTTCATAATGGTCCAGTTGGTGCCAACGATAAGATAATAACAAGGCATATGGGTAAATTAGTTCGAGATCCCCATGTATGTCCTGTCCGTGTACGTTCTTGGAATGAGATTGACGAGAATCTAAAAGAGCATATGTGGGCTGCTGTTTTGGTAATCACATGACCATCTCATATTTCAATTAATATTAATGTTGCTGCCTTCTTTTAATTAAGTTTATTGAATTGTTTAATTATTACATCAATGGCATCTCATTTTATTAATGAAGGACAAATTCAAGGGTAAAGATTGTGAGATTGATTGTAATGCTACTCTAGATCATATAAATAATTTGTGGCATAAATGGAGAGGAAGCTTGATGCAAGGTTATATAAAGGCTGCAAAGTCTAAAGAATGTGCAATTCAAAAAGTGCCTAGGAGTGTCTCGCCTGAGGACTAGAAATGGTTACGAGATGAACATTTCTTCAATGATGATTTTCTAGTACGTTGGTTAAGATTGCATTTGACACTTTGTGCTATTTTTCTCTTTTCTTCCCCTCTTTTTGCCGGTCATAATGGATATCATTTTGTAGGAAGTGAGCCGTCGTAACTCAGAGAATCGAAGCAACTTAACAATGCTTCATCGTACTGGTAACACACCATTTCGACAAATTATATATGATAAATTGGTAAATGTGCCAATAACTTGTTTACTTTCTTAGGTTATTAAATTACAATATAACTGATGCATGTTAGCTGGTTTCAGGGTGGTAAAGATGGGAATACGCCAACAGTTGCTGAGATATTTAAGGAAACACGTCAACAAAAGTCCGACACACTAGATGATAAATCTTCTAACAGGTTGGTAATTTAGCCTGCCCATTTTATTCTAGCCTGCCCATTTTATTCGAGTTCATTTTCTAATTTCTTCTTCCTTTTTTACACTTCAAGTTACTTGTAATGGCTAAGTTATCTTGCTCTGGCCCTTCAACATAAGGAAATTTGCTTTGTTGTTCTTTTCTGTTGAGATCACGTCAAAGCATTTTCAACGGCTCTGGGAAGTCTGTTTTCGCCACCATGCTTGCAAAAATCTATATGTGGTGTTTGATGCTTAAAAACATGGTAAAATTGCTGCCTTTGTTTTCCATTTATCTTGGGTTGATTTGGGTATTTAGTTATGCACTTCTGAGTTTCTGAAATTGTTTTCGATTTACCATTGGCATTCCTATAATGATTTTCAGTGTATAGGTTACTCTAACTTAGGATTAAAATAGGATTTGAAAAATAAAACTAGAAAAACACTCATATCAATATTTAAAATTTGATTTTCAAAGCTTTAATCGAATTAACTACTGCTACTCTCCTTGTTGTTGTAAATTTGAACCCATCGGTTTCTTATCATATTATAGGCTTAGCACTGCTTCTGCTGCGGCTGAATGATGCTTTTTATGCATTTATTGTTATGCGTTTATTGTTATGTTCATGATGGTAGTTTGTATAAGTATTTCATGATGGTAATTGGTATAATTATATCTTGAGATGTTCCTTTTTATGCATTTACTATTATGTTCAACACCCAAACTAGAAACAGTGACAGTGAATAAAGAGAATTATGTTCAAAACTTACTGCTTGCCCTGCCCATCAAGATGGTTGGCTTAGGGAGTTCCAAAGTTGATGAAATTGCCCTTTGCACAGAATGACATGTAATGTAATACACAACATTGAATTACAAAAATAAGCACTACCTCATGTAACCTTCCCTGTAATGCTCTTCCAATCTTCATCACAAATTCAACGACTTCTCATTGCTCTTGCTTCGAGGAAACGACTTCCCAAACCCATTCCTCTGGCTCTTGTCCAGCATGGTGGATTTCAGTGTCAATTCCACACAATTTGCGCTATTAACGACTTTTCTGAACTGTGTTACTAGAGGACAAGTTTGTCAATTCCACACAATTTTGGGCGACTGAGACTCTTTCTCAGAGACCTCAAGCAGCTTGTCAAATTCCAAGAAGAGATCATTGAAGGTTGTGACGGATTTCAGTGTCTTTCCGAGTGATGCAATTGTCTTCTGGCGCTTTGCTAGTTTGCTGGCTACTAAAGCTAGCTCCATTTCCTGCAAAAATCACCAGAAGCAATTATAAATGTTAGAAGAGATGACACATATATCCTGTTTATAGATACGAAGAACATGTATTGTATCTCGTAATTTGCAGAACATATAAATATTGATGTCTATGTCTATGCTTTGGCTGAATGATTCTTCTTGAAGTTATCCTTTTTATGGATCTACAGGAAGAGATCATAACCATGTCAAAAGAGAACCTGCATTACTCCGCATTTGAATTGGTGGAGGACTGTTTTGGGCCACAAGACTGCAATCATGTCGCATGCTTTGGATACGGTATGAAGCCCAAGGATGTGAGAGGGCCACTTCCAAGAAGAGTTGAGCTTCAAGCTCAGCTTCGTGCTAAGGAGAAAGAGAATGTTTCGCTACATAAACATATAGATGACTTGGAGGATGCCCATAAAAGGGAGATAAAAAATCTAGAAGATCAAATGAGAATGGTTATTGAAATGGTGATGTCTACCAAATCACCATCAGATGCCACGAGCGGTGGTGCTACCTCTGGATCTGATCATGATCAAGATGATTAGGTATCGATATGTATTGTTCATTATTCCTCTCTTTGGGTTGTTGTATAGGCAGGTTTGGTATCTAATCATCACCAAGTTGATTGGCAGGTAAAGTAAGGAGTTTTTGGATGCTTCTTTCATGCTGTAAGTTCTACACTATCCCTTGATTTTTTTAGGTTGTTGCATAGGTAGGCTTGGCGTTGATGTCTTCAACATGCGCATTCATCAATTTGTTTTTTTAATTTTATATATCCTCTCTATCTATGGCGTGCTTGTTATCTGATGATGTATTAAGGGCTCTCTTTGTAAGTTGTACACTGTCCCTTCATTTTTTTTTTTGGGGTTGTTGTATAGGCAGGCTTGGTATCTGATCATGACCAAGTTTATGTCTTCCTAGGTTTTATATGTCCTCTCTATGAATTTTAATTTGTTGTACTTTTTGCAGGTGAAATATGAATTTTTTGGGCAAAAATACTTTTGGAGGATGGTACAAGATAGATATGGTTCTATTGATGCACAACAAATGCATGTATTTTCTTTTTTTCCTTTCTGAGATTAGTGCTAACCCAATTATGTAATATGAATTTTTTGGACAAAAATACTTTTGGAGAATGGTACAAGATAGGCATGCTTTTACTAATGCACAACAAATGCATGTTTTTTTTTTCCCCTTTTGGAGATTAGCGTTAAGACAGTTATGTATGTACTTGGCTTGCTTAGCAAACTAATGATGTATCATACCTGTGTTTTGGGTATGCAGGTATTTTACATATATATATATATATATATATATATATATATATATATTCATATCGATTTAAAATATTGGATTTTTTTAAGTTCATTCAGATTTTTTATGTATATATATATATATATTTGTGTGAATTGAAACAAATATATATATACACATGTCATAAAGTAGTTTATCATAGGGGACACAAAAATATGACTTCAATTCTTAAGGGTGTGAGTAGAGTGTTTGTTGAAGAACTAATAATATTGGTGATAAGAAGGGATACTCGTCGCAAAAGAATAAAAATGGGGATGAGTGCAGTCTCTCGTCGCGAATGGTTACCAACAAGTATGATGAGGTAAAAACCTCGTCGCGAAAGGTTACCACAATCACGACGAAGTACATACCTCATCCCAAAAGATAGAAATTATGGTGAGTAAGCCGAACTGGTCGTAGATGAAACAGAGTCAATGACGACCATATCTTTTGAGACAAGTGGCGATGAGGAGCGTTTCTCGTCGAGAATAACTTCTACGACAAGTTCCAGTACCTTTTTTGAAGAGATTTCCTGTCCTTAATGGTGTGTCTTTTTGTAGTGCACGGAACCCAGGGAGCCTATCTTGAGTGTTATTCCCCCATGAAAGGGCGAACTCTTATGCTAGGTACTTTATTTTTTTAGAAGTAGACTTATTTTTTTATTTTTTACAAAGTAGAAACAACCAACATAGCACTGCAGGACTGTAGGAAACTGCGCCTTGGCCTTGAGCAAGGAACTTGGCCAGGTTCCCAGGCCAAAGCCAGCCCAAGCTGTCTGGCCTGTTCTCTACCAATCTCTTAGTCTAGCCCAGCTTTTGGGCACAGGAATGATCTAGGGACCAGGTAGGGTTCTGGGGCTAGTTCCAACCCTGAATTTTGGACTATACACGACTTGCTTTCACGATCCAAATCCATTGACCTAATTCTAGAAGTGCATATAGTAGGAAAAATAAGAAAAAAGTATTAAACTTAAGCTAATATAGTCTACAGTGATTTTTAGGAAAAATTTATGAACCAATTGTACTCTTTGGAGCGAGCTGCTACTGATAGGAATAGTCAAAAGGGACACTAAAAGTACTATTGATTAACTTCAAAAAAAGATTTTCAAAAGGCCCTTGAACAATCCCTAGTGTGGGATCATCTTGACTCCATGGATTGAAACCAAGGATCTAGATTTAGGGGTAGGAGTGTTCATTATTCAGTCCAAAACCAAACCGAGTCGAAGACTGTTCAAAACCAGACCAAACTAGTTTAGACCGTGCAAATTTAGTTCGGTCTACGGTCCATGAATTTTTCTTATTCGGTCTTCAATATGATCTAGTCTAGTCCATCAGTCTGGATAGAGGACTGAATAAAAAAAATTATGAACTATGAAGTTGGTTGCAAAATGGCCTGTATCTACTTAAAATTGGAATTTTCGATTTGATTTTTGTTGGCTATCTCAACCCGGCTGTTGCTCTTTCACCTCGCTCTTTCTTTCTCTCTTTCTCTAATCTCTGACTAATTTGTTGGCCTGTATTTACTTAAAAGTTCTATTTTTTTAAAATAAAGTTTTAATCCCAAATAAAGTTTTAATTTTTGAATACAACTAAATGGCCCCAAAATCCTACCTATAGAAATTCTATTTTAGTTTAGGTTGCTTATCCATAAAAGTTGAAAATTTGAAATCCCCTAATCAATTTGATTTGTTTGGTCTTGTTCGATCCGGTCTGAATTTTTCGATCTAGTCCTATTTCAGTGTAGGTTTTATTTGCCCCGTTCTACGGTCCGTCTTCCTCTTCTTATTTAGTCCTCGGTCCAAACTAGTCTGGTCCAGGTTTGGACCAATGAACACCCCATTCGGGGGCGCTGGTACAGTGACATGACGGAGTGCATCATGTCATTGCCTATTATCACTCACGACCTCTATTAATCCCTATGGGAAATCAAAACTTAATCACACTATCACGCAGCCATGCGGTATGTTAGAATCATTCATTCATGTAAAATCGAAGTACAATGTTCATCAAATGAGAGTAAAAACATAAACAATTAAAATTGTTATAGTGAGCAGGGATGAAACTAATTAAAGGTTACATCTTGACCAAATTGCAATCAACTAAATTAAATGAAAAGAAATAAAAAGAAAGGGAAAAAGGTTTTAACATGCACCCTCATGATGACCCACCTGAATCTTCTAAGAACCTAGTAGAGTGATGCTTTTTTAAATTGATGATTGATTTCACTCACTAAACCCTAGCACCTTCCCCTAGAAAAGAAACCTTAAATCTCACCTCTATATTTTCCAACACCTTGTTTGTGACATTTAATCATTATATCTGCCCCTTAATCAAAGGATCAACCCTCTTTATATAGTGGTTGAGGATGCTAAGTGAATCAATCTAGCAAATGGAAACCTAGTTCTTCTCCTACTAGGCTTAATCTAAATTGGTTCATTTAATACTAGAATTCTTATATATTAATCAAAAGAAATTAACCCAATTAGACTCTACTTAACTATATGCATAAAGCTCATTCTACTAAGGGTCTGCTTAATAAGCCTAATTAGAACAGGACTTAGTGAAGTAAAACAAAAAAAAAAAGAAATTTTGACCAAGAGCTAGTAGGGTGCCCTCCGTGGAGAGCCCAACCGGATTCTACTGGACATTTGCCCATTGGGTCGGTCTGTTCTGCACGGTGCCTCCTTATTTTATTATTGGACTTGGTTTTTTTTTTTTTTTTAAGCTTGTTGCTCTATTGGGGCCCCAAAAATTAGATGTGGGGGGTATGATTTTCATCATCAGGCTATTAAGAATACGATGCCAATTTTAGGTACGACAGGACCTAGCTGGAGTACGACGAAGGTCAAAGTAATGGTCTTCACTTGTAGCCGTATGTTTGGCTATAGAATTCAAGTCTAGCCACTAAGGGGCCTGAGACTTGGCACCTGCTAAATTTTGTCGTGATGGTGGCTAATGATGTAGAAGTCCAAGCCTAACCACTGGGCGTAATCAGACTTGGAGCTTGCTAACTTTTATCGTGACTATGGTTGATGATATCCCCTTCTGACGGGAGCCAGAAGTTCTTGAATTTCGACCATTCGTCGGTGTAGTAAACCTTTCGCCGGTTTAGTGGATTTCCTTATTGTTAGAGTACCATACCTTTTACTGGTCTAGCAGGTTTACTTATCTTTAGAGTGACGGACCTTTTGCCGGCTTAACGATTGTCGGTCTAGCGGGCTTGTCATGCCTTTATCTTTTCACTGGATTAGCAGGCTTACTTATTGCCGAACTAGTGGACCTTTTGTCAATCTAGTAGACTTGTAATGAATTTATCCTTTTGCCGAATTAGTGGGATTCCTTATCGCTGGAGCCACGACCTTTTGCGGGTCTAGCATACTTGTGATGAATTGATCATTTTGCAAATTAGCAGGATTCCTTGTTGCCGATACAACATAGACTTGTGATGAATTATGCTTTTGCTGGATTAATGAGTTTTCTTTTAATCGAGGCAGCGGACCTTTTGTCGGTCTAGCAGACTTGTGATGAACTTATCCTTTCACCAAATTAGCGGGTTTCCTTATTATACGAGCAACGAACCTTTTACCGGTCTAGTAGACCTTTGATGAATTTATCCCTTCCTCGGATTAACGGGCTTCCTTATCGCCGGAGTGGCGACCCATTTGTTGGGCTAACGAATCTTGATAGTGAATTATCCCATTGTGCCACGCATACGGTGTTGAAATGTCCTATTGTGCAAGAGCCACCAATGTCCGATTATGCCAGGAGTTAGCGGTGTCCCATTGTGCCGATGAGCTTATGGTTGTCCCATTGTGTCGGGAGCCAACAATACACCTTAATGGTGTGGATGCTTGAAGATCTGTGGCCAAATCCCTGAGAACTTGGCGGTATCTAGCCTTAAAGACTTGTAGCCATATCCTTGTGAACCTATTGGCGTATAAGCCTGAAGACATGTGGCCAGGTCCTTCTCAATTTGTTGGCATTTGAGTTGGAAGATTGATCCCTGAGGGCGTTGTGGCATTAGATATTGAGATGTTGCATCTTCAAGTTTGACCTTTTTTTGTCACTCGGGCATTGATGTCATCTCCTTCTGATAGGAAATTACTGAGTGCTAAAATGTCCTAGATGTTGAGGCGTCCTTCTATGTTAAAATAAAGAGATGAGGTGTCCTCTGGCTAGATCCGTTTGGGCTTTATTACTGATAACCTGAAGTTGGGTTGATGTCCTATCTATAAGGATGCTTGTGTAAAACCATCTTTTAGAATAGAGCCCCCACTTTAACTGAGTCTATTTTAGGTAATGATCAAAGTATAAAGGTCTTTGTGATAGTTTGTTGATGTCATGAAGATTCATGGCTAGCCAGGGTTGTGTGCCCTTCTTGTAGAGTCATTATGCAGGTTAATTGCACTCTTTTTCAATCCAGGGTTCGCAATTAATAAAAGTGCATGACGGTCTAGTAAATAGGCTAAAGACTTATTTACTAATACATTTGCAATTGTTAGCCTAGGTTAGACTATGCATATATGTTGATTATGTAGACTTGATTGTGTTGACTGTGAAGTTATTGTACCGATTGTGTAGTGATTGTGATGACATGTGATGACCAAGCCTCGTATGCTTGCAAGTCTCATACTAAGTTTGGGTCCATTGGATATGGCCCGATTAAGGTATAGAAGACTGATGGGCTAGCCACGGTGATGTCATATGGCATAAGATGAGGGGTAAAAAGTTAGGTGACTGCTGGATTAGACTAGGTAATGGGTCTCAAGCTGCCCATTATAAAAAATCTTTCTTTTTAAGGAATGAACATCCTTTAATTTTGCACTAAAGTGCTTTTGTTATGAGGAAGACCTAATTTTTGTTAATTATAATAGAAGCCTTAAATATATGAGAATAAAGATAGCCAAAGATACTTTTGCTGGTTTTAGTTGGTGTAGCCCCCAGTCTAGTCGAATAAATGTGATCCTTTCCCATGTTGAGAAATATTTACTGGTTAGCGAACCCTAGTTGTTTTGGGATGTGGCTGACAAACATACCTTAGTTGGTGCTACCTAGAGTAGCCTCTATCTTGGCATAAAGAATACAATTATCTTCTTGGTGAGAAATATTTACTGTGATGGAAGCCCAAATTGTCTAGTGAAATGAGCGGGAATCCCCTATCTTGTTTAACGGGTGAGTGGCCACTTAAAATGCTGAGAATTTAGAACAAGTATCTACTGTTGAATTGTAATCTAGGTTGAGATAAAGAGTACTAACTTTTGGCATAGAGATGAAATTAGAGGCTATGGTGATTGAGAAGCAAACGTTTGTCCATGTCCTATTTGATGAGCACAGGTAATGGAATGCTTCCTTGTCCTCTGAAAACCAAGGTTTTACTTTCGCTATCGTATTGCTTGGCATGCCTTTGTAGGTTTTCGGGCCAACTGCTCTTTATTCTCTCACTTTTTTAGAGAAGAAAGGACTCAATTGAGATGTTTCTTTATTAAATAAATCTTTGTGGTTAGGCCACAAATGGGTTACTTACATATCTAATATGAAATCATCACGGCTATACTTTGAGAGGAAGAACATACAACTTAAAGGAGGGATAACTCGAAAAGGACTTTTATAGGTAGGATTCTACATTAGGGTACCAAATAATCCTTATGAACTCTCTAAGTACCCGAGGGTGGTGAACTTACTGTGAATTAGCAACTTCTTTCTTTCTTTCTTTTTCTTGCTTTCAAACGTTTTTGTTCTTTTTCCTTGTTAAGATGATGAATTGAAATCCTTAGTCCCTTATCTATTTCTCTACCTCTCCTTTTGCCTAGCTTATTCTATCAGGTTTTCAAGCTAGCCTCTCTTTTTTTTTTCTTTTTCACCCTGGATTTGTCATAGCACAAAAGCATTTTAGAAAAAAAAAAGATATAAGAATATGCAAAAGTACTAATGGAGAAGATGATTTTATTAATGAATCATGGCTAGATCATAATTGCATTTATAATACAAAAGAAAGCGAATGACTCTAGGACTCGACATATGATTATAAGGTAAGTGCGACACATCACATTTTTTCTAAGCAAAATAAATTGGCATCATATTATCGAAATTCAATAGAATTCAATGGCTCTTGTGTGGAGGCATTCTGGGCTTGGATTCAACTATACATATTATGTCAATAAATGGGGCCACTTTTAACTGTAGTGGTCTAAAATGGCTAGAATTTCATAAGGTGAGCCAACCAAGGTTGTTGCCCTTCATGGGTGGTTCCAATAGGGATGTATTCGGTGTAGCAATCAAGATCATGTACCTCCTTACTTGTGGAGCCTTTGTCATCTTTATCCTCATTCTAATTATTGCCCTTTCAAGTGTTTGTGGCTTTATAGGTATTTCTCTAGCAGCTCTTCTTATAGTGCATGCCAACATTCCTTAGTGTTGTAATGTTCTTAAATGGCGTAAACGTTAGATGTTGTTTGTATGTAGGTTCAAGGTTTCTGATAAACAACCTCACTTGATAAGCCCCAGGGGGTTGGTCCACCATATGGGCGGCTTTTGCTCCCCATCGGTTAAGAAAGTCATAAAAGCCTTAATTTTCCCCCAGTTGGATAATTTTCAAGTTCCTAAGTGTAATTGGTAGGTCAACATTGTATGAATACTGACATAGGAGTTCCTTACAAATATAATCCCAATTCATGACCTTTCATGGGTTTACAGCATTATACCACCTCACGACATCCTTATCAAATGTTAGAGGAAATATGATGTGGAATATGTCCTTAATTCCTTTTAAAGTCATCACAGTAATGAAATTCCTTAAGTGATGGTGAGGGTTTTCAATTCCATGGAACTTGATGTTTGGCATAATGAACCTTAGAGGTAATTTTCCTTGGGATGGCAGTGAAACTTGTATAGTCCTTAACATCATTGGTAAACATGGAGGATTCCTTAAGCAGTTGTTCTATTTGATCTACTCATTGATCGGTTTGAGGAGTCCCCTTTTTCCCATCTTCTTCCTTTTTCTTATCATCTTCCCCTTCTCTATTACGAGGTTTCTCACCCTTCTCCTTAAGGGCATTCTCTAGAATGGTTTGTAGTATAGTAGATGTCAAATCGATCTTGTTCCCACTCTCATCCAATCTACTTTGCATTTTTCCTACCATCTTCATAAGTTGAATGATCTCATTATTACAAGCCATTGGAATTAGTCATGGATTAGACTTTGTCGTGGACCCTGACTTTCATATGGGTGATGAATTTTCCTCCAATTGCTTTCAAGATAGAAGTCTACCAGTTGATGGACTCTGCTTGTATGCCTTATTATTCTTCCCGATCTTGAGTAATGAGGCGGTGGTTTAGAGGAGTGAATAATGGAGGTGAAATGTTTGACAACATTGGCTATAGAGCTGAAGGAATTGGGTAGTAAGAAAGTTGGATTTAAGCTGTTGGTTCTAAATGAAATAAGGCCTTACCTTAATAGCGGTCCTAAGTTGGGCTTAGGAAGCTAACCCATGGGTCTTATTTAGGTCTAACTATAACTCATATAACTTGTTCGCCTATACTGAGCCTAAGCATGACCCTGACTTGGTTTGCCTAGAATGGGCTAGTTTAAGCATGTGGATGTATCTAGGTGGACTCATACATGGACCCTAGACTTAGCGAATATGATGCATGGATGACAAACTTATACATGGGTATAATGTCAAGGTTAAAATTGGACTTATGTATTTTGAATATGAAGCATGATGGGGTGAAACTTAGATTATTAGGGCTTTAAAGGTCTAATAAACACTATTAGGCACTTTAGACCTATATGAACTCATGGACTACGCATGATTAGGTAAAGATGCATGACTCTTCAAGCCCAAGTACCGTACAAGCTAAGACCCTAAATGACTAATTTCAACCCATGAGCTTAGACCATATGCTGAAAGCCTAGTATGTTGACTATATAGTATGAATGCATACCCTAACTAACACAAACTGAGTTAGACCTAACTGTAGGTACCAGTTGTGTTCATTTTTAGACCCTGGGATTGACGTGTGAGCTTTTTACCCTTTTTAATCCTAAGTCCAGGCCTAATCCTAATTAGACTCCGGGGAGCCCATCAGGTTTCTTATTGGGCCCCCAACCCTGACTCCCTGACTCTTAATCTTTTATCCTGGGCCAGACGAATTTCATGTAAGTAGGTGCCCTTTAGAGCACCTTCTAGGTTCCTAATTTTCTTAGGAGACTGAATCTTACTCTCGTTACCTTGTTCTTGACAAACAACAACCCTGGCTGGATTTTTTAAAAATAGTCCTAGACTCCTGCCGAGATGGAAGCTTTTTATTCAGACTCATTCTAACTCGCCTAAGGCCTGTCTTAGGACTTTTTACTCCTTATGGCAAGGGTAAAAACTGGTCAAGTCCAAGGTCTAGAGCCCCCTACAACTCAATTGGCCTTGAAGCCGCTTTGGTTCACAACCCTAATTGCTAAGTTTTGATCTATCCTAACCTGGGCTCTCTTAAGACATAATGATAACTTTGTAAAGCCCTAAAGCACCAATACATATGTCTCTCGGGGGTAGAGGTTTGCTGTAAAAATACTATTATAGTTCTAAACATTCACAGAGTCACGGAAGCAGATGACTTCTTACCTAATCCAAAGTTCTGAGTTACAAGGATTTCAGGTCAGGTTTGTAATAGTTCTTTTTGCGACCTGAACGTTTCATCATCCATGGGGTGCATGGCGAACCTAGAACTTTTAGTTGTTTTCCCATATCATATGGACCAAGAAACTGTGTCGCGAGTGGGTTAAGTAATTGCCTGCTCAGTTGAAAGTTGAGTGGACCCACCGAGTGACTAATTACTTTCTCGAGGGGTAATATTTGGATTTGACCTAAAGCTGATGTTGATACTTAGCAGATAGCACCTTATAATGTAGATATGCCTAATGTAACTACGATTAATATAGTTTTCTAGATTAAGGTTCAAGTTTTATCCTCTTAAAAAAATTCCCCTGTGTAGTTGCCACTATAAGGGCCATGGACCCTAGGGAGCCTATCCCGTGTCCACAAATGGTTGGACTCATTTTGCTAGGTACTTTTTTTAAAGAAGCATATTTAAATTTTTATTTTTTTTACAAAATAGAAAGAACCAAAAATCGGGTGCAGGATTGTTGGAAACTGGGCCTTGGCCTTGACCAAGGAACTCGGCTAGGTTCCCTAGCAAGAGCTAGGTCCAGCTTCCAAGCTTGGTGTCTACGAGTAGCTCACTCTAACCTAATTTCTAAGCATAGACCCAATCCTAACAGATTGATAGGTTTGGCATGGAGATGTTCTAAGGCTTAGGATGAGGGGTAAAAAGTTAGGAAACTACTAGGTTAGATCATGTCATGGGCCTTAAGCAGTCTTGGATAGAAAAGCTTTCTTTTTCAGAAAGGAGTATCAATTAATATTGCATTAAAGTGGTCCTATTATGAGAAAGTCCCCAATCTCTTTTTGTTATAGCAAAAGCCTTATATGTAAAAGAATAGATACTTTTGCTAGTTTTAATTAGAGTGCCCTCCACTCTAGAAGAATAAATGTGATCATTCCCATGCTGGGAAATATTTACCAGTTGGCAAACACTAGTTGTCTATGGATGTGGCAGGCAAACATAACTCTATTGGTGTTGCCTAGAGTTTCCTTTATCGTGGTATACAGAATATAGTTATCTTCTTGGCAGGAAATGTTTACTGTGATGGGTTCCCTAATTGCTTAGTATAAAGCAGGGGAGCCCCCTATCATGCATAGCGAGTGAGTGACCACTTAAAAAGGCTAAGAATGTGTAGCGAGTATCTACTCTTGAATTGTAGTAATGGCTGACATGAAGAGTACTGACTTTTGGCATGGAGATAAAATTGGAGGTTATGATGATTGAGAATTAATGGTTTGTCTAAGTCTGATGTGATGAAAGTAGGTAATGGAATGATTCTTTGTCCTCCAAAAACTAAGGTTTTATTTTCACTCTTCTTTTACTTGGTTGGCCTTCTCAGGTTTTTTATTTTTTTTCTCTTTTGTTGAGGGGCTAAATAACTCAATGGAAATGATTCTATATGCAAGAAATCTTTATGGCTGGGCATCAAAGGGGTTACCTATGTATCCAATGTGGAGTTAGTCTAGTAGTTGTTCGAGAGTATGAACATAAAGCTTAAAGCAGGGATGGCTGCAGGAAGATTTTTTAAGGCGGGTTTCTAGATTAGGGTACTAAAGAAAGAAAATCAGTGTGAAGGCTCAAATAAATCTAATGAACTCCCAAACTGTGCGTGAATGATGCAATTACTGTGAATCAACAACTTCTTACTTTCTTTATCCTTCTTGTTTTCAAACTATTTTCTTCTTCTTTTTTTCTCTTTTTTTTTCTTTTTTCTATTTGGGTGGTCCCTTTAGTCTAAACATTTCTTTTCTTTTTTTGTTTGATTGTTGATTTTGATATTGATGCCACTCATGACGCACTTCCACTTTCTGGTTAGCTCATATGTGATTATGAAAGAAACATCTTTTTTGAAGGCTCAAAAGGGTTTTAAGTGAGAATTTATCAGGTTTAACAAATGTGTTAATGGAGGTTGTCAAATGAGGCCTCCTACTCTAGGCATGTCCTTAAAATTACATGACTTATTGGAAAGAAATCTCTGATGTTTTCCCTTTCTAAGATGATGGGTTGAAATCCTTAGTCTCTTTCTTATTTCTCCCCCCTTTTCTTTTCCCTAGCTTACCCCATACGGTTTACAAGTTACCCCCTCTTTTTTTCTTCTTCTTTTTCACCCTAGATTCGTCATAGGGCATAAGCATTTTTTTAAAAAAAGATTATAGGAATAAGCAAAAACACTACTGGAGAAGATGATTTTATTAATAACTCAAGATCACCTCATACTTGGATTTATGATGGGAAAGGAAGCGAATGACTCTAAGAATCAACACATAACGTAAGCATAACACATCACATCTTTTTTCAACTAAAATAAAATGGCATCATATTTTTCAAATTCAATAGAACTCAAGGCCTCTTGTGTCGAGGCATTTTGGGCTTGGATTTAACTATGCTCATTATGTGAATAGATGTGCCCCACTTTTGTCTTTGGTGGTCTGAAATGGCTATAATGTCATCATGTAAGCCAATCGACTTGTTGCCCTTCATGGGTGGTTCCAATAGGATGTATTCAGTGTAGCAATGAGCATACACCTCTTCATTTGTGGAGCCTTTGTATTTCTTATCCCTATTATAATTGTTGCCTTTTCAAGTGTTTGTGGCTTTTTTAGTGTTTCTCTAGCTAGCTCTTCTTGTAGACATGCTAACATTCCTCACTGCTGTGAAATTCTCAAATGGTGTAAACATTAGGTGTTGCCTATATGTGGGTTGAAGGTATCTGACAAACAATATTACTTGATTAGCCTCTGAGGATTAGTCCACTATATGGGTGGCTTTTGTCCTTCATTGGTTAAGAACATCATAAAAGCCTTCCTTTTGCACTTATTGGATCATTTCCAAGTCCCTAAGTGTAATGGGTATGTCAAAATTGTATGAATACTAACATAGGACTTCCTTGCAAAGATCATCCCAATTTATAACCTTTTGTGGGTCTACAATATTATACAACCTCATGACATCCTTCGTAAATGCTCAAGGAAATATGATGTGGAAAATGTTCTTGTTAATTCCTTGTAAAGTCATCGCACCAATGAAATTCCTTACGTGATGGTGAGGTTTTTCAGTTCTATAGAACTTGATGTTTGGCATAGTGAACTTTGGAGATAATTTCCCTCTTGGAATTACGGTGAATCTCGTATAGTCCTTAAAGTAATTCTTAAACATTGAGGATTTTTTTAGTAGTTGTCATTTTCAATATACTAGTGGATTGGTTTGGGGAGTGCTCTTTTGTTATGAGCTATCTCACCTTTCCCCTTAAGGGCATTTTTGATAAAGATTTAGAGTGTAGTAGCTGTCAGTTCTATCCTATTTCCACTCTCATCTAGTCTAGTTGGCAACTTTTTCTACCAACTTCATAAGTTCAATAATCTCATTATTACCAGCCATTGGAATTGGTGATGGACTAGACTTTGACTTGGACCCTAACTTTGACTCGATTGACGAAGTTTCCTCGGTTTGCTCTCGAGATAGAAGTCTACCGGTTGATAGACTTCGGTTAATACCTTCTTAGTCTTCCCATCTTGAGTAATAAGTTTGCAGTATAGAGGAGTGAATAAAGTAGATGAAAGGTTAACAACATTAGCTGTGAAGCTGATGGAAATGACTATTGGCTTGCAACTTGGTGAGGTGATAAGGACCTGAAGGTTTAGGCTAGACTCGAAAGGATTATGTAAGGAAGTCGGATTTAGGGTACTGGTTCTAAATGAAATCAGACTTTACCTTGAAATATTTCCTAAGTTGTGCTTATGAAGCTAACCTATGAATCTTAGTTAGGTCTATGTGTAGCTCACATGATTCATTGGCTGATACTGTGCCTTAGCATTATCCTCGCACGGTTTACCTAGCATAGGCTACTTTAACCAAGCAGATAGATCTAGGTGGACTCATGCATGGATCCTATACTTAGGGAATATGATGCATAGACCACGAAGCTATACACCATTAGGAACTCTGGACCTATATGAACTCATGGACTATACATGATGAGGCCAAGGATTCATTACTCTTCAAGCCCAAGCACCCTACAAGTTATGTACTAAGACCCTAAAACCATTTTCACCCATGAAATGAAACCATATACTAAGACTCTAGTATGTTAATTATATACTACGAGTGCTACCCAAACTGACACGGACTAACCTGGGCTTGATTACAAGTACCAGCCGGGTTCACAATTGGACCTTGGGATTAACGTGCTGGCTTTTTACCCTTTTTACTCTTAAGTCCAGGTCAAATCTAATGCAATCAGACTCTTGAGGAGTGGGTTGGGTTCCTCATTGGGCCCTCGAGCCTCGCTTCCTAACTCTTTATCTTTTGTCCTAGTCCAAACCATTTACATGCAATCAGGTGCCTTTTAAGACACCATCCAGCTTCTTAATTTGCCCAGGAGACTAACACCTGCTCCTTTTACTTGGTTAGTGTTTGACAACAATCCTAGCTGGATTTTTCTAAACAGTCCTACATTCCTACTAAGAGGCTAAGTCTTTATTCAAACCCATTCTAACTTACCTGATCCTTGTTTTAGGAATTTTCATTCCTTATGCCAATGCTAAAACCTACTTTAGTCCAAGGACAAGAGCCTCCTAAAACTGAATTGGCCTGGAAGCCACTTTGTTCACAACCCTAATCGCTTAGTTTCAACCTATCGCAACTTGGGGTCTCTTAAGACACAATGATAACTTCACAGAACCCTAAAGCACCAATACATATGTCTTTGGGGGATAAAGGTTAGCTTTAAGATATCGTTACAATTCTAAACATTCACAGAATCATGCAACTAAATGGGTTCTTACCTAAGCCAAAGTCATGAGTAGCAAGGATTTCAGCTCAGGTTTGCAAGAGTTCTTCTTGCAACCTAAATGTTTCGTCATCCATGAGGTGCATGGTAAGCCTAAAACGTTGGGGTTTCACCTAGAGGTGTGGTTAATACTCAACAGGCATCACCTTATAATAGAGATATGCCTAATGCAAGCACAATTAAGATAATTTCCGATATTAAAGTTCAAATCTCACCCTTTTAGAAAAATTTCACCTTGGAGTCACCACAGTAAGGACCACGAACACTAGGGATTCTATCCTGGTTGTAATTCTCCTACGAATGGCCGGACTCAATTGTTAGGTACTTTTTTTAATAAGCAAATTTAATTTTTTTTCTACAAAATAGAAACAACCAAAACAAGGCTGCAAGATTGCAGAAAACTTGGTCTTGGCCTTGGCCTTAACCATGGAACCTGACCAGGCTCCCTACCCAGAGTCAAGCCTAGCTTCAAAGCCTACTCTCTGCCAGTAGCTCAGTCCAGCTCAATTTTTAGGCACAAAACTGATCCTAACAGCATGATGCGTTAGGCCCAGTGATGTTTTATGGCTTAAGATGAGGGGTACAAAGTTAGGTAACTATTGTGTTAGACCATGTCATGGGTCTTAAGCTGCCCCAGATTGAAAATCTTTCTTTTTAAGGAAGGAATATCCTTAATTCTGCATTAATGTGCTCCCATTATGAGAGAGCCCCAATATCCTTAATAGTTGTGTAGGTATGTGGTAGCCAAACATACCTCTGTTGGTGTTACTTAGTGTAGGCCTCTATCTTGTTGTAGAGAACATGATGATCTTCTTGACGGAAAATGTTTATCGTGATAGAAGCCCCAATTGTCTAGTAAAATGTAGCGGAGCCCCATGTCATACATAGCAGGTGAGTGAGCACTTAAAAAGGTTGAGATTGTAGATCAAGTATCTAGTCTTGAATTATAGTAATGGATGAGATAAAAAGTATTGACTGTTGGAATAGAGATGAAATTGGAGGCTTTGATAATTGAGAATTAATGGTTTGTTTAAGTTTGATTCAATAAGAGTAGATAATAGAATGCTTCTCTATCCTCTAAAAACCAAGGTTTTTTTTCACTGTCCTTTGCCCTGGTGCACCTTTTTAGATTTTCAAGTCAGTCACTCTTTATTCTTTTCCTTTTTCTTTTTTTTAATACTAAATGACTCAATTAAAAGTTTTCTTTATGGTTGAAATCTATGTGACTGGGTAGCAAAGGGCTTACCTATGTATCGAATGTAGAATCAGCCTAGTCGTTGTTCGAGAGTAAGAACATCCAACTTAAAGGAGGGATGAATCAAGGAAGACTCTTCATGTTAGGTTTCTAGATTAGAGTATCCAATGTGGAATCGGCATAAAGGCTCAAATAATCCTTATAAACTCCTTAAGTGTGCGTCAATGATGAAGTTACTGTGAATCAACAACTTCTTTCTTTCTTTATTCTTATTGTTTTCAAACTCTTCTCTTCTTTTTTTCTCTCTTTTTTTCTGTTTTTTTCTCTTTTGCTGGGACAGTTTGGTCCAAACTTTTCTCTGTTTTTTTTTAGTTCCTTAAAACTGCATGACTGAAATTTCTAGTCTTTTCCCTTTTTAGGTTGATGGATTGAAATTCTAAGTCTCTTTTTTATTTCTCTCCCTCTTCTTTTGCCTAGATTTCCCTATGAGGTTTTCTAGCTAGCCCCTCTTTTTTTTCTCCTTTTTTTTCACCCTGGATTCATCATAGGATAGAATCATTTAAAAAAAGAATATAAGAATATGCAAAAGAACTAGTCGAGAAGATGACTTTTTTAATAAATTAAGGCTACATTAGACTTGGATTTATGATGGGAAAGAAAGCAAATGACTCTAAGACTCTACCTATGACTATAAGGTAACCATGACACCTGGCATCTTCTTCTAAATAAAATAAAATGGCAGCATATTTTATAGATTCAATGGAACTCAATGCCTACTATGTGGAGTCATTTTAGGGTTGGATTCAACTATGCTCATTATGTGAATAGATAGGGCCCACTTTTTCCGTTGGTCATTTGAAATGGCTAGAATATCATCATGCAAGCCCATCGGGTTCTTGCCCTTCATGGGTGGTTCCAATAGGGATGTATTCAGTACCAATCTAGAGCAAGTACCTCCTTACTTGTGGAGCCTTTGTCTTTTAATCTCTATTCTAATTGTTTCCCTTTCAAGTGTTTCTGGCTTTTGTAGGTGTTTTTCTAGCTAGCTCATCTTTTATGAGCATGCCAATATTCCTTAGTGTTGTGAGGCTCTGAAATTGTGTAAAATTTAGATGTTGCCTATATGTGGGTTGAAGGTGTTTGATAAATGGCGTCACTTGATAAGCCTCTAAGGGTTAGTCCACCATACGGGCAACCTTTTCCCTCCATTAGTTAAGAAAGTTAGATAAGCCTTCCTTTTCCTCATATTGGATCATTTTCAAGTCCCTATAAGTCAACATTGTATGAATACTGACGTAGGAATTCCTTACAAAGATCAGCCCAATTTGTGACATTTTGTGAGTCTACAATATTATACCACCTCATGACATCCTTGTCAAGTGTTCAAGGAAATTTGCTCTAGAAGATGTAAAGTCATCGCACTAATTAAGTTCGTCATTTGATGGTGAGGGTTTTTAGTTCCATGGAATTGATGTTTGGCACACTGAACTTTGGCGGTAGTTTCTCTCTTGGGATTACAATGAATTCCGTATAGTCCTTAAAGTAATTGTTAAACAAGAAGGATTTTTAAGCAGTTGCTCTATTTGATATTCTTGTGGATCGGCTTGAGGAGTGATATTTTCCCTTTCTTCTTTGTTTTTCTTATCATCTTCCCCCCCTCTATTACGGGGTTTCTCACACTTCTCTTTTTGGGCATTCTTGATAAATGTTTGGAGTGTAGTAGCTATTAGTTCCATGTTTTTCCCACTTTCATCTAGTCTAGTTTACATTTTCTCTACCATCTTCATAAGTTGAGCGATCTCATTATTACTAGCCATTGGAATTGGTGATGAACTAGACTTTGACTTGGACCCTGACTTTGACCTAACTGATGGAGGTTTCTCTGATTGCTCTCGAGACAGAAGTCTACCAGTTGATGGACTCCACTTGTATGCCTGCTTAGTCTTCCCCATGTTAGCCAATAAGGTGGTGGTCTAGAGCAGTGAATAATGGAGATGAAAGGTTAACAACATTGGCTATAGAGCAGAAGGATAAGGTTACTGCTTATAGCTTTGTGAGGCAATAAAGACCTAAAAATTTTGGCTAGATTGGAAAGGGTAAGGGAAGAAAGTTTAAGCTAGCTTATAGGTCTTAGTTAGGTCTAAGTATATCTTGGCCTATACTGGGCCTAAGCATGATCTTGGCTTGGTTTGCTTGGAATGAGCTAGTCCAAGCATATGGATGGATCTTAGTGGACTTATGCATGGATCCTAGACTTAGGAAATATGATGCATAGGCCATGAAATTGTACATAGGTGAAAAATCGAGGTCTTTGTTGGACTTATGCATTGCGAATATGACGCAGGATTGATGTAACTTAGATGATTAAGGCTCTAAAGGTCTAATAGACACCATTAGGAACTTTGGACCTGTATGAACTCAAGGATTATGCATGATGAGGCCAAAGATGCATGACTCTTCAGGCCCAAGCATCCTACAACTGATGTGTTAGGACCCTAAATGGACCATTTTGGCCCTTGAACTAGAACCATATGTTGAGAGCCTAGTATGCTTATTGTGTACTACGAATGCTTACCCAAACTGACATGGATTGAGTTGGACTTGACTGCAGGTACCAGTTGCCTTCACTATTAGACCCTAGGATTGACCTGCTGACTTTTTACCCTATTTAATCCTATGTCCAGGCCTAATTGAATGCAATTGGACTCCTATGGAGTCCACCAGATCCCTTATTGGCCGTTGAGCTTTACTTCTTGACTCTGAATGTTTTATCTTAGTTTAGAGCATTTAAATGTAAGCAGCTGCCCTTTAGGACACCGGCCAAGTTCCTAATTTGCCCAAGGGATTGACTTTTCCTCTCTTTGTCTAGTCCTGATTGATAAAATTCCTTACCGGAATTTTCTAAAATGGTTATAGACTCCTACGGAGATGCAAACTGTTTATTTAGACTCATTCTAATCTGCTTGAGCCTTATTTTAGGGCTTTTTATTCCTTACACCAAGGCTAAAATCTGCTCAAGAGCCCCTATAGCTCAATCGGCCTTGAAGCTGCTTTGGTTCACAACCTTAATCGCTAGGTTTCGATTTTTCCTAAATTGGGTTCTCTCAAGACATAATGATAAATTCACAGAAGCCTAATGCAGCAATACGTAGGTTAGCTTTTAAAAAAACTATTTGAGTCCTAAACATACATAGAATCACACGAGCGCGTGAGTTCTTGCTTGAGCCAAAGTTCTAAGTTACAAGGATTTAAGGTCAAGTTTACAATGGTTCTTCTCAGGACCTGAATATTTCACCATCCATGGGGGGTGTGGCAAACAAATGCTTTCTCATATCGTACGGACTAGGAAAGCGTTTCATAAGTGGGAAAAGTAATTGCCTGCCCAGTTAAAAGTCGAGTGGACCCACCGAATGACCAATTACTTTCCTGAGGGGTAATATTGGGGTTTGACCTAAAGGTGTTGTTAATACTCTGCTGGAACCACCTTAGATTACAGATATGCCTAATGAAAGTACAATTAAGATAATTACCCATATTGAAGTTTAAGTCTCACCCTCTTAAAAAAGTCCTTAGTGGAGTCGCCACTGTAAGGTCCATGGATCTAAAGGAGCCCATCCCAAGGGCAATTCTCCCATAAATGGTTACACTCATTTGCTTGGAGTTTTTTTTATTGAGAAGTAGATTTAATTTTTTAATTTTTTTTCACAAAGCAGAAGCAACCAAAACTGTGCTGCAATATTGTGGAAAATTGGGCCTTGTCCTTGATCAAGGAAATCGGTCGGGGTCCTTGATCAAGGAAATGGCCGGAGCTAGGCCCCCGCACTCGGCCTTGTCTCGGCCAGTAGCTCAATACATCCCAATTTTTTGGCATAAAATTGATCCTAGCAGATTGATGGGTTAGGTAGGGTGATGAGCTATGGCTTAGGATGAGGGGTAAAAAGTTAAGTAACCATTAGGTTAGACCAAGTCATGGGTCTTAAGCTGCCCTGGATAGAAAGTCTTTCTTTTAAGGAAGTAATATCCTTTAATTTTGTATTAATGCGCTCCCATTCTGGGGAATCCCCCAATTTTTGTTTATTGTAGAAAAATCAATCATTAGATGTGTGAGAATAGTGATAGCTGATGATACTTTTGCTAGTTTTAGTTTGAGAAATCCCTAGTCTAGTAGAAAAAATGTGATCCTTCATATGTTGGGCAATATTTACTAGTTAGCAAACACTACTTTTGTTGGGATGTGGCAGATAGACATACCTTTGTTGTGCTGCCTAGGGTAGCTTCTATTTTGGTATCGGGAGTACAATTATCATCTTTGCATGAAATGTTTACCTTGTTGGAAGCCCTATTTGTCAAGTGAAATGTATAGAAGCCCCTTGTCTTGTGTAGTGGGTCAGTGGCTACTTAAAAAGGTTGAGAATGTAGAGAGAATACCTACTCTTTAATTGTAGCCATAGCTTAGATAAGGAGTACTGACTTTTGGCATGGAGATAAAATTGGAGGCTATGGTGATTGAGAAGTAATGGTTTGTGTAAGTTTGATTCAATGAGTGCAGGCAATGCAATGCTTCTTTGCCTACTTAAAATCAAGGTTTTAATTTCACTCTCCTTTTGCCTGGTTCGCCTTTTTAGGTTTTTAGGCCCGCAACTCTTTATTCTTTCTCTCTTTTTTTTTAAGAGACTAGATGACTCAATTCAAATGTTTCTTTATGGAAGAAATCTTTGTGGCTAGGCTGTAAAGGGGTTACCTATTTATCCAAAGTGGAATCAAATCGGTTGTTGTTCGAGAGTAAGAACATGGAGCTTAAAGGAGGTATGATTCCAGGAGGGCATTTTAAGTTACAGTCTAGATTAGGGCACCAAAGGAAGCAAATTAGTGTGAAGGCTCTAATAGACCTTATGAGTTCCCCAAGCGTGCATGAGTGATGAAGTTAGTGTGAGTCAGCAACTTCTTTCTTTCTTTGTCCTTCTTGTTTTCAAACCCTTGTCTTCTCCTTTTTTTTTCTGTACTTTTTTCCCTTTTGTTTTTTCCTTTTTTTCTCTTTGGGCGAGACCATTTGATCCAAACTTTTTTCTCTCTCTCTCTTTTTTTTCTAATTCCTGATTTTGATATTGATGCTACTCATGACATACTCCTACTCCTTTGTTAGCTTAGATGTGGTTATGAAAGAAGCATGTTTTTCCAATGGCTCAAAAGGGTTCCAAGTAAGAAATTATCAGGTTTAACAAACATGTTAATGTAGGTTGTGAAATGATTCCTACTATCCTAGGAATGTCATTAAAACCACATGATTTATTGGAAAGAAATTTTTGATCTTTTCCTTTTTAAGATGACCATTGAAACCCTTAGTCTCTATTTTATTTTTCTCTACTCTTTTGCCTAGCCTCTCTTATCAGGTTTTTAAGCTAGCCCCTCTTTTTTATCTTTTTTTCACCTTGGATTTGTCATATGACAAAAGCATTTTAGAAAAAAAGAACATAAAAATATGCAAAAGAACTAACGGAGAAGATGATTTTCTTAATAGATCAAAGCTACATCAGACTTGGGTTTATGATGGGAAACAAAATGAATGATTTTATGACTCAAGACATGACTATATGCTAGGCATGGCACACCACATCTTTTTCTAAATAAAATAAAATGGCGTTATATTTTCTAAATTCAATAGAATTCAAAGCCGCCTCTATGGAGTCATTTCGGACTTACTATGCTCATTATGTGAACAAATGGGCCCCATCTTTCGCTTTGATGGTCTGAAATGGCTAGAATGTTATCATGTAAACATACCTGGTTGTTGCCGTTTATGGGTGGTTCGAAGAGGGATGCATTTGGTGTAGTAATTTGAGCATGCGCCTTCTTACTTGTGGAGCCTTTATCTTTTTATCCGTATTCTAATTGTTCCCCTTTCAATTGTTTGTGGCTTTTGTAGGTTTTCCTCTAGCCAACTCTTCTTCTACAAGCATGCCGGCATTCTTTAGAGTTATTAGGTTCTCAAATGCCATAAGCTTTAGATGTTGCCTGTATGTGGGTTCAATGTTTTTAATATACAACCTCACTTGATCAACCTTTGAGGGTTGGTCCACCATATGGGCGGCCTTTGCTTCCATCGGTTAAGAAAATTCGAAAAGCCTTTCTTTTCCTCCCATTGGATCATTTCCAAGTCCCTAAGAGTAATTGCTAGGTCAACATTGTATGAATACTGATGCAGGAATTGATCATTACAAATATCATCCCAATTTATGAGCTTTTGTAGGTCTGCAGTATTATACAACCTCATGACATCCTTATCATGTGTTCAAGAAAATATGATACAGAAGATGTAAGGTCAACACACTAGTGAAATTCCTCACATGATGGTAATGGTCTTCAGTTCCTAGAATTGATTTTTAGCATGGTGAACTTTGGTCGTAACTTCCCTCTTCGGATTGCAGTGAATCTCGTATGGTCCTTAAGTAATTGTTAAACGTGGAGGATTCCTTAAGCAGTTATTCTATTTAATATACTCGTGTATTGATTTGAGGAGTGCTCTTTTCCCCTTCTTCTTCCTTTTTCTTATCATCTTCACCTCCAACGTCACGAGGTTTCTCACCCTCCTCCTTTTGGGCATTCTTAATAAAGGTTTGAGTGTAGTAGCTATTAATTCCATTTTCTTCCAACTCTCATCCAGTTTAGTTTGTATTTTTTTTTCAACCATCATAATTTGAGCGATCTCATTATTACAATCCATAGGAATTGGTGGTAGATTAGACATTGACTTAGACCCTAACTTTTACCTAATTAATTAATTTTTCTCTGATTGCTCTTGAGATAGAAGTTTAACCATTGATGGACTCTACTCGTATGCTTTTAAAGTTTTCTCTATCCTGAGTAACCAGGTGGCAGTTTAGAGGAGTGCATAATGGAGTTGAATGGTTAATAACATTGGCTATAAGGCTGAAGGAAATGTTTACTAACTTGCAGTCTGGTGAAGAGATGAGTGCCTAAAGGTTTAGGGTAGATTGGAAAGGATAAAGTAAGGAAGTTGTATTTAAGGTGTTGTTCTAAATGTAATTGGGCTTTATGTTGAACCAGGTCCTAAGTTAGTCTTAGCAAGCTAACCTATGGGTCTTAGTTAGGTCTATGTGTAGCTCATATGACTCATTGGGCTAAGCATGACCCTAGATTAGTTTGCTTAGAATGGGATAGTTTAAGCATGTGGATGGATCTAGGTGGACTTGTGCATGGATCCTAGACTTAGCGACACATAGATCATGAACTCATGCATGGGTAAAATATCGAGGGCTTAGTTGGACTTATGCATTATGAATATGATGCATGATGGAGTGCAACTTAGATGATTAAAGCTCTAATGGTCTAATAAACACCATTAGGGACTTTGGACCTATATAAATAGATGGACCATGCATGATGAGGCCAAAGATGCATGAATCTTCAACCCTAAGTATCCAACAACTGGTGACCTAAGACCCTAAGTGAACCATTTCGACCACTGAATTGAGACCATATGTTGAGAGCATAGTATGTTGATTGTATACTATGAATGCTTACCAAAACTAACATGGATTGAGTTGGACCTGACTATAGGTACCAGTCAGGTTCACTGCTCGACCGTGCGATTGACTTGCTTACTTTTTGCTCCGTTTAATCCTAAGCTCATGCCTAATCTAATGTAATCAGACCTCTGGGAAGTCGGTTGGGTTCCTTATTGGGCCCCCGAGCATTGCTTCCTGACTCTTAATATTTTATCTTAGTCCAGACCATTTAGATGTAAGGAGGTGCCTTTAAGACACTGCCTAGGTTCCTAATTTTCTAAGAAGACTGACTCTTACTCCATTTACCTAGTTCTTAAATGACAATAATCCTAGTAGGATTTTTCTCAAACAATCCTAGACTCCTATCGTGATGGAAACTCTTTATTTAGACTCATTCTAACTCACCTGAGCCTTGTTTTAGGACCTTTTATTCCCTATACCAAGGATAAAACCTCATTGAGTCCGAGGTCAAGAGCCCCTTATAGCTCAATTGGCCTCGAAGCCGATCTGGTTCACAGCCTTAGTTGCTAAGTTTGGACTTTTTCTAACCTAGGGTCTGTTAATGCACAATGATAACTTCACATGACCCTAAAGCACCAATACATAGGTCTTTGGGTAGATGTTAGTTTTTAAACAACCATTAGAATTCTAAACATTCAAGAGTCATGCAAGCAGATGAGTTCTAACCTAAGCCAAAGTTCTGAGTTACAAGGATTTCAGGTTAAGCTTAGAATAGTTCTTTTTGCGACCTAAATTCTTCATCATCCATGAGGTGTAGGGCAAGCCTAAAGTATTCAGTTCCTTTCCCATATAGTATCAAACAAGAAACTGTGGCGGGAGTGGATCAAGTAATTTCCTACGCAGTTGAAAGTTGAGTAGACCCACCTAGTGATGCTCAACGGGTAATATTGGGGTTTGATCTAGAGGTGTTGTTAATGCTTAGCAGTTACCACCTTATCGTGGAGATATGTCTAATGCAAGTAACATTAAGATACTTTCTCATATTGAAGTTTTAGTCTCAACCTCTTAAAAAAAAGTCCCCAATGTAGTCACTATTATAAGGACTAAGGACCATAGGGAGCCTATCCCACGAGCAATTCTCCCACGAATGGGTGGACTCATTTGCTAGGTACTTGTTTTTCAAGAGTAGATTTAATGATTTTATTTTTTTATATAAAGCTGAAACAACCAAAACTGGGCTACAAGATTATGAGAAACTAGGCCTTGGCCTTGGCCAAGAAATCTAGCTGGCTACTTTGGCTAGAGCCGAGCCTAGGTCCCTAGCCTAGTCTCTACTAGTAGCTCACTCCTGCCTAATTTTTGGGCATAGAGCTGATCGTAGCTGACTAATGGGTTAGGCACAGTGATGTTGAATGGCTTAGGATGAGGGGCAAATAGTTAGGTAACCGCTATGTTAGACCAGGTCCGGGATAGAAAATCTTTCTTTTTAAGGAAGGTATATTCTTTAATCTTGTATTAAAGCGCTTCTTTCCGAGGAAGCTTGCAATTTTATTTTATTGTAGCAGAAGCCTTAGATGTGTAAGAATGGTGATAGACGAAGATATTTTTGATAGTTTTGGCTGAAATAGTACCTAGTCTAGTAGAATAAATGTGATCATTACCATGTTGGGAAATATTTACTAGTTGGCAAACACTAGTTGCGTAGGGATGTCATAGACAAACATACCTTTGTTAGTGCTACCTAGAGTAGGATCTATCTTGGTATAGAAAACACAATTATCTTCTTGGTAGGAAATGTTTACCGTGATAAAAGCCCTAATTTCCTAGTGAAATGTAGGGGAGCCCCTTGTGTCGCACAGAGGGTGAGTGGCCACTTAAAATGGCTGATAATGTAGAGTGAGCATCTACACTGGAATCGTAATCTTGGATGAGATAAAGAGTACTGAATGTTGGCATGGATAAGAAATTGGAGGCCATAATGATTGAGAAGTAACGGTATGTCTTAGTCTGATTTGATGAGTGCAGACAATGGAATGCTTCTTTGTCCTCTAAAAACCAAGGTTTTATTTTCACTTTCCTTTTGTTTAGTCTGTATTTTCAAGTTTTTAGGCCAGTCGCTCTTTATTCTTTCTCTCTTTTTTATGGAAGAAATCTTTGCGGCTGGGTCGCAAGGGGGTTACCTATGTATCTAATGTGGAATGAAGCCAGTCATTGTTCGAGAGTAAGAACATGTAGCTTAATGGAGGGATGACACTAGGACGACTTTTTAAGGTAGCGTTTGGATTAGGGTGTCAAAGAAAGGACATCAACGTGAAGGCTAAAATAGCCCTTATGAACTCCCTCAGTGTGTGTGACTGATGAAGTTACTGTGAATTAGTAACTTCTTTCTTTCTGTATCCTTCTTGTTTTCAAACCCTTTTCTTCTTCTTTTCTTCTCTTTTTTTCTCCCCTTTTCCTCTTTGGGCGGGGCCGTTTGGGCCAAACATTGCTTGTTTTTTTTTTTGTTTTTGATTGCTGATTTTGATATTGGTATTGATGCCACCTATGACACAATCCATTCTTTAGTTAGGTTAGATGTGGCAATGAAAGAAACATGTTTCTTTGAAGGCTCATAAAGGTTCCATCCAAGTAAGAATTTATCAGATCTAACAAATGTATTAATGCATGTTGGGAAAGGAGGCCTCCTATCTAGGGTGTGTGCTTAAAACTACATGACTTATTGAAAAAAAATTTCTAATCGTTTCCCTTCTCAAGATGATGGATTGAAGTCCTTAGTTTCCTTTTTATTTCTCTCCTTGTAATTCTGCCTAGCTTGCCCCATCAGGTTTTCAGCCTAGCCCTTCTTTCTTTTTTCACCCTAGAATTGCCGTAGGACAAAAGCATTTAAAAAAAAGAGTATGAGAATATACAAAAGAACTAACAAAGAAGATGATTTTATTAATAAATCGGCTACATTAGACTTGGATTTATGATGGGCAAGAAAGTGAATGACTTTAAGACTCAACACATGACTATAAAGTAAACATGACACATCATATCTTTTTTTCTAAATAAAATAAAATGGAATCATATTTTATAAATTCAATAGAACTCAAGGCTTCCTATGTGGAGTCATTTTGGGCTTCAATTCAACTGTGCTCATTATGCGAATAGATGGGCCCCACTTTTTGCTTTGGTCGTCTGAAACGGCTAGAATGTCATCATGGAAGCTAACCGGATTGTCGCCCCTCCTGGGTGGTTCGAATAGTGATGTGTTTGGAGTAGCAATCTAAAACATGCACCTTCTTACATATGGAGTGTTTGTCTTTTTTTTTTATCCCTATTTTAATTATTGCCCTTTCGAGTGCATGTGGCTTTTGTAGGTGTTTCTCTAGCCAACTCTTCTTCTATGAGCATGCTAACATTCCTTTGTGCTGTGAGGTTCTCTAATGGCGTAAACTTTAGATGTTGCCTATATGTGGGTTCAACACTTCTGATAAACAACCCTACTTGATCAGCCTTTAAGGGTTGTTCGACCACATGGGCGGCCTTTGCCCTCTATCAGTTCAGAAAGTTAGAAAAACATTCCTTTTTCTCCTGTTGTATCATTTTGAAGTCCTCAAGTATAATTGATAGGTCAACATTATACGAATACTAACGTAGAAATTTCTTAAAAAGATCATCCCAATTTGTGATCTTTTATAGGTCCATAGTATTATACCACTATTTGGACCAAAAATATGTTATTCGTTCCATACATGTATACCTAATGTGTACTCAAAATAATTATTATACTTAGATTTTTATTTGAATTTATTTGGTAGGCCATGAAAAATGAGGAAAAAAATGAAGAAACTAAAAATTTAGGCCACGAATTAAGATCTGAACTAGCAGCCAAACCTTGAGCCTATGTTCCCTAGCCCAACTCACATCTCGCTCCCTTTCCCACTCCCTATGCCTCGCATGTGGCGATCTTAAACCCCGTAACCATTCTTATTCCTTTTCTCTCTCCTCTCCCTCACTCAAACTTGAGGAAACATCCCCATCTTCTTTATCTCTACCTTCCATAACTCCTCGAACCAGCACCATCAGCACCACCATCAGGCCACCTCTGCCACCTTTGCATCCACCATCATCATTTGTACACCCATCACCACCAAATCGCTCCTTCGACCCTAAGTGAATCATCCATCACCACCGTCTATGCAATCCGCCAAAGCAAGGGTCGAGATTAAGAAAAGAACCAACCTTGGAGTGTATGAATTGAAGGAGGAGCAGTGCAATAGGAAGGTTCAGCTAGGTTTTATTTAAAGGTTTTAGGGTTTAATTTCCAACTGAATTTATAGTAGATTTTAAAATTTTAGGCTTAAGTTTTCGTTTTCTTCGATTTTTAGATTTGTTCTTTAATCTTAAATTTTATGTCGTTGACGTTTGATTTCATCAATTTGCAGTGTAAATTCATGATTTTGAATCTGTGAGAGTATTAATTTTGGCATTTGATTTTGATCAATCGCAATTTCGTCTCCTATATTTCTCTTCTTTGGTTGTTCTACTTTTTTGTTTTGGTTGTTATGTGCTCTTATTTGGCTTGGATTGATTGTGTAAGCCCTATATTCAACCTCCATTAATGGAGGGGTAGCTTTGTTATGGGCTGAATTTGACCCCTCAATCCCCTGTATGTTCTTCGAACCTATTTTGTTTCATTTCAAGTTTCAGTTCGATTAAGCGTGTTCTATTTCTTCTATTTTGCGTTTCTCATTTGAGCAAATATAGCTGATGTATACTTGGGGATTAGAGGTTTATTATCGCCATTTTTGGTTTTGTGATGCCCTATTTTGAGCTCCAAATTCAAATATGGGTTTAATCCTTATTTTCGTTCGCTTTTGGGTTTGGTCTTGGACTTGCCTTCCCTCCATTAATGGAGGCGTGAACCATTTTGTGTGTTTGAGGCTACCAAATTCAAATGTGAGATGCCCCGCTTTTCTCCCTTATCTTTCCTTCTTGTTTACTATTTTTTCTCTTTTGATTCTGCACTCTCAATTAGTGAAGAACTCTATTTCCTTCTTTTATGCCATTTTCTTTTACTCTTTTCACTTTATTTCTTCTTACGTTAAGTGTGAACAAATAAAAAAGAATACGTACGTTAGAGAATAAGTTGTCCTTTACCAATACGAGGTAATTTTGACTTACTTTTCCTTTTGATTAGGAGGTTAAGTAGACTATGATTTCCATTATTGTTCATGTGATTTAATTTAATTCTTAGACGATTTAATCATTTATCGCTTAAGTAGATGTGATTAATTCATGGCTTTTGTTTAGATTAATAGTTAATTTTGCTACGTTGATTATTGAGGATTGTTTAATCCGATTTAGGATAATTTAGATCACCATAGCCTGATTTCATCCTTGTTATTGAGGACACAACCCTCAAGTACTATAGCAAAAGTTGTACACTTGTGGCATTTGTAATCACATTGGAAAACACTATATAAGCTTTTGGTGCTGTTGCCAGGAGCAGCAGCATGAGATTATGTCACATTTTCTTTCTTGCTACTTTCTTATTAGTTGTATATATATATATATATATTTTTGCTTTGTTTATTTCATTATTAGTAGTGACTGAGTTAGTTTATTTCTTGAAAAAGAAATTCAAAAAAATTGAAAAATCAAAATTGAAAAAAATTTGAAAAAATTTGGAAATCACTAAAATTGAAAAACTTGAAAAGAATTATAAAAAAAATGGCAATTCCTCAATGTAAGCATAAACTATTTTGGTGATATTTTAGTAGAATGAATGAATTTTACGCTCAATGTGTTGATCGATATTTTAAGAAGTGTGAAATTTCCCAAGTGATTTTTTAGGGTCTTAATGATGAATGTAAGGGTAATATTGAGACTATGTGCCTTGGGAGTTTGGGATGTTTGTTTGCTAAGACTTCAGATGAAATCAAGGATTTCTTTGAATATTTGGCTCATGATACATGGGAGTATGACAATACTAGAGAGGCCTTAAGTCACCCGATACTCAACCCTTATGTGATGCATGTTACAACTTTGGATGAGGGTTAGTTTGGGATATATCTTATGAGCACTCTCATACTCCATGTATGCCTATTTCATGTCATGATTGTGATTCCGTTGATCATGATGTTGATTCTTTTCAACTACTTGGTAGATCACATAGATTAGAGGCATTGGCTACTTTTAGTAAGCAGTTTTACTTAAATAATTTACTCAAGGCTGATCCTGGATTAGGCTTTCCTACACCTGAGATCAGGTCTTGTGAGGACTTTGATGTTAGGAGTGAGGCACCAATTCCTTTAGAACATTATTTTTATAATCATACATGTTGTGATGACCTAGAGTAAGAGAATAATCCCTCACCTCCTTTAGCAGTTGCACCTGCCCCAGAGTTTAGCATAGTTAGTGAAACCCATAAGGGTAGTTTGATAATTAATGATTTGCCTCTTCCTTTGGCTCCCTTAGTAAAGCCCGAGGAGAGACATAAACTTGAGATTGATGCTAGCTTTAGTGATAAGTGTGGTGTGTTTGTTGAGTCAAATGATACCTTTTTTTAAGAGCATTTTCTTAATGAGCCTTATATTATTGAGTTCCATGAGGTTACACCTCACATAGAGCTTGATGATCTCATTTACGTTGAGTCTGCCTTTGACTTAGCTTTCAACCCCTCCCACTTCATCACTTTCTTCTCCCTCATTTATTCACCCTTTTATAGAGCACCCGAGTTTACTTTTGTAGAATCAGAGACTTTATACCTGGCAGTTATTGTTTAGATCAGACTCTTGATGATATTGAAATAGAGAGACTTAACAATCACATTGAGGTAAAGGGCATGACCTTAGGCTATCTTATGACCTTTTTTTTCATATTTCATTTGATTGGCTTTGCCTAGGTCATCTCCATTCCCTCTTAGAGATGTTAGACTTCACTACGCCATTCAGACTACTCTAGATGGTCTATGCATTCATATAGTCATATTATTGTTAGACCATTGACGTGTGTGACTAATTTTGCATGTACACATCTCTTGTTTGATAGGGCTAATAGCTTTAATAAGCTCAATATAGCCTTGACTTGCAAACCACTTATGCATTATATCTGGGGTACACCTTCTATCTCTTACTACTCTTATTTTTCTCAGGATTGTTCCCGATTATTTGACAAGCTGTTATAAGCCTTGGTTGGTCTTGATATAAGCAGCTGCTTGTGAGCTGAGATGGAATGGTTGATGTTACATGGACCTCCTCAACATCATTTGAGTGAGGCATTAGTTTGGGTACATTCCCTACAAAATCTAGTATGCTCATTCCACCTCTTCCATGCTATCCTTTTTCTTTTTTTCTTTCTTTCTTTCTTTTTGTGCATAGTTGTGGATAACTAGGATTGTCATTGTGTGGGTGATCGATTTTGATGAGAAATTTGGGATTTGTTGAGCCGAGTTGGTTGTGATCACCCTCGTTAGTTTTATGTGTTTGTTATTGGTAGTGTGTCTAGTTTGTGAATGTGTGTTAGTCTTTTGGTTTTTGGTTTTTGGTTTTGTTATTGTTTAGTTTTTATTTAGCAGACCCTTGCTTAGTTTGTTTTTGTTTTGTTTTTGTTTTATTTTGTATTCTGGTGGCATAGGTTTGTATATACCTGTGGATCTGTATCCTTTTTTGGTTGGATTGCTTATGTGCTTGGTTTCTGGCACCTTGGTTCCAACAATAAGTTCATCGTGGAGCTTCGGTGTGGGGGTAAGGTCTCATTTGTATATATTTTTCGAAATTTTTTGAGAAATTCAAAAAGATTTTTATTTTTCTTAGGGGATTTGTGCTTTCATAGGTCATTATGATCCCATCTTGTTAGGTTATTGGGCTATATGTAAATAGAGTTTACATGATGAGATGTCTTCTTGAGGATGTAGTTTCGATTTTTCATAATAACCCCATCTCATATATGTGATTTTGTGCCTACCTTGCTCAGTTTGTCATAAACTGTGCGGGTCTTATTGTTAAGTTGGTATGTGGACATTTGGTTTGTCGAAGTAGCCTTCTAAGCTATTGGAAAAATGAGAAAAAGAAAAGGGCTTAAAATGTGAATAAAAATCCGAGTACCAATTTAATAGCATTAATTGGCTTAAATATATGCTATTTTACTTGATTACACATCCATTTGGGCAATGAAATAGGTGTTTTGTATATTTTGATGAAACCTCTTTTAGGAAAGACCCGAATATTTGTAAGTCAAGTGGGTTTAGGATGTGTACGTTATTATTCTTGAAAATAGAAAAAGAAGGAAAAAAAAAATGGAGCAAACAAGGCAACTAAGCAAGGAAATGGGGATTGTGTCAATGTTAGCAACTTGATTCTTAAACATTAATACACATTTGCACATACACCAACGTGTACATATCATTGCATATTATGTGTGGGGTGAAAAATGAAAGTTGGGATGCATCTTGTGACTTAGTTATCTTTTGAGTGTACATTCTATTTGTATATACTTTGGTGACTCGATAACTAGAGTGATGCAATTGGCTAAAATGTGCACATAATTTCCCAATTACTTTTATATATGTTCATGTTTTGAAAAAGCAAAAAGTTTTTCCTTTTGTTTTTGAAAATATTTTGTTGGTATTTCACTTGAAACCCTCACAAGATCTCAATTGTCCACTTAGGAAACCAAGGGGGTGTAAAGGGCTTGTTACACATACTAAATGCGACCGTGATTCCTAAGAAAGTGAATTATGATTTTATTTTTCTTATTTTCCATGTCTTTTCAGGCAGTTTAGTTTATTTTACTCGAGGATGAGCAAATTATAGGTGTAGGGGTATTTGTTTGCACCAAAAATATATTATTTATTCCATACTTTCATACCTAATTTGTGCTCAAAATAATCATTATACTTAGACTTTTATTTGAATTTATTTTGTTTCGGTAGTCCATGAAAAATCAAGATACAAAATCAAGAAAACGAAAATTTGGGACAATAATTAAGATTTGAACTAGCAACCAAGCATTGGGCCTGGGTTCCCTGGCCCAACCCGCATCTCTCCCTCCTTCCCGCTCCTCGTGCCTCGCACGTGATAGGCCTAGACCCCCCCAACCACTCGTATTCAATAGTTATAAGATACATACCTATGTACCATACTCAGGTACATACCTATATAAGAAGCATCATATAATTGGGCTAAGCCTCTATTTCATTTCCTCCAACCGAACAAGCATTTTCGTAATTCTTCTAGCACAACCGATTAGAAAAAGATACAATGCAAGGAACAAAAGCTACACTGTAGAAAGAAAAAAAATACACTATAAATAAGAAACGATACATTGCAAAACACAAAGGGTATACTGCCGGAAGGAAAAGGTACACTGTGGAATAGAAAAGATACACTACTGCTGGAAAAAGAGGATATACTGTAACATATTAACAGTGCATTTACTACACGACTTCAGGATGTGTACCATGTTAGATATATACGTTGGTACCTAAGAATTTTCCACTCGTATTCTGCTTATCTCTGCTCTTTCCTCTCGCTCACTCAAACTCGAAGAAATAGTCTCCATATTCTTCATCTGTACCTCGCAGAACTGCTCAAACCACCATCATTTGTACACCTCCACCATCATTCGTACACTCACAACCACCAAATCACTCCTTTGACGCCAGCACATCATCCATCACCACCATCCATGTCATCCATGAAATCAAGGGCCAAGATTAAGAAAAGAACTGACCTTAGAGGTGTATAAATTGCAGGAGGAGCGACGTAATAGGAAGGTTAAGCTAGGTTTTATTTAGATGTTTTAGCTTGTAATTTCTAGGTCAATTTAGAGTAGATTTTAGAGTTTTCGGTTTAAGCTTTCTTTCTCCTCAATTTTTAGATTTGTTCCTTAATCTTCGATTTTGTGCAGTCGACGTTTGATTTTATCAATTTCAAGTGTAAATTGATGATTTTGAATCTACAAGAGTACTAATTTTGCATTTACTTTTGATCAATTACAATTTCGTCTCACATGTTTCTTTTCTTTAGTTATTCTGCTTTTATGAGTTTGTTCTTATGGGTTCTTGTTTGATTTGGATTGATTGTGTAAGCAAGGCATTCAACCTCCATTGATGGAGGCGTAGCTTTGTTATGGGCTGAATTTGAACCCTCCTTCCCCCTGTGTGTTCTTTGAGTCCGCTCTGTTTCATTTCAAGTTTCAGTTTAGTTATTCGCGTTCTGTTTCTTCTATTTCTTGTTTCTCATTTGGATGAATATGGCTGATGTGCTCTTGTGGGTTAGAGGTTTGTTGTCGCCATTTTTGGTTTTGTATTGCCCTGTTTTGAGCTCCAAATTCGAATATGGGTTTGACTCTTGTTTTTTTTCGCTTTTGGGTTCAGTTTTGGACTTGCCTTCCCTCCATTAATGGAGGCATGAACCATTTTTGGTGTGCAAGAGTACCAGATTCAAATGTGGGATGCCCTGCTCTTTTCCCCTCTCTTTTCTTCTTCTTTACTATTCTCCCTCTTTTGATTATGGACTATCAATTAGTGAAGAATCCTTCAGTTCTGGAATTTTCTTTAACTATTTTCATTTTATTTCATCGTTATATGTGAACAAATGACAAAGGATACATAGGTTGGAGAGTAAGTCGTCCTTCACCAATATGAGGTAATTTTAACTTTTCCTTTTGATTAGTAGGTTAAGTAGATTTTGATTTCCAGTATTGTTTATATGATTTAGCTTAATTCTTAGAGTATTTAACCATGTGTAGTTTAATTAGATGTGATTAATTGATGGCTTGCGTTTGGATTAATAGTTAATTTTGCGACGTTCATTGTTGAGGATAGTTTAATTCTATTTAGGATAATTTAGTTGACTGTGGCCTAATTTCATCCTTGTCCTTGAAGAGACGACCCTCAAGCACTATAGTGAAAGTTGTACGCTTGTGCATTTAAAACTACATTAACCTTGTACAACCACCTCATGACATCCTTGTCAAGTGTTCAAGGAAATATGATGTGGAAGATGTCTTTGTCAATTCCTTTTAAAGTAATTGCACTAATGAAATTCGTCTATTCCATGGAGCTTGATGTTTAGCACGATGAATTTTAGAGTTAATTTCCCTGTGGGGATTGTAGTGAATCTCGCATAATCATTAATGTAATTGTTAAAGATGGAGCATACTTTAAGCAGTTGTTTTATTTGATATACTCATGGATCGGTTTAAGAAGCACTCTTTTTCCCTTCTTTTTCCTTTTTCTTATCATCTTCCCCTCCTCCATTACGAGGTTTCTCACCATTCTTCTTTTGGGTATTCTTGATAAAGGTTTGGAATGCAGTAACTGTCAGCCCCATCTTTTTCCCCTTTCATGCAATCTAGTTTGCATTTTTTCTACCATCGTCATAGGTTAAGCAATCTCGTTATTACCAATCATTTGAATTGGTGATTGATTCGATTTAGACTTGGACCCTGGCTTTGACCCTCCTCTAATTGCTCTCAAGATACAAGTCTACTGGTTGATAGACTCTGCTCGTATTCTATCTTAGTCTTCCCTATCCTGAGCAATAAGGCGATGATTTAGAGACGTTAATAACAGAGATGAAAGGTAAAAAAAAAAATTGGCTATAGGGCTAAAGGAAATGGTTACTAACTTGCAGCCTGGTGAGGAGACAAAGGCGTAAAGGTTTAGACTAGAATGGAAAGGATAAGGTCCAAAAGTTGGATTTAGGTTGTTGATTTTAAATAAATTCAGGCCTTACCATAAATTGGGTCCCATGTTGGGCTTAGGAAGCTAACCTATGGGCCTTAATTGGGTCTAAGTGTAGCTGATATGACTCATTGGTTTATACTGGGCCTAAACATAACCCTGGCTTGGTTTGCATACAATGTGCTAGTTCAAGCATGTGGATGGATCAAGGTGGACTCGTGCTTGGATCGTAGACTTAGGAAGTATGATGAATTGACCACGAACTTATGAATGGGTAAAATATCGAGGTCTTAACTTTTGCGTTGTAAATATGACGCATGATGGGTTGAACTTAGATGGTTAAGGCTCTAAAGGTCTAATAGGCACCGTTAGGAACTTTAGACCTATATGAACCCATGGACTATGCATGTTGAGGCAAGTGATGCATGACTCTTCGAGCACAAGTACCCTACAAATACTATGCTGAGACCCTAAATGAACCATTTCGACTCATGAACTAAGACCATATGCTGAGAGCCCAATATGCGGATTGTACACTACAAATGCTTACACAAACTGACATGCATTGAGTTGGACTTGACTGCATGTACCAGCCAGGTTTACTGTTGGACTCTGGGATTGACCTGCTGACTTTTTACTATTTTTAATCCAAAGCTCAAACCTAATATAATGCAATCAGACTCCCAAGGAGCCGACTACGTTCCTTATTGGGCCCCCGAGCCTGGCTTCATGACTCTTAATCTTTTAGCTTAGTTCAGACCATTTAGATGAAAACAGGTTCCCTTTAAGACATTGGCCAGGTTTCTAGTTTTCTCAGTTGACTGAGTCTTACTCCTTTTACCTAGTTCCTAACTAACAACAATCTTAACCAGATTTTTCTCATACAGTCCTACACTCCTACGAAGATGCAAGCGTTTTATTTAGACTTGTTCTAAACTCATTTAAGCCTTCTTTTAGGAATTTTTATTCCTTATACTAAGGCCAAAACCTAGTCATGTCCAAGGTCAAGTGCCCTCTAGAGCTCAGTTGGCATAGATGTTGTTTTAGTTCATAACCCTGATCGCTAAGTATTGACCTTTCCTAACCTAGGCTCTCCTAAGACACAATGATGACTTTACAGAACCCTAAAGCACTGATGCATATGTCTTTGGGTAGAGGTTAGTTTTAGCAATACCATTACAGTTCTAAACATTCACAGAATCGCGAAAGCAGATGAGTTTCAACCTAAGTCAAAGCTCTATGTTACAAAGATTTCATCTTAAGTTGAGAACAGTCCTTCTCGCGATCTGAATGCTTAATCATGCATGGGGTAATATTGGGGTTTTCCCGTATCACGTGGACCAGGAAAATGTGTATTTAGTGGGTGAACTAATACTTTCCTAGTTGAAAGTTGAGTGTACCCACCAAGTGATTTACTTTCGTGAGGGGTAATATTGGGGTTTGACCTTGATGTGTTTTTAATCCTTTGCAGGCAGCACTTTATAATGCAGTTATACCTGATGCAAGTACAATTAAGATAATTTCCTGTATTGAGGTTCAAATCGCACCCTCTTAAAATAATGTCCTCAATGGAGTCGTCATTGTAAGAAGTACGAACCCCTGGGAGCCTACCCTTGGGGGAATTATGGTCGGTCTCGTTTGCAAGGTATTTTATATTTTTTAGAAGAAAATTGAATTTATTTTTATCTTTTTAACAAAGCAGAAAAAATGAAAACTAGGCTATAGGATTGTGGGAAATTAGGTCTTAGCCCAGACTAAGGAACCCGGTCGGGTTTCCTAGCTAGAGCAAGGCCTAACTTCCTAGCCTGGTCTTTGTCAATAGCTCAATTTGGCCCAATTTTTGTGCACAAGATTGATCTGGGAATCTAGTTGGGCTCCAGTGTAATGGCCCCCAGATATAATACCTGATTAATATAACTTAATCTTTTATTTACTCATGGATTGCAGCGGAATTCTCTTAACTGGAGGCATTACCGTCGTTCTGCGATGGAACACGGCTACTGAAAGTACATGTAACATTATATTACCCTTGTAATCACCTAATATACTAAATTTTGGAAACAATACATACATTTGTCAACTTGTGTAGTTCATAATACGCGTCGTAACTTAGCGTTCCAATACCAAGCATCATCAACCCAAAGTTTAAAAGAATAAACAATAAGCAAATCTCCAAGGTGCTAGCTTATAAATCACTGTGAGTGCTTGACTAGCTAACAGTTAGCAAAAACTGCAACTCTCACTCATTTTTTGCTACCTTCTGGCTTGCCAGGAGGAGAACTGTTCAGTAATCCTTTACTTAGAACAAAAAAACAAAAAAACATTTGAATAATGAACCAAAACTCAGCATGTACACCCTATGTTGTAAAATAAATTTTGTACTCAATTAGTAGGGCGCCTGCATTTCAAGACATTTTGTTTTGTAAATAGAAGAGAGAGAATGTGTAAGTAAAGTTGATTTGTAGGTTATTAGCTGGAAGTGGGCCCCAATTTATGTCTGAAGCAATCTGGAGATAAATGCACACTTCTCAGGCCGATCTTGAAACTTAAGTTGCAGCCACGTGGGTAAATTGAATGGCATAAGTCCTGATGATTAATAATTGATGGGGCCACTTGCTTAGGTGACAAAACATTGCCTCAAATGATTCATTGTATGAACATTATATTGATTTGTACAATTTGAGAAACATGTGAATTTTCGAAAAGTGCAGACAATGTACATACCTGGTTTTTGAAAGCCTCTCTCCTTCTTGGTGGAAAATGTTCATTGGCAGCTTGGAGTGACAAAGGTGGCCTTGCTTCTGCTTCCAATATGTAACTTCATGGTTAGTGTGAGTTCATGAAATTTTTATTAAATTTCTTGGTTTAATAGGTACTTCAAACTTCGTTGGCTTTCCTTTTTACTTAATGCATGTCTGTTACCTCTTACCTAACTTGATTTTTATCTCACATTGTTCTATTTCTTCTTTGGATGTTGCCAATGCTCATTTTATAAATGTTATGGAAGCAAGATGGTATTATTATCCTTATTTTTGTTATCGTTAATGCCATAATAATTATAGTAATCAACATGAGTTTGTCAATATCATTTGTTTTGTCTTGATTATTAGAAATAGCGCCAGTGTTATCATTATTGTTATTGCTATTGCTATTACTCTTATTATTAGTGTTATAATTATAATTATAGTTATAATAGTTATTATTATTATCATCATTGTTATTATTATTGTTATTGCTTTTCTTTTATTTTTTTAACTAGTCATGTTGTTGTAAAACTATCGCTATGATTTAAACTTTTGATTGCAATATAGCTTAGGGTGACACCATGAACATGGTTTCAGGTTCAAGTTGAGTCCCAAATGGTACAAATATTTGTTAGTGAAATAAAACCACATAGGCGTATTTTGTTGATAACTTCAGCTCACAAAACTACTTATTCCTTCATCTGTCCCTTCTCATTCTTAATCCTAATTATTCATAATATTGGTTAGAATGACACCCCTTTAACACGTTGGCCTTGTAATCTAACTAGATCCCCTATTTAGCTCATCCACCATTATTAGGCTTATCGACTAATTCAGGAACGTAACTTAAATCTTGCCAATACTTGAATCACACTACAATTATCCCCCAAGTTTGCATGCTTAATTCATCGAAGTCCCCAATTTAATTTCGAAGTTCACTAAAGCATTACTCTTCGAGTTAATTCTCAAATTTATGCTAAGAATAACCGGTGAATTAGTCCCAAAACAATACGCTTTCCCTTCACGCTTTTATTCCTTCAACACCAAACTCCTAAGTATCCTTGTAAACTAGTTCTGCTAAAGCGCCCTTCATCACATCTAATTTAGGTCACTAGCCCATATTAACTCAAAATCATTAAACTCACTAGCATAAAACCAACACTCGCTCAACTCCCTACATTTGTGGTTTAATTAAGCTTCACACTTAGCCCAATATTTTCCCAAAACATCCAAGGTTATTTCATTCCTTTTCCTCCCTCTTCACTTGGCAACCAAGCTCGTAGGACATATCCTTACAACATCTATCATAGGAATACATACAACTCTTTATTTTCATTCAAGTAACAGCAAAAATTCACTTAGGCATTATTAACTCAATACAATTAAATTTAAACTTCATCCAACTTCAAGCACCAAACCACCATATCCATGGCAAATACACAACCATTCAACACATGTGTATCTCGTTAATTTCCTTCAAATACGAATAAAAATTCATTTACTCAACATTATCTAAAAACAATCAAATTGAAATGCACATGCAACCCCAACCCCTCACTCACCACCCTCTTCCTCAATCCCCAAACATACTACTCAATTCAAACATCCAAAATAATTCAAGAAATTTACAAATTAATACTACCAAGGATAATTACAAAATTTGCTCCTGAAAATCAACCATAACACATAAGACATAGTTAGAGTTTCACCTTCGCCAAGTAATAGAAATAAACCATGAAAGGAAGGAAGAGCTGATGACAGTGGTGGTTGGCCAGTGGCTCGTGGGCGACGAACAGGTCGCCAGACGACATGAAAACAGCCTGCAACTAGTAGCAAAATAAAATAGGGGAGGGGGTCTGTTTTGGGTTTCGGGAGGGGGCTTTTGTGGGTTTCGTGAAATTAGCGGGCTTTGTGTTGGTTACTTTATTTGTTTTAAATTTTTGGTTTTCTTTTTTTTTTTTTCTGCTTGTCTAGATTTTTCTCATTTGATCTTAACTATCTTCCTTTTATTATTATTATTATTATTATTATTATTATTATTATTATTATTATTATTATTATTATTATTATT
>JACYFF010019584.1:26490152-26517714 GCA_017589665.1 Selenicereus undatus
ATATATATATATATATATATATATATATATATATATATATATATGTATGTATGTATGTATGTATATGTATATAGACACACACACACACACATACACACACTCATATATATATACACACACTATTGTTGCATACTTTTCTTTTCTAAAATTAGCCATTTAATAATTTGGCTAATTTTTATTTAATTATCGCTCAACTCTTGTTAACTTTTAAATGAGTTATTCGGGAGTGGAATGAAATTCAGTTTAAGGCCACTTTATCGCTTCAAACTACAATTGCACAATTAAACATACATATATAAAATACTAAATTAATTAAAATGCTGCGTCCAAGTTAATTAATTTATGATTAAGATGGTTTAAAGTAATTAACATAAATCTTGGGTTCGGGTCGTTATATCTGGTGCCAGTTTCAGCCCTAAATTCTAGTCTAGAAATTATCTATTGTTAAGATTCGAATCCATTGACCCGATTCTAGAAGTGCAAATAGTAGGAAAAATAAGAAGAAAAAAACATTAAATTTCAGCTAATAAAGTAGCCAGTGAGTTTTTGGAAAAACTTACAACGCAATTATACTCTTTGAAGCGGACCGCTACCGCTAGGGATAATCGAAAAGGACACCAAAAAGGGACTATTAATTCTCTTTGAAAAGGTTTACAAAAGGCCCATAAGAAATCCCTAGTATGGGCACCATCTTGATTCCATCAACTGAAACCGAGGATCCATATTCGGGGTCAATAGTACAGTGACACAATGGAGTGCATCATGTCACTGGTCGTCATCACTGACAGCCTCTATTAATCAACATGAGAAATCAAACTTAATCATAGTATCACATAGTCATGAACTATGCTAGAATCATTCATTCATATAAAATCAAAGTACAATGCTCACAAAAAAAGAGTAAAAAGATAAACAATTCAAATTATTACAGCGGGCAGGGATGAATCTAATTAAAGGTTACATCTTCACCAAGCCACAATCAATTAAATTAAACCAAAGAAATATAGAGAAAGGGAAAAAGGTTGTAAAACATGTCCTCAGGATAATCCACAAGATCTTTTAGGAACCCAGTAGAGTGACAATTTTTAAAACCGATGACTTATTTCGGACACTATATCCTGGCACTTTTTCCTATAAATGAAACCCTAAAGCTCTTGTCTATATTATCTGACACCTTATTTGTACTTTCAATTATTATCTCTGCCCCCCTAAGCAAAGGATCATCCCCCTTTATATAGTGGTTGAGGAGGCTAAGTGAATCAATCTACGAAAAAGGAAACCTAGTGTTGGTCCCACTATGCTTAATCTAAACAGGTTGACTTAGTAAACTATAATTTTAATTAATAATCAAAAGAAATTAACCTAATTAGAACTCTACTTAATCTAACATGGAAAGCTAATTCTACTAAGGGTTTGTTTAATAAGGTGAATTAGAATAGAACTTGGTAAAGCAAAAAAAAAAAAGAAGGAATTTTGACCTAGAGCCTGAGGGGTTTCCATCCATCAAGAATGTAACTTGATCTTTCTAAGACTAGCCCATTGGGCCGGTGTCTTCTATGCAGACCTCCTTATCACATTACTAGACTCGATTTTTTTTAGCTTACTACTCTGTTGGGGCCTCTTGAGCACGATTTGGGTATTATTTTCATCACCGGGCTATTAAATATATAATGCCATTTTTAAGTGTCTACAAGTGCAGAGGTTCAAAATTAAAAGAAAACCATAATTTCAAATTAAATGAAAATTTACAGATTAAATAATCAAAATAAAAAACAAAAGTTAAATCGTACCCTTAACCATTGTTTACATTTACCAACCAAAATAGTCTTGAATCTCCCTTGTCCATCTAGTGAGGAAGAAGCAAATCAAACTCTCAAAAGCAAAAAAAAAATTGCAAGAAAAACACAGTGACAAAGAAAAAATATGCACTGAACACTATCTGCAATCGGGCTCTAGCAACATTAAGCACAAAAGAAACAACCATCAGAACAAACTAGAATCCAAACAATGCTAGATTGAATAATTGGCACTTCAGACTCATCAAACAAAGAGAAAAGACGCATCTTTTCAACCAAAACTATTGGGGAAAAATGGCAAGGAAGGAATGACTTGTCAACGGGGACAGAAATTCTCGTTTTTTTCATCAGACCATCAAGATAAGAAAAGCCATAAGTAGAATTCTGAAACTGAAGGATAACTCAGGAGTGTGGGTAAAGGAGTCAGCACAAATTAAACAAATGTTCATCAACGATTTTACTGCTCGATTTAAATCAGCTCAAGCAAACACATCTAATATAGATATGGCAATGCTTAATTTAGTGACCAAAGAGGATAATGACACACTTATGCAGACCATCCAAGATTCTGAAATCAAAGAAGTAGGTTTCCAAATGGATAAATTCAAAGCTCCAGGGCCTGATGGCTTTAGAGCAGCATTCTTCCAAGATTTTTGGCATATTGTTAAAAACGACGTCTGCATTGTGGTGAGATCTCTTTTTGAGGAAGAAAAACTCCTCAAGCAGATTAATCACACGCTAATAGCATTGGTCCCAAAAGTGAGCACTCCAACAGCGACTAATCAGTTTCGACCAATTAGTATGTGCAACACCATCTACAAGATTATTTCCAAAATTATGGCTAATCAAATGTGCCTGATTCTTGAAAAAATCATTGACCTTGTCCAAAGTGCATTCGTACACAAACGATCCATCCATGACAATATATTACTCACGCATGAAATCATGAACAAATTCAAGAAAATGGAAGGGAAAAAAGCATGGGTAGCACTCAAACTTGATATGGAAAAGGCATATGATAGAGTTGAATGGAACTTTCTCTTCAGAACACTTCAGCTATTTGGCTTCCACTCCAAATGGATAGGCTTAATAAAAGCATGTATAACATCCGTTTCTTATTCCATTATCATTAATGAGGAAGTATGCGGTTTCTTTTTCTCCTACACGAGGCATTAGACAAGGGGACCCATTATCCCCTATCTCTTTATTATTTGCAAGGAGGTGCTAACGAGGGCCCTCTGAAAGGCAATGGACAACAAGAAATGTGGAATTGGAGTCAAGCTCTCTCCCAAAGCCTCCAAGATTCCATGTTTACTTTTTGCGGATGATAGCCTTCTATTTTGTAGAACTAATCTTGAATCCTGTCAACAACTACACTCGATACTGAATAGATTTTGTAATAACTTTCGTCAACTCATTAACTTTCACAAATCATCACTCACTTTCTCTAGTAATGCCACGACTCACGAAAAACGTTCTGCCTCATCAGTTTTTATCATCACACACCAAGATAATCTTGGTACTTATCTTGGATGCCCAGTATTCGAAGGCCGACCGAAAATAGAAACCTTTTTAGAACTAGTAAACAGAACAGTTGCAAAATTACAGAATTGGAAAACAAAATTTGTTTCTAAAGCAGGAAGAGTAGCGTTAATCCAAGCCAATATTGAGTCCATGCTAGCCCACGCGATGCAGTGTTTCCAACTGACCAAAGAAACTAATCATCTAGTTGATAAGATTAGCAGAGATTTTTTTTGGAAAAAAAACAATGATAGTAAAGGCCTGCCTATGGTGTCCTGGGATAAGGTTTGTCAACCAAAGAAGACGGGAGGGCTTGGACTCATGAAAATGGAAATAGTTAATAGTGCGTTTATTAGCAAATTAACATGGAAATTGTTTCATGGGCAAAGTCTCTGGGTGGAACAAATGCAAGGGAAGCATTCCATTGATGAGAACTTCTTCTCTACTAAACCAAAGAAAACGGACTCATGGGCCTGGAAGTTTATACTCAAAAATCGACAGCAATTTCGGAAAGGAATTCGCCGGAAAGTTGGGAATGGACTAAGTATCAATTTCTGGCTCGATAACTGGTGTGCTAATGATAGTTTAGCCAATTTACTCAATATTACAGATCACTCTCTTATTGACACCTCCCTTAAGGTATCAGACTTCATCAAAGACAATAAAGAATGAAATATAGACACACTCTAACCAATACTAGACCAAGTTTGTTTTCAAGTAATTCTTGTAGTTCCTATCCCATACAATCCAATTTCGGACTCAGTATGCTGGGGATTATCCGATAATGGGGAATTCTCAACGAAGTCAGCAACTTGCGCTGGTCATGGTGTTTACCCTGATAATCCACCAATATGGGAATATAGTTGGATTTGGAAACTTAACAGTATGCCAAAATTAAAAGTATTTCTATGGAAACTTTACCATGAATCGCTTCCTACCAAGGACACCTTATGTAAGTGAGGCATGAATCTTGACCCTCAATGCCCCTTTTGCCAAACTGAGAGGGAAGATGTAGATCACCTCTTTTTTCATTGTCAACTTTCACAAGAGTGTTGGAGATTAGCAGTCTCCCATAGCTGGATTGACCATAGCTTTGTCTCTGGTGCGCAAAATAACATTCTACAAAGGTTGTCAAGTGATAGGACTATAACCTCTGCAATTTGAATAGATAGAGTAGTTTCACTCATTTGGAGCATATGGAAAACAAGAAACAACATGGTGTTCAAGAGTGAAACACTTTTCCAGAAAGTACACTAATAAGAGCCAAAAAAGCTAATGCCGAGTGGCGTATTAGATACAAACTCACAAATCCATTCCATACACCAATTCCAAACCAGTCAGGTGGAAATCGCAAGAAGACTCATTGGATAGCCTAGAGAAAACCTGAAGGAGGATCCATTAAAATCAATTTTGATGGATCCAAAACGTTACAAGGAGCAGCAGGAGGGTTCATACTTTGTAATTGGGAAGGGAGATTTATTCAAGCAGCGTCATTTTATCTAGAAGCGGCATCAGTTTTGGAAGCAGAAGCAACAACAATGAGAAATGGCATCAGAGCAGCACTACAAGCAGGCTTCACAAATATCAATATCGAGGGAGACAACAAAATTCTCATCCAAGCTGTTCAGGGACACATCTAAGTACCATGGGAAATCCAAGTATGGATTCAGGATATTCACACTTACATCCAGCATTGTAACAAAATTATTATCACACATATTTTTAGGCAAGGTAATGGAGCAGCCGACTGGCTAGCAAAATATGGTTTATCACTTCAGTCCACAGTGGCGTGGACCGTGGTTCCACACAGGGACACTCTTCATATCCTCTATGAGGATAATCTAGGGAGAACCCTTGAGAGAAGGGTTAACTAGAATGTATGCTTACCTTTCTTACCAAAAAAAAAAAAAAAACTCTAGGAAATTTTTTAAAAAAATTTTAAAAAATTAGTTAAGACAATGCATTTTAAAAATTCCAATTCCATAAAATGGCACAAAAAATTAAAACTCAAACAAAATTAGAACAAAATAAAAGGGACTTAAGCCTAGACCGGCAAATGGGTGATTCGGTTCAGGTACGGGTCGGGTCATGTTCGGGTTAAGTGACATTCCGAGTCATTTCGATTTTGGTCGGGCATGGTTTGGGTCGGGTCGATTTCGAGTCAACCAATTTTTGGTCAAATACGTTCGTCATGTCAAAACAAGCAACTTTGCAAAACATTTCGGGTCGGGTATAGTTCGGTTCGGGTCAATTCGGGTTTCGGGTCTACTTTTCGGTGAGCATATTTCGGGTGTCGGATTGGGTATGGGTATGGATCGTTTGGCTCGGGTTTCGGGTCAGTTTTGCTAGGTCTACTTAAACCATGCTAATAATAACCTAACAAAATAAATCTAAAAATTTTAAAGATTACTAACCAAATTTTCACAATGTAAATCAAAACTTTATAAGCTGCTAAGTAATTAATCACAATGGAGCGAGGTTCGCTAAGTAATTAATTGAGTGTTGTGATTGAGGAAAAAGTTAAATGAAAAGCCTGATAATAAATTACGTATAGTACGGTTTGGAAAGAAGCCATAGAGTGAAACGTTAGATATTATTGCAACTGTCAATGGGTGAATATACCAACGATCGTCTACTCTAACATTACATGATTATTGATTAGCACTCCCATTACCTGTCACTAAGGGTGTGTTTGGTAGGGAAAAAATGATTTTTCCGGAAAATGATTTTCCCATTTTATGTTGTTTGGTGAAAAATGAAATGGAAAATCATTTTCAAGGGAAAATGATTTTACCTCATGAGAAGGAAAATGTTTTCCTGTGCAATGGGCCGTAAAATAATTTTCCAGGGCGTGCAACTCAGCTTCTGGTTCTCTTTCTTCGAAAGCTTCACGATGGCTCGCTTTCCTCAACAATCTCTCCCTCCCTCTCTCTCTCTTTCCCCTCACGCACTGTCGCCATTGTTGGAAGCAAGTTGAAGCATCCTCAACGCTGTATTTGACTCTCCCAGTCCCAGCGTTGCTTCAGATTCAATTTTCCAGGTAGTATGTTTCTCGCCATTGTTCGACTCTCCCTTAATCCCTAACTCAATTTTTAATTAGGGTTTTGTCATCTGATTGTTGAAGGGTAGTCTGTTTCATCTTGCCATTGTTGGAAGTCAATTGAAGGAGGAGAATCTCGTTCCTTTTCGTGTTCTACTTTGTGAGTTTCATCTCTCCTTTGAACTTTGAATTACCTGGATTGTTGTGAAGAAAGAACGGAGTTCCCATTTTGGTTGTGTGCATAGGTTAGGCCTTTTGATTAATGGAAGGGTCAAGAGTTTGAGAGATCCAATCTTCAAGTAAAGACATAAGCAGTCTTGACTTGAAGATCCATAACTTTGCAAATCTGTCTTTTTCAGTTTTAGTATGTAATACTAATTTTGCTCGAATTTGGAAGTTTTATTATGTGATTGTGATTGGATTGAGCTAGTTTAGGTGTACCTTTGAGGTGGTTGCTTTGAGGGAAGCAATGGTTTTTTGAGAGAGTTGCTGCTTGCTGCTGTGTCTCAGCTGGAAATTTTGCTGAAAATTTTGCTTGAAATTCATGTCTGCTGTGTGTTGTTGCTTGCTACTGTTGTTTACTATTTACTGTTGTTTTTTGTTGTTTGGTTGTTGTTGTTGTCGTTGGAAATACATGCCAAGCTTGCTTTACTTTCTTTGGTAATAATCTCAACATTAATATATCCATTTTTCATGTTGCCTAGATGGCCAATGATTTAAATTAGGAAGAAGCTGTGGTCATTGGTGCTACCGCTTCCCTTTTAGGAGCTACAACGACCTTCCTTAGGAACCACAATAATAGACACATCGATAATGAAACTAGGATTCCCCAAATCCTGCGTCAGCCTTTTGTCAATAGAGATGTCCATCAGGAGAATTATATCAATAGTGTTTTGTATTGTGGGGATACTCATTGCCTTAATTAGATTCGAATGAGGCCTGGTCCTTTTTTTGAATTATGTGAGATGCTTGAAAGGAGGGCACGTATTGTAAACACGAAGCATATGAGTGTTAGAGAGCAAGTTCTAATGTTTCTTCACTTCATAGGTCACAATGTGAGGGTTAGGGCGATTGGAGGCAGGTTTTTTCGATCTACTTGGACCATTCATAACTTTTTTCACATTGTTCTAGGAACCATCTTAAAATTATATCCTAATTCATGGACCCACCTAGTTCTTCAACCCCTTCCAAAATCTTGAAGAACTATAGATTTTATCCATGGTTTGAGGACTGCATTGGAGCTTTAGATGGGACTCATGTTAGGGCATCTATTCCAATTGAAGATCAAGATAGGTATAGGAATAGAACAGGTACTTTATCCCAAAATGTTTTAGACTCCATATCCTTTGACGATCTCAAGTTCACATATGTGTTAACCGGTTGCGAAGGATCAGCACATGATTCTAGAGTTCTAAATGATGCATTATCAAGAGGATTTCGTGCTCCGGAAGGTATTGTTTAGAGATTTGTTGTGTTTCGTGGAGTTTTCCCTTATTCTAATATAGTGCATAGGATCTGATTGAAACTTTTGAATTTTTGTAGGAAAGTATTTTTGCTAGATTTTGGTTATGCTCTTCGAAAAGGCTTCCTCCCCCCATATAAGAAAGTTCGTTATCATCTCAAAGAGTTTGATGAGAGATCCCCACCAATGAATGCTAAGGAATTGTTCAATTTACGACATTCTTCTTTGAGAATTAGCGTAGAAAGAGCATTCGGGGTGCTAAAAAGGCAATTTCGTGTGTTGGATGCAGAGCCATTTTGGGAATTCGATATTCAAGTAAAGGTTGTTCTTGTGTGTTGTGTGCTACACAACTTTGTTAGAGGCATTGATCAAAATGACCAAATCATGAGAGAGGTAGATCGGGAGTTCTCACATGATATTCAGAGACCACAACTTTCTCGAAGAGAAGAGGGAGAAGAAAATCTAGTGTGGAAAACAAAGAGAGATGCTATAGGAAATGCAATGTGGCATGATTATAAAGTTTGGAGAGCTGTGTAGTGAGTTTCTTATGGGTTTGCTGTTAGTTTGCTATGAATTTGGTACTTGGTCAATGTACTGGTATTAACATTCGTTTTTTAATAGCATGCTCAGTTTAAAAGCTTGTATTCTGCTCAGTTATGAAGCTTATGGACTCTTTTGTTGCTATTTGCTTAGGAGAAGACACTTATGAAGCTTGTATTCTACTCAGTTTAAAAGCTTTTGTTCTGCTCAGTGTAGAAGCTTGTATTTCGTTCAGTTGCTATTTGCTTAGAAAAAGATATTGAGGAAGCTTGTTGCTATTTACACAACTTTTTTCAAAGCTTGTATCCTGCTTAGTTTGCTTATTACAGAATGGACAAAGGGAAAATGAAAGAGGTTAGCGAGGATGAGAAAACTCAATTCCATTGGTCCAAGCCAATGTCGAAGGAACTACTCAAGTTTTTAGCCGATCAGGTCAAAAAGGGGAATTGACCGAACAACACTTTCAAGTCTAGTTCTTTTGTTGCAGCAGCGAACATGATATCAAAGAAGCTCAATGTTAAATGCCTATTGGATCACGTTGACAATCATCTAAGAACCGTGAAAACTGCTTGGGGCATCATAGCAAAACTTCGGAGCCAATCTAGTTATGGGTGGGATGAGAATATGAGGATGATTCGCATGTCTCCCGATGTCTACAACACCTATGTTGAGGTATCTGTTGTTTTGTTCTGCTCTGCTACCTTAGTGAACTGCTACTGCTGTGCTGGAATGGTGGTGGGTGTCTGAATGTGCTGTAACATTGATAGCTAGATAAGCAACCCACCAACCTGTAAGACTGAAACGACTTGCTGGGTCAGTGTATTTCTGAAAGACACCAACCTGCTGCCTCACCATAAAGAAGCTTAGCTAGGTCATCACAGTATCACACCTAACTTTTTCTTGGGTTGGAGTTTGGATCATGAATGTTTATGTTAGATGTTTTGGTTTAGTTATTTAGATTGTTTAGTTTTAATAAATTTAACTATGTTAAGGGCAGTGTGTTTTTGTGAGAGCTTTCGGTTGTGTTATGTGCGTGGTTTAGATGAGTAGGACTGAAGTGATGAAAAAATGAACTTTCTGCAGAAAGTCTGTTCGATGCGAATTTTGTGATGGGAGAGATCCCCAAAAGCCAAACTGGGGAGCATCGTATTTTTTAATTGTTTGGAGGGCTAGTTGTGAACATCAAAAAGCAAGCAAGAATTAAAACCTTGAATTGAAAAGGCAAAGTTGCTTCCTTTCACGAAGATAATGACTAATAAACTCCTCTTTACCATGTAGCTTTGCAGTCTGTAAGCAAATTCACCAAAGAGTGCTTGTTAAAGTATTGTCTTTGTTATCAAGGGAAGTCAATTTCATTATGTTGAGATTGAGAGGTTGTGTGTGTCTGTTCAGTTGTTAGACTCACCATTTTCTGGAAGTTTTGCTTGTTTTTGGTCTACGGTGAAGTGCCAATGTCCAGTGTTCCACATAGATACTTGAGAACACTATAGCTGGGCGGGAATCAGGATCTCATGCTGACCTTTGTCAAAGACACTGTAGCTGGGCAGGAATCAGGACCTCATCTTGAAATGGCGGTGGGTATTCCCTGAAATACATGCTGTTTGGATTGGGTTGCCTAATTCATCATGAGTTGTTGTTCATGTTTTTTATTGTCTACACTAGATAAATGTCCATGTTTTCTATTGTATGAGTAATTTTTTTGTTTGCATCAGATAAGTGTTCATGTTTCTTTTAACAAGAAAATTGATTTTAACAGGTGTTGTTTCTTTTAGTTGTTTCTTTTAACAAGAACATCATATCAGTTGTTGTTTCTTTTAACAGGTAAATCCTACTCATAAGAAGTATCTTAATAAGAAAATTAATATGTATGATGAAATGACCATTGTGGTTGGAAAGGATGTCGCTCGAGGAAGTGGTGCAAAGTCATTTGTTGATGCTGAGATACAGTCACTCGGAGTTATGAATCTGGAAGAAAAAGGTGATGGTGATGATGAGTTCGTGAAAGAAAATGATAAACAATTGACTTCAAGTGCGCCATTGGAATCAAGAAAAGGTCAAAAGAGAGCCTGTGACGACGACTTGGAACTTCAAAATATCTCCACCCAAATGACAGAAGTCGCTATGGCTCTGCAAAAGATATCTAATTCCAAGCTCGAAGTCGACATTCTTTGTCAAGAAGTGATGAAAACCGAAGGGTTTGAAAAAGACTTTTTGGGTAGCGCTTTTGATCACCTCGTAGAGCGTGAAAACCTTGCAAAGGGCTTTTTAGCGAAGAGCGACAAACTAAGAAGGATTTGGCTTGAAAAATTTAAGGAGAACAATTGAATGAAGTGATGTTTCTCTCTTCTTTTTTTTTTTTGGTCTCCCCTTTATTGGCTAAGGAGGACAACATTTGAGAATTATAACTTTGTAAGCGCTGTTTGAGGACTTTGTAAGCACTGCTTGATGACTAAATTAACTGTTTATCTATTAGCTTAGCCTATCAGTATCAAACAGTTGAGAATTATGATATTGGAAAATCGTTTTTCATTCTACCAAATAGTAGAAAATGATTTTCCGGGAAAATGATTTTTCATTCTACCAAACAACAGAAAATATAGGGGGAAAATTATTTTCCTTGGGAAATCATTTTCCATGGAAAATGATTTTCTAGGAAAATAATTTTTCCCCCTACCAAACACACCCTAAGTTGAACTCACAATTTTTCAACAGAAATTATAGGCTTTGGGTCATAAGTTGAAGTAATCGATGGGTTTTAGATGAATCAAATTATAGAGTTGAATCAAAAGCTGATTTGGGTTGAAGTAGATTATAGACTTTGAATCAAAAGTTGAAGTGGTGGATGGGTTTGACATGAACTGAAAAATTCTAGTAAGCCCAAAAACTACAATTCAACCCCTAAAATTCACAGAACTATACATAGCCCAGGAAAAGTAGCCTAAAAATCTCCGTAGCCTAAAAATGCAGAGCATCAATTGATTAGAAACTGAAAAACCTACGGTGTTGAATCACAAATTCATATCACTCAAAACTTATCCCATGTTAAAAAAAAAAACAAACAAACAAACAAAATGTTTAAACCTAAGAAAGAAAAAAAAAACTGAAAATGGAGGAGAAGGCCACCATAGAATGTAACCTGCCAGTAGAAGTTACACCAACCCTCAACATTGAAGGGGCATACAGAAATGGAGACAGAAGAACACCACACTTAAATTGTCATTCAAGGGGGAAAAATAAATAAATAAATAATCCCAGATCAATGGATACCATCAAACTCCCATTTGGCAACATCTACCCAAAATCCCTTCCCCTCCCCCCTTCCCCGACCAAAAGAAAACCCTATAAGCTTGGATAACAATAATCAGTTCATCAAATTTTATTCATTTTATGGGCAAAAGCTCATGCGTCAAAATAGCAAATGCAAAATGAATTATACTTGACTTCAAACTTTGCCACCTAACTTCATCTTTGCTACCTAACTTCAATCTTTCATGGTTTTCAAAGGAGAGAAGATTAAAAATAAAGTAGAGAAAGAGTGCTCATTTTGATAGCTGAGGATGATCTTTCCAGAGTTGAGGCGGGGTCGTGTGGGACGGTAAAGTCCAAATCCAAATTCAAATCCAATATCTCGAAAATGCTGCCACCAAACAAGGTGTGGGGGGGTCAAATATAGTAGTCTTATTTCTGAATTGTAAAATTATACAGCGAATGGTTCCTATTGACCCTAGATTTAAAGCCGTAAACTACCTAATACTCCAAAAGAACAAAGCAGAGGAAGTTTAGAGAGACATTTTGCTTTAGTCTAATCCAAGTTGAAAAAATAATCAAAACTTACCTTTTTCAACTACCAAATTTTGGACAAGTGAGGCAGCTAAGTGTCTCCCTAATTTTCTAAAACGTGTGGACCATCACTAAGAACTTAGAAAATTCACAACTTTGATAGGAAAGGGAAAAAATAAAAAGAAAAATGGGTTGAACGCCAAATAGAGAGGAAAATAGAGGAGAAGAATTGGTCGTCGGGGTTGAGGAGCATGGCTGACAAAAAAAACTGTACCCGCTTGGAATCCGTAAAATTTACCCCATTGCATATGGGCATAGGTGGTGATCGAAAATGAAAAACAAAAGGTGTGACGTAAGTATTGTTAAAATTGGTATGGATATGGGTACGTGTATTGGCCCTACCTACCATATACTTATTTTTTCGATACCCACCTCATACTTGCCTCATATCCGCTCCATATAAAATCTGTATCCGTTTATTTCAAATTCTAGTTTGTGACTTGTACTTGGATATTTTGCTAATTACTTCAAGTTGTATTATATTAAAAACTCCTGTGGGACTTTTGTTAGAAACTTTAACTGTCAAGTGCTAATCTATTGCTTTGATTGACAAACTTTTAGTTGTATTCACAATGATATGATATGTTGTTGGAAGCTTGGTGTTAATGTGATGTATTGGCTATTTGATGTCGAATATATGTACAAAATAATTTTAATTCTTTTTTGTCTACATGTATCCGAATAAAACCCCCATATTTGTTGTGCCTAGTAGGTTTAGGTGTAGATATACATATTCTTTATGGGTATGAGTGTTAATTGTAAAAACAGGTATAGATGGGGGTACTACTAAATGCGCTCCATATTTGGGTTGGGTTGTGGCCACAGCTGAGAAGCCAGTATAAGTACATTACAAACACTCAAGGTTGCAGTCTGTCAGTTATCCACGGGTTTACCGGTTATGGAGCATGGTTTACCACGGTAAACATCAGTCTTTGGATCGGTAAACATGGCAGGTCACCTACCCCCACTGAACATGCAACAACTTACTTGAACATTAAAATACAAATAGGGGGTGGGGGTGTGGTCACACCTGACTGTCCACTATAAGCACAATACAAACAACGAGGGTTGCAATCTGTCAATTGCCCATGGGTTTACCGGTTGCAGAGCATGGTTTACCGTGGTGAACATTTGTCTTCTGTTCAGTAAACATGCTAGAACTGAACATGCAAAGCTGAATTTCATCATTACAATACAAGCAGGGGTGGGGGGGTCACAACTGACAAACCAGTAGGAGCACAAATCCACACGTATACCATAGTTTCGAACGATGTTTGAACCATGTCCAGGTTCCAGGGTTGAACTTCTCTGTCATTTGCTGATAACTCTAGAATGCAACATCATGTGCTACAACGGCCTGGAACATACGAACCATCCAACAAATCACCAACCTCTACAACATTTAGCTATGTCATTCATCATACTAGTGTTAACATTTTATCCACCTTTTCAGACCTGCTCCCATACGACCCTCTTGGACCATATCATCTCTATCCCTGTCGGTTTTCCCACAAACGATGCCATGATCATAACTCCACATTGCCTTTTGTGCGCGCCTTTTCGGCCTATCATTGTCGCCCACATGCAAATACCCACGCTCATCATTCCCCTTCAAAAACATCGTCAAATCACCATCCCCCTCTAATTCCAATACCATCCCTCGGTCGTACTTTAAACTGTACCACAAATTTTGTACAGTCAAAACATCGCTAGTATTCTCGCTCACCATTCTTCGCACCTCTTCCAACCCCACACCCTCTTTGAGCACGATATACTTCGTCCAACCCCCCACATATGTTACTTTTCCAGCTCTACCATCGTCCAACTTGTCACCCATAACACATACACAACCACTTCTCTCCCCCCCCACTGCCTCCTATAGTAACACCGTCCCCATCCATTTTTACCAGACGTCGGAACACCGACTACTGTACCATTGTATCGATCAACAACCTTCCTAATTACCCTGCACATCAAACAATAATAGTTTCTAGTAAGTGCAACCAATACTGCATCCTCCACAACACACAAGTACATAATAGGAGTCCCCAACTCCGCTGCTCTCTGTTACCTATTCAGTACACTACATTTACCATGGTGAACACCACATTTTTCCTGGTTCAACAATGCACCATTCTCATTCAATGTCAGTGTCAACTACATCATCTTCCTTTCATCGCAATAACACCATATCCCACCCGCCAACATGGCCACCAATGCAATTTGGTTTTCAGTCAACAACATTAATGATACCCTGGTGAACGGTGACTAACAACATGGTACACATGTTACCCTAGACATGTACCCTTCCTACACCCTAAATCATTCACCAAAATCTCATTCCACAAATCAAAATCGTAAATTTCAAATAATATGTAACATACCTTCTGTTTTCCACTCAGCTTGAATGAGTCTACCAACGTCAGACGCCCAAAGCCTTCCACCTTCGACTTCATGGCTGACCTCAAATGTCAAGTTTCCACCATCACCAAACACTACAAGCTCATCTCCAACCTCTCTCTACGCATTCCCTCACCTACAGGTACGCATCTTGCCTCAACCCTCTTTTTCTCCCACAACCAAGCTGCCTTCAATAATTAGGGCTAAATTTTCCTCAATTTTCATGCACAATTGCTCACTACTCTAGTATTCAGGAGTACATTCAACTTTGGGGAGAGATTGAGAGACGAAGAGAGAGCGCAGGTTTGAACTACACACAAAACCCTCGTTCTTTCCCCTTGCCTTTGATTCCTCTGTTTTTTCCAGATTTTTGAGGAGAGAGAAAGTGAGTGGGGTGCAAGGAAGAAGATGGGGTATTTTCATTAAGGATATTGTAGTCATTTTACTTTATTTTGCTTTTTCTCCCATTTGGTTTTCCCTCCAAAAGCAACACCCATTTGTTGCAAAAAAATGGGCTTGTTGTATGCCACTTGAAGTATGACCCACTTGTAAATTTCCTAAGAAAAACATTAATTCAAAAGTTGTAGTTTTCTTTATTGATTGTTTCAAATCTTCGAATTGATTGTCATCTTACATCAAGAATTGGAATCAGACCTTTTCGACGGAAGAAGTACATTAGAAACTCCCATAATATGCGCCATCTCGTTGATCTGCATATGCTTGCCCTTTTAAACTGGTTGATGGCTTTGCTGATGGGGCTCTTGTTTTTGAAGTCCGCTCTATTGTCCCCTCCTCTATTCATGTAATAGCCCAACCTTAACTCATATTTATTTATTTAATAAAGCCATGTAACTCATTTTTCACATTTATTTATCTCATTGAATCATCCCAGTTGGGAAAAATTCATTTCGGGTCCCACTTTGCAATTCGAGTTTCATTTACCGGACAATTTCGAGAAAAATTGATAGTAGGCCTCAATATTTATGATTTAAAAGCTTAAATTATTTTTCATGATATTACATTTTAATCCCGACCTTCCAACAAAAAAAAAATAAAAAAATCAAACGCGCTCGGTTTTAGTTCTTTTCCAAACCCGCGCTCATTTAAGCCCAATTCCGGCCCAACAAGTTTCTAATTCATTTGTTTAGCTAATTACCATGATTAACTACTAATGATAATGAGTAAAGATATTTTTTTTTGGGAGGGCAATTTTTAGCCAAGTATTTTAGGTCATTTTGCACCAAGTATTTACACCAAGTGGCAAAACATCAAAGCTCTCCTTTCTCTCTCTTCCTCTCAACCTCCATGGCACTCTCTTCCTCTCAACCTCCATGGCAGCCCCCTCCCAGCCCTATTATGGTGTTTTCCGGCCACTTTCCGGCCACTCTCCGGCAAGGATTTCAATCCCCAAACAACCTCCCTCCATTGGCTACCATTTCCCATCCTCAAAATCACCCAATATCATCTCCATCTCCACTTATTTCAAGATCAAAGTAAGTGATTTCAATCTTGTTCTTTGAACTTTTGGTTCTTGCTTCTTGTTTTGGTTATTTTGATGATGGATCATGTTGTTTTTATTGAATTAAGAATCATCTTGGTGATGGATCATGTTGGAGTTGAAGCTAGGGTTAGGGTTTTATGTTAATCATGCAAGCTTCATGTTCAAGTGTTGAATTTTGATCGTTTTAAATGAGATTTTGTGATCTTTAGCATTGGTAATGAATATCAAGATGTTTATGCTGATTTATATAAGTTAAAGAGTGATTTTAGTGGGTGGTTATGTGAAGAAAAGATTGAAATCATGTGAGTTAAAGCTGGGAAACAGACCTAAAACAGGGGCTACTTTGGGAATTTACTGGTACTGTTTGGCACATCCAAAATTCATGATTTTTGGTGTAGTGCTATTTTGATGTGTTATCTTTCAATAGGATTTATAATTACTCAATTTCGAGTTGTGTGGACAAAGTTATGACCAATTTACTCAAGACTGTGCAGAATGTATCGAAACTGAGAACTGAACTGGAACAGTAACTTCACGGAAAAACTGGTATTGATTGGGTCACTGAAAAATTGTGATTTTTGGTGTGTGGATAGATCAATGAGTTATCTTTAAAATGCCTCTTGAATCGCCTTAATCCGAGTTCTGTGGAAAAAGTTATGGTCATTTTACTGCAACTGCGCAGATTGATCAGAAATTGTGCACGTCTGTGTTCTACCCTACTTTTAGGGACCTTATTATGTGAATCATGCTTTGTGTCCTAAATAAGAGTTTTAGAGGACACTGTGAAGTTTTCATATTGGGGTTTTATATCTCATTTGGAGGTTGGGAGTGAAAGATATGGATTTTCTAATGCAGACCATCTATCGGTAACATGAGTGAATGCAGAAATTGAGACATTTGAAAATATTTTCAGAAGTTTCTATATAATTATGGGTATTGCAAGGAAATTACAAAGTGTAGTGAGTTCAACAAGTTTGTTAGTGTACAAAAGCTTACTTGGGTTGAAAACTGAGTTACATGAGTATGAAAATGAAATTTGGGAAGTGAGCAGATTATTAACTCAAAATCAGTGTCCTTTGGACCAAATTAGGGTGTTATATGAGCTTTTATGAACCTTGCAGCACCCTTTATGGCATAAACCATTTGTCACGCATTTCAGAGGTGTTAACCATTTTATTATCCTTTTCAGAAGCTTCACTCTTTCCTTTATCCATTTCAGAAATATCAGCAAACCATGTGCCAGTTATATCAATCAAAATCTTTTCATTATTACCTCAATCATTTTCATTTGGTCTATTTTGCTTCAATTTGTATTATTTCAAGTTCAATAACCCTAACAGATTTATTATTCAAATCATTTTGGTTTAACTTGTCTTATATCGAATTATTGGAACTGTAGGAGTCTTTTTAAATAAATCATTTATGTCAGTGAATATGATTTACTCGGTGAATATGGTTTACTAACTACGTTTACCTATAATTATATTTCTTTAACAGAATCGAGGCCTAGTCTATCGTTTCTATTGTGCATAAGTATTATCAAGTGAAATATCATTTTAAAGACTTCAGGTACGTCCATTGCCTGTATCTTTAGAAATCAGAGTGTATTTATCAACGTTATCATGTTTTGGTAAGTACATCAATGAATCAGTTTACACAGTGATTTATCAGTTAATTAGTGACCCCATCAGTTATCATCTATAGGGCATTCGCCCTTCAGTTACCCGCGCGGCTTCAGGCCAGGTCCCCGATCGGCTTGGCAGGTGTACACCTATCAATAGATCGTAACAGTATCAAGGGGTTTACTATCAGATAATAACTAGCAATACAGCTTTACATTTATTTCATTCACTGTTTTAACTTAAAATGAATTGCAAAGCGGGCCCAATCAGTGTTCAATGATCATTTAACAATTCAGGAATGCATGTACTGAGCTTCGGCTCACAGTTCGAAATGTTTTTCATGTTTTGTTTTAGGCAAATGCTTAGAGTATTGCCCTCATGCCAGCAAATCAGCCGGAGAGAATAAGTGAAGCAAGGAAATCCAGATGGATCAGAAGTAATGCCGTATATGCATACTCTAACGTTGTATTTTGAATTCTTCTGTGGATGAAGATGTAGATTACATGGTGAATTATTTCACTACGGTTTATAAACTTTACATTGGTTAACACTTGATTGTGAATGGATAATTATATGTGAATGTGTACAGTGGAGGTTATGCTTAATTGTGTTATGTTTAGCACTCATGTTTTAAGCCTTGTCCTTTTGGACGGCGGTAATGCCCCTATCATTGGGTTGTCTAGATTTTAATTAAGGAGAATATAAACAGTGAAACATGCTTAATTTGGGGCATTACAATTCATACTTGCAAGCTTAAAGTCCCATACTAAACATGACGAATGAAGAAAGGCAAGTCGCAGATGCTAATCTCCCATGCTATCACTACAACATTTTTAATTTGTTCTCTTGATAAAGACTTACATTGGATTAGCTACTATAAAAGAACAACTTGTAGTCTCCAAGAATAATTGTTGTACCCTTCCAACCATAATGTCAGTTAGTATACTTGGTACTATTTACAAAAGCTTTTATTAGAAACTTGAATTTGAATTCTACATACATTGATCTTTCCATCTCCTTATGTACTTGAAAAAAGAAGAAAAAACAAAAAAGGAGCCGCAATATCCTTCAGCCTTATCATGATTGATTTTGTGAGCAATCATCCGTTCCGATTTAGGTCTAGTTAGTTTGAGTAGCATTAATTATAGCCAGGCAAATGGACGTATGTGGAGTTAGTTTGAGTAACTTCTAGTTCAAATCAATTAATCATGTTGTCCTGCAAGCGACATGGGCGGGATAATTTTAGTCAAGTTCGTTTGCATCGGGTGGGAGTAGGTGTAGGGATACCAATAAAATTCATATCCATTTAAAATTCGAAATATTCGTCTCTTCTAATATTCATATTGGTATTAGAAATGAGTTTTAAATGAGTAGAAGTAAGTGTTGGAAAAAACATATATAGTTATGAGTATATGGGTATAGACTTCACCCATCCCATATCTGCACATTACACGTCCCTGTTTTTCAATAAGATAAAATAGCTATTTTTGGTCTAATGTTTGTCGGTTGAAGTTCCATCTAAGTCCTCCTAACAATTTTTTTTAAATTTAATAATATGCTTGATTTCACGTTTCTAAAGAATACATAACTAAAATACAACAATTTTGCAATCTTTAATGACCCAAATATATATCGTACTTGAATATGGTTGCATATGGGTATTAATTTTCATTTTCTTTGTGTACCCCGAATAAAACCCACAAACTCACCCAAAAAAAAAAAAAGATTGCTATGGACTTGGGTTTTATTTTTGGATACTAGATGAGTATGAGTATGAGTATGGATATGTGTATAATTTGAAAAAACGGGTCTCAATATAAGTATGACTTAACCAATCGCGTACCTATCATACGGCTATCCTTAGCATAGGGTAAATTCCGATTCAAAATGGCACTAGCATGATTTATGTTTGAGCAGGTTTTATTTAGGCATTCACCGTTTGCTAGACTCCAATTTTGTCTATCATTTTGCTAGTTCAAATTTCGCTATATTTTGGGTACCTATTCGTACCTTTTATCTCTCAGGCAATTAACTATTAAAAAATAACTAGTACAATAAACCGACCCAAAATCACACAATACAACTCATTAACATGTAAAGTCCAATAATTGGGCCCACAACTTAAACTACCAAATTCTAAAGTGAAAAGCCTTGTTAAAATCATGTGGGGCCATGAAACTTATAAACTTGATATCTTTTACTCAAATTGATAATATGTGATAAGCTTTCCTTATATAGGCATTCACACATACATTGTTGGGATACTACATGTTGCCCCACTTACAGAAGGCAATGTCCTTACTACAGGACTTAAATCTTCTCCCTAAGCAATATGAACTTCAAGATATATTAATCCACCACGTGATTGCCTTCGGTTTCTACAGATGGTGGGTAATTAACCTACAGTGGCGAAGCCAGAAACTTTTGAGAGGGGGGTCAAAAATATATATGTATTTTTGACCTAGAATTGAAGTTAAACCCATAAATTAACTAAATTTGTAATTGAAATTGCAAATAAACTCACAAATTAAACAAGAAAAATAAATTAAGCATTTCGATTTAGAATTGAAATTAAACACAAATTTAAAAAATTTAGAATTAAAATTGGCAAATAAACTCACAAATTAAACAAGAAAAGTAAATTAGGCATTTTGACCTCGAATTGATTTTGTGCTTGAAAAAATGTTGAAAATTAAAAAAAATTAAAAAATGAATAAGCATTTCAACTTAGAATTGAAATTAAACCCAAAAATTAAACAAATTTAGTAGTGAAATTGGCATTTAAACTCATAAATTAAACAAGAAAAGCAAATTTAAGCATTTTAACTTACAATTAAGTTTGTGACTTGAAAAAATGTTGAAGATTTAAAAAGTGAACGGGCTAAAGAGAATAATTGAACCCACAACCTGTCAGGAAAAGAAGAGTACATGTGCACCAAGAAACCATTGAACCATACACACTTTGTAACAACAAATTGCATTATGTGCTTTATACTAATTTTATATTTTTTTTTGGGCCACATATTTTTTTTTTCTTGAAAGGGGGGTCAGTTGACCCCACTGACCCCATCTTGTATCCGCCACTGTTAACCTACACGCCGCACCAAGGTTCCCAACAAGCAGGCGAAAAAAAAAACGCAAAAAGCAAAAAGGCTTCAAGGGTCTGTACGTAGCCTCCTATTGTCCATTGGCTACAGCCTTCATATCTGGTCTTTTTGGGGTCTATTAATTGATTAGGAGGAACGGTTAGTAGGCAGTTACAACACTGCAAGAAGGCCATAAAGCAATCATAACGTCCGCGTACCGTCGCAACGCCCAATTGTACGATAACTAGCTGTTGCAGTGCAATTTGACAATATGAATAGCTTATGCCAACCTCAATTACTGAAATGAGTTTTAGTGATGGGGTCTGTCATTTCAAAGTAAATGAAACTCATTTCTTCCAACCTGTTGGCGACGCATGGAGGCATGAGGTAGCGTTTTCCTTCTCATTTTATTTTATTTTTTTATCCTTTTGTGCGTGTTTGGTTTTTGGTTTTTGGATTTTGGTTTTTTTCTTCCCTTAAAAATATTATTTAACTGATTAAAAAAAACAATTATGTACGAGATGATCCCATGATAAATATTTAATTTAATTATTTAAGAATAACTTCAATTTATGAGAAAAATAATGAAATCTAAATTCCAAAAAAATAAATTTTTTTTACTGATGCAGCAAGTTTGAGATCGAATTTTTAAAACTCAGATCCAAAAAACTCTTATACCTAGAAAGACGTGCCAACATTTATTTTGAGGATATGCTCACACAATCAATAATGTAGGTCAGGCTTCCCAACTTCAAGCATAGGACAATTTGTACCTACGTAGTACTATTTTCTCGATATGCATCTAATTACCAGCCCCATCCAACTTGAGCTGCGATTAAATGATACATTACCTTGTGTACAACAAAACAACAAAAAGATTCTTATTACTATGTTCATGTTTTGTTTATTTAACAATTCTTTTATTGAAAATAACAATGAATTTGTTAATTAATCCAAAATACTTTATTGAGGCACATGTAAAATTATCTTAATTAAAATAATCCATATGAAAAATACTAATAAGAAATATATACATATATGGCATGTGGAAGTGGGGGATGCAGTTGAGTTGAACTGGCTTGTGAGCTAGCTCGCTTTCAGGCTTGCCAACTTGGCTCATTGCAAGTCCAAGCCAAATTCAAACTTAGTAGCTCACCAAATCTAAATGAGCCTGATAGAAATGAACTAAGCTAACAAGTCTCACAAGCTCGCATCGGCCTTTTTAAGAAACAAATATTCGGATTTAAATGCTCAAATTTTTGTTTCAAAATAATTACTTCGATTGAGATGACTATTCCTAGTTTTAACAATACAATGAGGCCAACTTTTCACAATGTCTAACTTTTTCTTCCCCTCGTCATTAGAATTTATGCTTTTTTTTTCCCTCCTCACATCCTCATGTAAAGTCAAATTTAAATGTCGTTGTAGCACTTATACGTAAGCGATAAGCTTGCACCCCCAACCACATTACCTAATTGGCCAATGCTAGCAACTCGCCACATTTCAATAATAGAACACTAACAATTGTTTGCTGCTCTTTTGGAATCAACTTTTCTACGGATATGGATGCCAGTAGAGGTAAGGTTATCTACATTTGAATCTCTCCAAATTCTGTAAAAACGGGATCCACACTGGGAGATGTTGCTATTGTAACAATTGTCTGCTAGCTACACAGATTAAGCATGTTTACCAAATTTGACAACCTCGTGGTGCATCAAGCCTCAAGAAGCAACATTTGATATATATCCAATTTCCAAAAACGCAAGCTTATAAGCTATATCCAAACCTCAATAAGTCGAACTAAGGCTCACAGTCTTCGAATAGTCAAACTCCGACTTGTGGTTTAGATGAGCATTCGACGAGCCAAACTTTGATTGGAGACTTGGATGAGTCAAGCTTGAGCTTCATTCTCGCGAGCTCGACAAGCCATAAGTTGAGCCCGAGCCCGAGTGCAAGCTCTATGCTAAGCTTCAGACTTGGAAAGTTTGGGCTTGGCTTGACTTGGATTAATTACATCTTATGTGGAAGCATGTCCGTTGAGAAATAAGCAATATTTTGTATTAATTGAAGCCACATCTGATTCGCAATAAATATCACACTCCAATGACTTCATAACTAAGACAAAAGTAAATCTTTAGATAGAGGAAAATTGGTTGATCCACTTTTGAATACTTTTCTTCTATTTGCTTTGACCTGTAAAAAAGAGATCCATAAATCTTTTTGTGTTCTTGTTATCAAATTAATCTATGTGCTATTGTGGTCAAAAAATTTTGAGAACTAGTGTCCATTGTAGATCACTGTCATCACAATAAACTAATTATCGAATCCTTTGTAGCGAGAATGAAATGAAAGAAACAGGCCAAAAGTAAAAGATAACACCATTCATCGTAAAAAAAAAGAAGGAAAAAACTCTGGTAAACAGAGAGAGAATGTTTATTGGGAGAAAACATACAAGCACCACAAAGAATATAAACAATAAAAAGAAACCGGGGATTACTATTGTTAGAAGGTTAATAATGGCCTCTAAAATCACAAAGGATGTTTGCATTTTCTCAGAGGAAAAGAGGGGCAAAGTCCTAATTCGGTTATTAAAAAGATAATTTTAATGTAGTTCAGTAAATTTCATATTTAAATTATTATTGTGTATATTGGCCCACATCTGCAAACTAAGTTTGAAAAAATAAAATGTTTTTTTCCTATTATTCATTTCTTGGACTCCTCAAACTCATTTATAAATTTTTAAGGCAAAGACAACCACACTTTTGAATATGGGCCCCACTTTTACTGTATCTGAATGTACAATTTATTTGCTATAATTTTTAAAATTTGTTTGTTTGAGATTGAGGGCCATATTGCGTTGTCTATTTCAACTGTTTCACTTGCTTCATCTCTCCTCTGTAAATTCTTTCTTCTATCCTCTCCAACCAACAAATTTCCTTCAAAGCACGTTCCTTCTTATCCCTTTTCTCGAGTTCGTTTAATTTTTCTACGACTTTTAACTCCACAATTGCACAAATACATGGCAGATAAAAATAGCGATCCTCATGAGCTCTCACACTTAAAATCCTCATGCTTAAGGTACTCCGTAAAGCTTCGACACCATCACCTAATCTTACATGTCTTTTTCCTTGCGGCAATTCCCATGTTACTAGAAAGCATAAGTTCTACCAACATTTCACTTCAGTCGGTTTTGGTCTGAATCTCGGTAGACATTATCAAGCGTAATTCTATAAACATCTCTTTCTGTTTTGCTTCATTGGTCCTCCTAGTCATCATCTACTTTAAGACTCCACCTAGAAATGTCTACTTGCTCAACTTTGCACGCTACAAACCAGAGTCGACTTGGAAGGTCTCAAGGGAGCTCATTCACTGATATGGCAATTGCGGTAAACATTTTCACTGAGAAAAATCTAGAATTTCGAAAGAAAATCCTTGAAAGGTCAGGTTTGGTCCAAGAGACATATTTGCCAAAGGCATTAACCCAAATTCCCCGAATCTGTGCATGGTGGAGGCTTTAAATTATTGAGGCCAAGATGGTTATGTTCGGAGCCATAGACGAGTTGTTGGATAAAACAAAGGTGAAGGTGAAAGACATAGGCATATTGATTGTCAACTGCAGCTTGTTTAACCCCACACCATCCTTGTCAACTATGGTCATCAACCATTACAAGCTCAAAGACAACATATTGAGCTTCAACCTCAGTGGCATGGGTTGTAGTGCTAGCATTATCTCCATTGATCTCGTCAAGAAGCTCTTGCAGGTTTGCTTAGACCATTCTCCGGTCGTTTCTTAGTTATGAATTTAGACATTATGTTTACATTTACAAAATTAGTAGTTTTTCAACTGAAATGAGCTAATTTAGATAAAACATCAAACTCAATAGAATACAATTTAATACGACGTTTTCAATAATTCAGATGGATTGCTGCGGTGGTATTGAGCAATTATGATAGCGGGCCTAAGTGTGGTAGTCATTGATTTGATTTTGTTCCCATAATTTTTATTTTTACTTTTATGTTTGTATTTCTCGGTCACCACAACAATTATAAAAGTCCTCGGTTAATAGAATTAATATTATTATTTTTTTAAAAAAATTATGACGATTCACACTAAAACTTCTATATATTCATAAAATCCTTAAAAGTCATTTTTAAATTCTTTGAAAAGTGATCAAAGATACATATGATAAAATGCACATGTTTTGTGGTGACTTTAGAAGAGAGATTTATGTTATCTGATCTCTCGATAAGTTATCTTAAGTTAATTCATTAGTCACTTCAACAACTTCAGACATGAACCCTAAATATACTTAGTCAGTACAATTATAAAATTGATCAACTTTTGTAGAATTAGTCTCATCAGTTTTTTCAAAGCTTTTGACTATTCATTCTGAAAATGTTTTATGTATCACCCCCAAAATCTTTAAGAGATAGGAAAGTCACTAAAAATGATAAACTGCATATTTTTGTAGGGTGACTTTACGTGCAACATTTAAGTTATTTCATCTATTAAGATTATCATGAAATGACTTATTAGTTACACCAACATGTTAGAAATAAAATCTAAAATATGGCAAAAAGTGACAATTCATGAATTTTTTAATTATGCTTACGGTGACAAATAATTCTGCTAAAGGTGATTTTTTAGTTTGAGTTTAAAAATGCTATTCCTTGAAAGATGGTAAAAATCTTAAAAATCATCTCTATATAATCATGTCATGTTATGGCCTAAATAAAGGACACTTGAGCATGCACAATTGGTCACCCTTAAGAATTTAAAAGTCATCATCAAGTATTGATGTCGCCGTAGAATATTTCCTAATATATGAAGTGAGAAACCCTCCAAAGCGTCGCTGGAGACGTTCTCTTTCTCCAGCTGACCGAATGCGCGCAACCCCCTTTTTCTTCATTCCTATGTCATATATCCTAATCTTAGGATCCGGTACACCACGATAATACCTAGACTTGGGGTAAGGCTTGTTAGTGATTAGACGGTAGCATCTTGCCGGTCTTCTACCCATGGCGGCAAACTTCTTGTGCTTTGAGGCTTGGTTTTCGAAACCCTTTAATTTTATCAATATGGAATAACATCTGAAAAATCAAAGGCTATAAGATCACCCTAGAGGGGGGGTGAATAGGGTGATAATCAAGGTTGCTAAACAATTGAAATGTAAATGCGGAAAAGTAAATCGGGACAAAACACGATCAATTTTTAACGAGGTTGGGCCTCAAAAGGCTTAATCCCCGCCTAAAGTTCCCTAAATCTAGAATTAACCCGAACTTTTATTAGGATGATTGATTACACAACTCTAGAGTACACCCACTCTAAGTTCCAAGACTCAAGTTCAACCCTTCAACTAGGCTTGGTAGAGTTGACCCTTCAACTCTATAATCCTACCCAAGTACACAATGAACAATATAACTCAAATGTAAAGGAAAGCAAATTTAAGCTCAATGAATGCCAAAGTATGCTTGAGGAAGTAGTATGCCAATTGTGTGATAGGTCTCTTGTTGTTCCTCTTGTTGCTTTGTCTCCCTTTTATAGGCCCCTTGAGTTTGAGCTAGCCGTTACACCTAAATATAGGAAGTTGATCTTCACATTGAACTTCAAGGCACTGAACAGCGACTTCAAGGCCTTGAACTGGCTGATTTTCAGCTGATTTCTTCCAACGGCTATTTTGATCTCCTCCAACGACTAGTTACTAGATTTTCTGCATATACATCTCCAAAATTGTCTATTTACTTAAATTAGGCCATCCAAGATATTAGGAAGAGATATTGAAAATTTTGTTGCCATATTTAGTTACTTAAATTAGGCCATCCAAGATATTAGGAAGAGATATCAAAAATATTGTGGCCATATTTAGATAATTCAAAATCCAAGATTTATTTAGGAGACAAGCATCAATTTAGGCAAGACCACATATATTTCAAATCAATAAACAATATCAATATCTAAGCTTCCTTTTTGTCTTTCATCAAAACAACATAACAACAACAACAACAACAAACTCCCAATGTGAGTTCCGCTTTCGCGGGGTCATCAAAACAACATAACAATATCATATTAAAGGATAAAGAGAAAGTCAACAACATCTACTTGACATATGCATAGATTTGGTATGTAAGCTTGATTAATGCAAAGAATTTAACAGAGTATTTGTTGAAGTATGAAAGGGGTATTATCTCACATTGATAAAAATACAAAGAATATGAAAGTAGGTGTTGTCCTACATTGATAAAGTTGAAGGCTTGAACATGTATATAAACTTGTGAGTTACTCCATCGATCGCCATTTGGTTTTGGGTTGGAACCTCATGTGAGTTTATATGCATGACTCGCTTGTTGAAAGCCCAATTGATATAAAAATTTAACATGGTATTGTCCCAGATTAATAAAATTTCAATAATATGATAGTGGGTATTATCCCACATTGATGAAATTAAAGGGTTTGAGCATGTATATAAACTTGTGAGTTACTTCACTTATTGTCAATTGGTTTATACATGATTCGTTTGTTGAAAAGGTCAAATTAATATAAAATTTACCATGGTATCAGAGCGGGTTGCTCGATCTTAATTTGCCACCATCCACATTTGATTAAAGTTGTGTGCACGTGTTGGGTCTTGTTAGTAGCCCACATGTAATAGCCAAACCCTAAATCGTGTTCATTTATTTAATCACCTCATGTTAAAGATTTTCTCATATTTAATTATCACATTTAATCATTTTGATGATACACACACACACACAG
>JACYFF010019584.1:26518114-26534044 GCA_017589665.1 Selenicereus undatus
TAATAATAATAATAATAATAATAATAATAATTGTTGTTGTTGTTGTTATTATTATTATTATTATTATTATTATTATTATTATTATTTCTATCATCATTATATTTATAAGTTCACAAAAATTTAATTTCGAGCTACGAAAATTCAATCGTATACGGTTTACTTCCATTCCCTGGTACAAACCGTATAAGCCAATCATAGCCCAACAAGCTTGCATTGTTAACCATGATTTAAACTTAAGGTTAACTTTATCCGGGGTTAGCTCAAAAACTACTTTATGGGAAGGTTAAATATGAGCCAAGTGATGTTGATTTATTTTTAACCAAGCAAGACACACACACTCACCCAACTCTCCCTTTCCTCTCGCAACCCTACAGCCCCCCCTTTCACAGCCAGTTGCAGCCGCCAGCCCCGTCCAGAACCGCCACCGGCCATCGCCCGCACTTCACACCACATACACCTCTTACTTCCAAGCATCAAGTGAGTAAACCCTAACCTTGTTCTTGTTGTTTTTGATGTGTGTGTTAGTTTTGATTCTTGTTTTGTTATTTTTTATTGTTGATCATATTGTTTTCATAGAAATAAGTGTTATTTTGGTGTTTTAAATTGTTAATGAAGCTTGGGAGTAAGTGGGAGTTAAGATGGTTCATGGTCATGTAAGTTTAAGCTTAAGTGAAGTTTATGGATTGTTTGGTATTTATTTTGACAATCTTTAGCATCATAAATGATTATGGTGGTTTTGGTGGGGTTTTGATTTAGTTAGAGGTGAACCCAAGTGGGCCAAAAGTTTGGGTTTTAATGATTATGCAAAGTGTAGCTTTCCTTTAACAGCAGACATGTTAATTGTGTATATTTGATTGAGAAATGAATCTTTGATGTATATGATTATGAAGTGAAATTGAGTATGGTGGTTTTGTATGGTGACGGGAAGGACCAAAACTTTATCACATGATTTCAAGGAGTGATTTTAGATGAGGATTTGTGTGAAAAGAGAAGAGAAAGCAATGATAGTGAGGGCTGGAAACACTACTAAAAAAGTTCATATTAATGACAGAATTTGGCGACGGAAAAATTTAACGACAAATTTGGCGATGGAAAAATAGCTTTACGAAAAAGTCAGATTAGATGACAGATATGGCGACGGAAATGTTAATCTGTCGCCATAATGGACATATGGCGACGGAATTTCCGTCGCCAGCCCCGCCCCATTTTAATGAAACCGGATTTCTGGTTTCATTTACTTGCTTCTTCGAACACCCGAGGAGAGAGAAAAAGCGAGTGTGTCGCCGCGTTGAGCACTAGCCCAGTCGCCTCCCGTCGTGCCCAGCCACCGTCGTCGGTCGTCCGCCCCACCCGTCGCCGCCGGTGACCTCCCCCCACCGTCGGTTTTTTGAAGTTAATTGAGGTATTTGTCTCAACTAAACAACTTGAAATTTCTACAAATTTTTGTATTACATTGTTAGAATTTCATAATTAGTTCGTATTTATGTTGAAATATGTGTTTGTGTGAGGTTATTGGTTTAATTTGGTTAAAAATTAGGGTAGATGCGTTTTAAGGTTTAGGTTTGGTAGTTTGAAGTTAAAGTTTGATATATTGGTGGAATGAAATGGTTTCATTGATAATGTTGTTGAAATGTGCAATTTGTGTGAGGTTATTGCTCTAATTCGTTACAAGAATTTGGTAAATGTGATTTAGGGTTGAAGTTTGGTAGTTTGAAGTTGAAATTTCATATATTGGTAGAATGAAATGTTTTAATTGATAATGTTGTCGAAATTTGGTTGGAGATTTTGCTCAATGCAATTTAGGGTTTAGATTTGGTGGATTGAGATGCTTTAGTTTATTATTTTGTTCAAATGTGATGTTTGTATGAAGTTGTAGCTCATATTTGTTTAAAGTTTTCGCCCAACGTAATGTACACTTAGATTTGCTAATTTTAAGTTTAAATTTGATATGTTGGTGGAATAAAGTGGTCAACTATGTATGAATTATTAGTTTTGTAATGTTCGTCAGAATGTAAGTATATTGTTATTTGAGCAGAATATTAATGGTCCTCCACATCGTAGGTGGAAGTATAATAAATTACTGCCTGATCGTAGTGGTTATACGCAAGAATTTCTAGATGGAATAAACGAATTTGATCAATTTGCTCATACACTGACAGAGTTTCTGAATAGGGGAAAGTATAGATATCCTTGTGCGAAATGCAGAAATAGGGTGTACTTGACACCTGATGAGGTCAAAATGCACCTTATGTGTAAGGGTTTTGTGCAAGGGTATTGGTTTTGGATAAGTCATGGAAAAATAGAACTTCAGGAATATGGTTCTGGGTATCAAAATAGTAAAATTCCCGAAGTTGGAGGTTCAGGTCATGTTAATAATGACTATTCTGAATCCTACATAGATCGGATGGAGGACATGATTGACGATGCTATAATAACAAATCAAAATGTAACGGAAGAGGGGTCAAGTACTTGCCGAGAACCATTTTATAATATGGTTTAAGCTGCTCAACAACCCTTATATGATGGTTGCTCCACCCATAGTGAGCTATCTGCGGCGGTGAGACTGTTGAGTATTAAATCTAATTATAGTATGCCTCAAAACTGTTTCAATGAAGTTGTTCAATTAATGAAAGAGATGTGTCCCCCTAACAACTGTGTGCCTAACAACTACGGGCAAACGAAGAATGTTGTTAAAGATCTCGGCAACGATGTCGTCCAAATTGATTGCTGTCGGAAAGGTTGCATGCTATTTTATGAGGAGGACACAAACTTGGATGCGTGCAAGTTTTGTGGGCATTAAAGATGGAAGAGGCAAAGGTCACAAGAAAGGAATCAGAATCCATTGCCATACTCAAGGATGCATTAGTTGTCGTTAAAACCTCGACTGTGGAGGTTTTACGCATCAAGAAGTAGTGCAGAGCACATGAGTGGCATTATGAACATCAACGTGAGGACGGTGTTTTATGTCATCCATCAGATGGGGCAACATGGAAACATTTCGACTCCAAATACCCTGAATTTGCTGCGGAGCCTCGAAATGTGAGACTTGGCTTATGTGTTGATGGATTTAATCATTACACTTTGTCTTCAAGATCATACTCCATTTTGGCCGGTGGTCGTTACACCTTATAACCTTCCCTCTGAAATGTGTATGACCACACCATTTATGTTCTTGACTTGTGTAATCCTTGGGCCCAAAAATCCCAAGAACAACATAGATGTATATTTACAGCCTTTTGTCGATGAGTTGAAAGAGTTGTGGGACGTTGGAGTTGAGACTTATGATATTTCTACGGGGCGTACATTTCAGATGAAGGCTACACTTATGTGGACGATTAATGATTTTCCCGCATACGAAATGGTATTTGGGTGGAGTACTAATGGCCAATTGACATGCCCCATATGTATGAAACAACAAAAGGCTTTGAGATTGCAAAATGGAGGTAAATTCTCATGGTTTGACTGTCATCGGTGTTTTTTGCCAAGGAATCATGCGTTAGAAGAAATAGAACCGCATTTAGGAAAGGGAGAATTGTTACTGGGGGTCCTCCTCACCGATTGTTCGGGGAAGAACTTTATGTCGAGGTGGAAGATTACCCAATGATAATCACAAATGGTGACTTTGTCATATCAGGATTTAAGGAGAATGAGCACAACTGGCCGAAGAAGAGCATATTATGGGAGTTACCTTATTGGCAACACCAACTACTCCGCCATAATTTGGATGTGATGCACATTGAGAAGAACTTCTTCAAGAACATTATCAACACTGTGATGGATGTTAATGGGAAAACAAAGGATAATGCCAAATCGAGAATGGATGTTGTCGAAATATGTGATAGGCCAGAATTACATTTACATTCAGGCCCAAGTGGTAGGCTGGTTAAACCAAAAGCGAAGTTCGTACTTCCTGTTGATAAAAGAAGAGAGTTGTGTGAATGGGTGAAGAAGTTTCAAATGCCTGATGGATATTGCTCTAATTTGAGAAATATCGTTGACCCTAATGAGGCTAAGTTCAACAACATGAAAAGTCATGATTGTCATGTCTTCATGGAGACTCTTTTACCAGTTGCATTTGGTGCACTCCCAGATGATGTGTTGAAACCTCTTATTGAGATAAGCTAGTTTTTAAAGAACTTATGCTCAACAACATTGCGGAAGGATATGCTTGAGGAGCTGCATCGCAACATTGTCATCACTTTGTGTAAGTTGGAGACCATTTTCCCTCCTGGCTTTTTTAATGTCATGGAGCACCTGCCAGTGCATTTGGCAGAAGAGGCTCAACTAGGTGGTCCAGTACAATACCGATAGATGTATCCATTTGAGAGGTAAATTATACTATAACTGATGAAACCTTCTAAGAATTCTTATATGTGGAATAACTTAAAATCCATTGCAATTGTGAACTACTTAGGTTCTTTGGCCGATTGAAGAGAAAGATAAAGCGGCAAGCGTGTCCTAAAGGTTCAATTATAGAAGCATACCTAGAGGCAGAGAGGACATTCTTCGCCTCCTATTACTTCGGCTCTAATGTGCCCTCCATGCGCAGTAGGTGCAGGAGAAATGAGGATGACGATGAACATATTAATCATTTTCCAACTCTGTCTGTGTTGGTATCGCAAGGGACTGCTATTGGCAGGGAAAGATCAAGGTATCTTACAAATGCCGAATATGTTGCTGCCTACCTTCACGTGCTGTTAAATTGTGACGAAGTTAAACCTTATATAGGGTGAGTGGTATTTTCACTTCCAATTCAGTTTATCATTCATAGCGCAAGTATGTTAATAGGCTTTGTAAAATGTGATAGAATTTTTACGGAGCAAGTGAGAGTCACATGTCCCAATGTTAGCGACGCAGATGTCGACACCATCATCAAAACTCATTTCGCGGATTGGTTTAGTGAGAATGTAAGTGTTTGAACTCATTTATTCATAATTTTAACATAACAATTAATTAGGTGCATTGTATTAATTAAAACCACATGTTATGTCACCTTAGGTGCATTATATTCAATTGTTCGAGACCGCCAAACATTGCTACCTGAGCCAATTGGCTGTGAAGCCAAAATGGTGTGTGTCAACATGGACGGCATATAGAGTAAATGGATTCAAATTCCATACAGAAGCTCAAAGCGTCAGGAAGAGAACATGTAATTGTGGTGGTGTGTTTGTGGCACTGGGGAAGGCGATATTGAGAATGATTATTATGGTCTACTGGAGGACATCGTCCAAATTGAGTACGTGGGACACGATCTTATAAACTAAGCAACCTTATTAAGGTCCACCGTACAAGAACGTACCGAAAGTACGACCCATTTATCTTCCCAAACACCGCATCACAAGTATACTTCATGCCACATGCAGATCGCTCAAGGGATAGGACCAATTGGCTTGTTGTCATACCAACCAAACCAAGGGCGAGAGTGGATCAGCAGTACACTCTACCTACTGCGTACCAACAAATGGACATGGCGACCATCATCCAACTTGCGAATGACGCCATCCCTGCATCATTAGTGGATGAAAGTGCACCACCAGAAGAGGTTAATGATGAAATAGGGTTTTCATTCATTCAGAGCAATGACGAGATAGATGAGATAGAGAATGGTGAGGATGATGAAGAGGGGGAGTGGGATGACGGTGGTGAAATAGAGAAGCTGAAGAAAATTTGCATTTGTCTGATGATGATGACGATGAGGATGCAGATGATTGAGTGGTTACGAATTCTTATGTGTATGAGTAATTTGCATGTGGAATAATTGTTTGTGCCTTTGCTTATATTGTATGAATGAGCTTTGTAAAATATGTGTCACCTGCGTACCTATTATGATGTATGACGAAAATGGTTTGCATGTGCAATCATTATATATTTGCACTTGGCGTTGTTGTCACCTATTTCAGGTATGGATTCAAGTTCTCGCCGAGCAAAGTCCTCCCCTCGAGGTAGAGGATGAGGGCGTCGAAGCTCTGCCGTTGATCCTACTGCCATGGATATTGATCCATCTTCCCCCCAGGTACCTCATACACCAGTTCAGCCAGGAGCGGCAATGGCTGCTTACATACCAGGTGTTTCAGGACCCCTGCCTCCCCCATTTGGGGCTTTCCATCATCATACCTCATACATTCCCAACCAAAGCACCATGTACGGTCAATTTGCCTACAACATTCCTCCAAACCCCCATATTGTTCACATTGTGAACCCCACTCCCCAATCCACTCACCCTAACACAAACCAGTCCCAAGAGAACATTGGAAGTGGTGAAAGTGAAGCACAATCCAGTCATGGGAGCACTCAAGCAAAGACTTGGATTGAGCCAGATGCTAACGGGTAAGTCTTCATTTGTTATATGTTATGAAGTACTACATGAATTTTGCGTAACAAGTAATGAATTTTATGTGTAATGTTCAATTAGGTTTCTCCCCAATGATGGTGCTGTTAGTAGGATTTTGCTCATATTTCAAAGCAAGTTTGACGGAGCTTGGCCTACTTGGAGCAAAGTGCCTAAACCAGTACGAGATTTGTGGTTCGGAGAGTTCAAGGTAACTACAGTGACTTCGTATTAACAGTTTCAGAAATATGTGATAAATTACTATTGAATTATTTCATGTGTCATTTGTTTCCATAATTGCAAAAGTGGTTTATTTGGGATCCGGTCCATGAGGACCATATAAGAAGGAATTTTGAAAACCGAGGCAATCCACGCTTGAGAGACTTCTTTGGCAAAGCAAGGAAACATAACAAGAAACCTGTCTGGCAAAGCAAGGGAGGGACTCCAGCAGCACTGGATGAATGAACATTATAAGAAATTGCGTGAGACAGCCCAGAAGAACCGACTGGGGACATTAGAAAGTGGTGACCCATCTCTCAACACCTATGGCTCGATCCCTATGCATGAGCATAGGCGGCGTCTGGTAAATGAATTAATGTTTGCTATGTAGTCATTTAAGTTCAATACTGTATTTTGTGTTGTGCTTAACATCATTCTTTTTGGCACGTACATAGAGGGAACAACTTGGGGCGGAGCCCACCATTGTTGAATTATTTAGGCGAAGTCACAAACTCCATGGCAAAAATGATGCCCATTGGGTTGACAAGAAATCACAACAAACATATGTAAGCAAGTAGCTATTTTCAATCTTCATTGGTAGTTCAATATGAACTCGTATACTTTATTTTAAGTTATTGTACTATGCATTATTTCGTGCGCGTGTTGCAGTATTGTAGGAAACCTTTGAACGTGATTTTCAAAATGTTATCAACTCTCAAGGGACCGAGGCTGGTTCTTCTCAAGATCTAAACTAGCCATTTCCCAACCCAAATGAGTTGTGGGTGAAGACGTTCAAGAACAAGAAGGGTCGTATTTACGGCATTGGTGACGGGGTTGTTAACATGAGGGAATCCAGTTACTTCAGTCCCACTCAAAGATCCGGTATTGTTTTCATATTAAAGTTCTAACAACCATGATTATACATTGAATTTACTTAATGGCAAAGCTAATATAGTAATTTACTTAAATGTCTGTCAGCAGGTTCCGATTCTATGCCATCGCAACAAGAGCTCAATGACTTAAGGGGTGTAGTAACCAACTTGGGGGGTGAGCTATCGTCAGAAGCTGAAAGCTACCGATTGGTTATGGAGAAATGTAAGCAACTGGAGGAATCCAACAAATTGCTCACACAAAGCAACCAACAACTAAGCCAACAAATGATGAGCATCGATCAGCGCCTCCAAGCTTTCTTTCAAATGCAATAGGCGTATGCCTCGGGATCTCAACCACCATTTACTCATCACTCACAACATAATGAGGAAGATGGTGAGGTAGAGGAAGAGGAAGAGGAAGGCGAAGAGGAAGAGGAAGACCTTGATGATTGAGTTGGTTGCAGTTTTCCTTCAACTGGTGGCTCTTCTGCTTGATTCTTCACGAAGTACATTATATCTGTTGCTGCTTGCATCCCCTCCCCTTTCTACTAATTTCACTCCCCTCCCCCTGGTGCTTATTTAACTCCCCTCCCATTTGGCGCTTACTTCACCCTCTTTTGTAAACATATATATAACTTCATTCTCAATTACTGGTAACTTCTGGTTATTTTGTTTGGATTTGTGGTTTGTGATATATATAGACTTTGTTTGGAACTTATAGTGTGTGATATGCAGAGAGTTTGTTTGGAACTTGTGGTTTGTGAATTGAAAACCCTTGGTTGGATGTGATGTGTTGTATTGGATGTGAAATTTCACCTTTGTGAGGCTTGAAATTGTTGAGAACACTTCGAATGAAGCCCTATTCGAAGTCATTAGATGTTGATTGAGTGCGAAGATCTTGTAAATTTTTTACAGGGAATGATTTGTATGTACGGATTTGATAAAAAGCAAGTCATTTTATTTTAACAAAAGGGGGAACCTAGCGACAGAATGACGATGGATCAGGGAATTTTTTTTTTTTTGGGCAGGGGGGAGATGGATTTAAGAATCCGTCGCCATCAGCGACGGAAATTCCATCGCTAATTCTGTCTCTGATGGCAACGGATGATTAATTCCGTCGCCACCCCTGCCCCGCCAAAAAAAGTATGTCGCAATTTTTGTCGCTGAATCCGTCGTCGTGTACTTAGCGACGAGCAAAAATCCGACAGGCATATTTCGTCGCCAATTCCGTCGCTGACGTTAAAATTCCGTCAAGCTTTGTCAGCGCATTAGCTTTGAAATGGCTTTTGAATCATCATAATTCGAGGTCTGTGGAAAAAGTTTTGGTCGTTTTACTAGAACTGCGCAGGTTAGACCAAAACTGGCACAATTGTGTTCTATCCATTTTTGGGAATCCTATTGTGGAAATCATATTTTCTGGATGAATGTTTTTCGTGACTTCTTAAGCTTTCTATATTGGGAAATTAGGTCTCAAATGGAGATCGGGAGATTAGGTTACAAGTCATTTACTTTAGCCCATATTACACCCTTACTTTTCTTTTACTGAAGTATTAACTATGAAAATAAATACATTTTCTAAGTATATGTTCCAATAACGATATTTTGTACAAAGTGAGGGCCTAATCTATCGTTTTCTTCCCTTTTGTGCATAATCATACTTAGTGGCATTTCATTAAAAGTCCCAGGTATGTTTTTTGTTTGTATCTTCAGAAATCAGCACGTATTTATCCAAATTATAATGCTTGGTAAGTACATCAATGAATCAATTTAATTAGTGGTTTATGACATAATTAGTGACCCCACCGGGTATCAGTTACATGGCATTATCCTTCAATTACCCCCGCGGCTTCAGTCTGGTCCCCCGATCGGCTTAGCGGTTGTACATCTATCTTCATATCGTAATAGTTACTAGGGGTTCGCTATGAGATAATAATTGACAATGCTGTTTTATATTCATCTCATTCCATATTTTGTATTAAAATGAATTACAATGTGGGCCTAACCCCTTTTTCGGTATGCAGTTAACAATACAGAAATGTATGTACTGAGCTTCAGCTTACAATTCAAAATGTTTTCATATTTTGTTTTAGGGAAATGCTCAATGAATTACCCTCTGACTTGGCCGGCCAACTGGAGAAGATAAGTGAGCGGGAATGTCTAAAAGGAATAGTAGTATTTTAGTGCTGAAATGTTTTGAGCATTGTGTTGTGAGAAATTTTGATGTTAGAACTATATACTCTAGTAAGAGTTACTATATTTTAATGTAAACTATGATAATGTTAGTTACTAGTGATGTTGGCTTGATGGTTTGCTTTTACAAATGCCATGTGGTGGCAACGACGTTCAGGTTGGTTATGTTTAATTATTTTTAAGTCAAGCCTTGTCCTTTTTGGACGGCAGTAATGCCCTGATCATTTGGGATATCACTACTAATTGATGATGTTAATTGATGAGAACACAAATAGTGAATTATATTTGGGGTGTAACAAATTTAGTATCAGAGTCAGGTTTTGATTTTCCTGATGGTATACGAAGTATGGAGCTTAGATTTATGAGGCTAAGCTGGGTTATTAGTAAGGAATATTGTATACTATTACAGACTTGTGATATTAGAAATGCATGTTGCTTATCTTCTATACACCTCTCATTTTTCTTTCCTTGCTCGATGGATCCCTACGTAGTGAACATGATGCCCGGTACATCTGTGGCGGCTTATATTTCACTGTTGCACATTAGTATGATAGCTCATGCACAGGACCCTTTCTCCGAGTTTCACAACATCTCACTCCGTGTAAACAGATTGTTGTGGTCCTTACCCATAGTCGATCTATGGGTAGAGTTCACGCTTCGTTATCAGCATTTCATGATGACGGGGAACCCAAGTTGGGATGGACCTAGGTTTCAGGCCCAGGGGGCTTGGGCGACTATCACCTCGGAGTTGATGTTACGTAAGGAGTTCGAGCAGAGGGGGATTACCATGGAGACTCTTCAGCACGTGTTTTCTTTACACTAGGCACATCCCCCGCCTGCACCACCCATACCAGCACAAGGACCACCATCGCCGCTTGTACCTGGGTACTTCACAAATGCCTAACAGTCCTGGGTAGGCTCATGTGATGGTGGATCTCCCTGATACACTGGTGATCGTGGTGCTTAGTTCTTATGATGAGCACATGGAGGGTTTTGAGGATAAGGACGATCCAGAGGAGGATTAGGAGATTGATGAGATAGTAGAGGTGCAGCAGATGGATCAGGAGGTCGATTAGGAAATGGGAGAGTAGCAGGTTGATCAGGAGGTTGATGAGGTAGAGTTAGGGGTATCAGACAGTAGTTTCGACTTAGGCAAGGAGCCGGAGGATGAGTCCGAGCCAGATTATGATCTGTCTAGGGATCGTTAGATTATTTCAGGTGTGAATTTGAGTAGGTCACATTTTGAGCCTCGCATGTATGTAGTATGGTTAGACTAGATAGTTGCATTTTGTGTAGCATATGACATTGTATATATTTAATCAAATCCTTACTGTGATGACATGGTCTGTTTCCCTTTTTGGACATGTGATGGATCTAGTGACTGGAGGCTAGTTAGTGTTTGGGGTTGGGGTAGAAGTCAGAGTTGATTTTGCTTAGTCAGTTAGATGTGATATATTTTATTAATCATGTATATAAACAAGCAGCTATGTATGTAAACAAGCAGTTATGAAACGATATAATGAAGTTTTGGGTTCTATTTTAAATGATAGTTGAGCCATATTAAATGTATTTGTTTGGCATGCATATCTTATATGTTTGGGTATTTCGGTTATTGAATTGTTTTGTTTAATATATGATCAGAATGTCAGAGTCAGTGCACAACAATGTGGAGATTCATATAGAGGATAAATTGGATCATGGCTAGGGATCGGGTGAACAAGCCTCGCATCGCATGCCACCAAATTTTGCCCAAATGCCACCAATTCCCCCTGAGTTCGCTAACAACATTGGTGACTCGAACTACTGGCTGTCCTTAGTAGCTGAATTGATGAAGCGGATTCCCCAAGCACCTACTAAAATCCCTCCTAAAGATGTTAAATTAGCAGATGGGGTAGCTTGACGCAATCTTAAAGTGTATGACATAAATGATGATCCAGTAGTATTGAAGGAATGGGTAAGAGGAATAGAGAAAATCTTTATATTGGTAGAGGTACCAGAAGAAAAGAAAGTAAATATTGGGACATATTATTTAACTAGTGAAGCTGATATTTGATAGAACACTGCTAAGGATAAGCCTGAATTCATATGGAGTAAATTCCTAGGGGAGTTGAGGGTAAAATTTTACCCAGTTGTGGTCCGAAGACAAAAGGAGAAAGAGTTTATGGAGCTGAAGATGAGTGGCAACATTACTGTGATGCAGTATGCCATTAAGTTCGCAAAATTATCCAGGTTTGTCCCTAAATTTGTGTCATCTGAAAGGTTAAAGATGAGGAGGTTTGAAGAGGGTTTAGCCTTCCATATTCAAAATCAGTTAGCTAGGCAACCAATCTTGACTTACCAAGAGCTATATAAGCGAGTTGCTGAAGTGGAGGGAGTGAAGACAGGATTGAGAGCCCTAAGCCCAATCAACCAAAAGAGAAAGGGGTTTGAGCGATGAACATCGAGTGAGAGTGTGAACCAGAAGAAACCTTCTCCCGCTTCTCCCAAGAGCCATCCTGCAGGTTCGACGGAGCCCTGTGGGAAGTGTGGATGAACCGATCATACCACCCCTAAATGCCGAGTAGGAACCAACAAGTGTATGTGGTATTGAAGCGTTGAGCTCCTCATTGTTGCCTGCTCATGAGGGTTAAAGGTTGTAGATAAGGGTGTTGCAAAAACCTTGGCCCCACCACCAAGGCCTGCAGCAATAGGACTGCGTATGTAATGAGTAAGAAGGAAGCTTCCACCATTGGTACAGTAGTCACTCAAACTCTCTTTTTAAATTCAAAGCCATTTTATATATTATTTGATTCGCGAGCTATTCATTCATTTATATCCACCCTATCTGTTATGCTATTCAACCTTGAGGACAGGAGGACGAAAACCAATTATAGGTTCAAGTTACCTAATGATTCTGTAGTTGAGTGCCCTATTTCCCATAAATTTGTTCCCATTACCATTGGTGGAACTACCTTCCCTGTAGATTTGATTCAATTTGATTTGTCTGATTTTGATATCATTTTGGGAATGAATTGGTTGCACACTTCTGGAGTTAAGATTGATTGTGAGGATCTTAAGTTTATTTTAAAGGATTAAAAAGAGAGAGAAGTATATTTCTATGAGCAGAGAGACGAAAAATCTTGTCCCTTGATTTCTGCTATGAAAACAAGTAAGCTGTTATGTCAGGGGTATATTGGATATTGGTGTTATGCTATTGACACTGAAACAAAAGAAGAGAAAGCAGGAAATATTTCCTTAGTTTGTGAATTTGGAGATGTTTTTCCTGAAGAGTTACTAAGACTCCCCCACAGAGGGAAATTGATTTTGGAATTGAATTAATCCCTCGTGCCTAACCTATCTACAAAGGCCCCTATTGTATGGTGCCAACTGAGCTTAAGGAGCTGAAGATTCAGTTAGATGAACTGTCACAAAAGGGATTTATTAGACCAACTGTATCACCATAGGGTGCCCCAGTACTGTTCATAAAGAAAATGGATGGGACCCTAAGTCTATGGATTGGCTACAAGGAGTTGAACAAGATCAACATAAAAAACAAGTACCCTTTACCATGAATAGATGACTTTTTTGATCAACTGCAAAGAGCAGGAGTCTTCTCTAAGATTGATTTGAGGTCAGGGTACCATCAACTTAGGATTAAACCTGAAGACATCCATAAAACTATGTTTAGGGTCAGGTATGGTCACTATGAGTTTACAGTGATGCCTTTTGACCTCACCAATGCCCCCGCAGCTTTCATCGATCTTGTGAACAGGGTCTTCAGACTGTATCTAGACAAGTTTGTAGTGGTGTTCATAGATGACATTCTTATCTATTCTAAAGACATGGAGGAACATGCTGATCATTTGAGGATGGTGTTTCAAACCCTAAGGGAGGATCAACTTTATCGCAATTTAAAGAAATGTGAATTTTGGTTGGAAGAAGTGGTATTCTTGGGGCATGTGGTTACAAAAGAAGGCATTAAAGTTAACCCCCCCAGAAGGTGAAGGCAATCACCGAATGGCAGGGGCCTACCAATGTCATTGAGATTAGAAGCTTCTTGTGTTTAGCTGGCTATTAGTGAAGGTTCGTTAAGGACTTCTCAAAAATAGCTTTACCCTGACCAATCTGTGGAAGAAAGCAAAAAAATTTGAGTGGACAGAGAAGTGTGAAATGGCCTTTCAGGAGTTAAGACACCGATTAACTATCGCCCTAATCCTAATGCTACCAGTGGAAGGAAATGAGTATACTATCTATAGTGATGTTTCAAAAAATAGATTAGGGTGTGTCCTAATGCAGGAAGACAAAGTAGTAGCTTATGCCTCTCAACAACTCAAATCTTATGAGAAAAATTACACTACTCATGACCTAGAGTTAGCAGCCGTGGTCTTTGTATTAAAAACTTTGAGACATTACTTATATGGGATGCCATGCAAGATCTATACTAACCATCAAAGTCTGATGTATACCTTCACCCTAAAGGAGCCCAATTTGAGACAATGATGTTGGCTTAAGTTGCTTAAAGACTATGATTTGCAGATTCAATATCATCCAGGAAAAGCAAATGTTGTAGCAGATGCCCAGAGTAGGAAAGCGCAACATAGCTCAAACACTGTCGTGATTACTCTGTTGAGTCTCTTGAGAGAGCTTGAGAACTTGAGAATTCAACTAGTGTCCCATGGGCAAGCAAATGTCCGATTATCAGTACTCACTTTACAGCCTTCCACAGTGGAGGAAATTCGTGAGAACCAGGAAAGTGATCCTGAACTCCAAAGAATAAAGCAAAATTTAGAGAAAGGGAAGTCTCCTGGGTTTGTGGTGCACGAGGATAGGACCCTGCAATTCCAGAATCGCCTATATGTACCCAAAAATGAGGAAATGTGGAAATAGATCCTAGAGGAGACTTACAATGCTCGCTACTCAATGCATCCAGGAGGGACCAAGATGTACAAAGACTTAAGACTATACTTTTGGTGGAATAATATGAAGAAGGAGGTTGCAAAATATGTAGATAAGTGTTTAACTTGCTAGAAGGTTAAAGGAGTGCATCAGCATCCCATGGGCGAACTGCGACCCTTAGAAATTCCCACTTGGAAGTGGGATTCAATCTCAATGGACTTCTTTATGGGTTTACCCCTTTCTGCTTTGAACAAGAATGCTATCAGGGCCATAGTTGATCGACTTACCAAGTCGGCCCATTTTTTGCCAATTAGGGATACTTGGGGACTTGAAAACCGAGCCCAACTATATGTTATGGAGAAAGTCTGCCTGCACGAGATCCCCTTAGACATAGTATCAGATAGGGATCAAAGATTCGAAGCTTATTTTTGGCAAGCACTTAAAAAAGCCTTTGGGACCAAATTGAACTTTAGTAGCCCTTATCACCCTGAGATAGATGGCCAAACTGAAAGAGTAAATCAAATTCTAGAGGACAAGTTAAGAGTTTGTGTATTGGAGTTCCAAGGGGAATGGGAAGACGATTTACCGTTGGCGGAGTTTTCTTATAACAACAGCTACCAGTTCACCATCAAAATGGCCTCGTTTGAGGCTTTATACGGGAGAAAATGTAGAACCCCGCTGTGTTGGAGTGATTTGGACGAGGCATTGATCATGGGTCCCGAGATGATCTAGGAAACCATTGAAATAATCAGAAGAAATCGAAAGCATATTAGGGCTGCCTAGAGTAGGCAAAAGACTTATGCGGACAAAAGAAGAAGACCTTTGGAGTTTCAAGTAGGCGATAAAGTTTTTCTGAAAGTTTCACCAACCAGAGGTATCAAGAGGTTTGGAGTATGAGGTGAATTAAGTTAAAGATATATTCGACCTAATGAAATCATTGAAAAGTTAAATCCCGAAGCATATCGGCTAGGTCTGCTGATAGAGCTAGAAAACGTACATAACATGTTTCAAATCTCTTAGCTCAGGAAGTATATTCTAAATCTCGAGCACACCATTGCATCTGGACCTCTTGAAATCATTGAAGATCTAATATATGAGGAGCTCTACTCCAAATTCTAGATCGTAGAATTAAGCAATTGCGCAACAAGCAAATACCACTAGTCGAGGTGCTTTGGGCAAACCATACCTCCCACAAAGCCAATTGGGAGACCGAAGAAGAAATGAAAACCAAGTACCCACATTCGAGGTAATCTTGCACGACATGATAAAGTTCATAAGTTTCAAAGACGAAGCCCTTTAAGGAGGGAAGGCTGTAGTAGCCCAACCCTAAATCGTCTTCATTTATTTAACTACCTCATACTAAAGATTTTCTCATATTTAATTATCCAATATACTGATTTTGGTATATATACATACATACCTACATACATACAAACATACATATAT
>JACYFF010019584.1:26539044-26565110 GCA_017589665.1 Selenicereus undatus
TATAAACGCATATATATTTATATATATGTGTGTGTGTGTGTGTGCGCGCGCGTGCATATGCATATACATACATATACATACATATGTATATATGTAAATATCCTATCTAGTCAACTCATTCAAATTCTTCTTTGGCATCCCTCTATCCCTTTTACACTTTGATATATCTGTCCTCTTGTCACTCTAGATAGGTGTATATATATGTTTTCTCTTTAAATGTCTAAAATCAATTGAGTCTCATTTTCCTCAATTTATCCTCCATAAGGGTGATCCTTGGTTTCTTTTTGATGAAGCCAAGATCCATGATTAATTTCATTGACCAAATACTGGAATGAAATGCATGTAGATGAGCCTAATGGATGCTGAGGACCAACCTTTCCAAATATGAACCCAGAGAAGGAGAATTCCCAAATAAATGAAACCTCTAATGGAGAATATTCAATACTTGAAATAAATCGAGCATGAGGTAAACCAATCCACCCTCTAACTCTCTAAAGCCTTTGCACCAAGGATTAGATTAAAGGGAAGAACTCAAGTCACCACCCTCCTTAGAGAAATAACGAATTTGAGATTTTGAGGAAAACCAAGCTTCAAGCTCTTTTATCATTCATCAAGTCTGAATTATAATGATGCTAATTGCGCCTATAAATACCCAATTAGAGGGGGAATTAGCTGCAAATTAGTAGGGCAAGTGGACCAATGGGAGGCTTACAAAATATCCTGGGAAAATAAGTAAAGATGCTTAAGATAACTACAATGACTATGAGTTGTATTTTTCAGAATTCATCATCCATCTTCCAGACGGCCTGTAGTAGGCTCTACTCCATCGATGGAGGTATTGCCACTTGTCACTTCTTTGTTTGTGTGTGAAGAACCTTGCCATACTAATTAACCTCTAAAAATTACAACTGTAACCTCCTTAATTAAGTCCATAATTAGAACCAAGCATTTCCCAGCTATGGACTGACCCTTGCTTGGTATTTAGCCCATAACTTCCTCCATTCTTGGAATTTAGTGTAATTCAAGGCTTGTTGGAAAGCAAACATCTGGAGCTTTCCAACCATGTCTAACTTGTAGAAATTAGAACTAATTTGTCTTGTTAAATTTGAGCTAGAAATGAAGTAAAGTATTTGTAATAGCTCGAACTTAAACCATGTTTATTTATTTAAATCATGTTTATTTACTTAATTAATCATGTTTATTTGTTTAACTCATGTTTATTCTTTTTATCATTTAAGTTTATTTAATTAACCAAATCATTTCTAATGATTCAATTGCACCCCAATTTATTTAATCAACGAATTCCATTGTGTTTTCTAAATTTTCCGCATTCAATTGTCGTATTTAATCATCCCAGTTGGCAGATATTTTATTTTGGGCCCACTTTACAAATCAAGTTTTATTTATCATTTAAATCAGGTGAGTCGATAGTAGGCCTCGATAAGTATGATTTAGCGATTAATTATTTTCCAAATGTCAGGAAGATTTCATCCCGAGCCTTATAAAATCTTTAATGGAATCTTCACTTATTTTCGTTCCCAAAATCAAGCCCAAAACCCATGATTTAGCCAAGTATTTATCTTCAATCTGAACCAAGTAAACACACACTCACACACATTCCTCTTCTCTGTTTCTCTCTTTGTCTCTTACCTCACACCGAGTAGCAGGGTAGCACCATGCCAGCCCCTTTTCGGCCACCACATAGCCACCATCCGGCCTCCAAATGCCTCCAGGCACTACCCCTAGTCCCGCACCACTCTTGGCAACCTTCCCCACTGACTCAAACACCCTCCTTTCCAAACTTGACAAGAGGTAAATCCTCACCTCCATCTTATGTGATTTTATGTTTTTATTAATATTTTAGTTGTAATATGTGTTTATATGATCAAAATAAGTGTTATTATGCAATTGTTATTAAGCTTAGTGATGTCTAAAGTTGTGGGTGATGAATTGGAAGAGTGATCAAATAAGTTGAATTATGAAAGTTGAATCCAAGCTTGCTTGTTTCATTTGTTGTGATTTTGATGTGGGTTATATATATGAGGCCTTAAATGATCTTTTTATATCTGATTGTGGTGATTTGGAATGATTTCAATTGAGGATTTATGTGAAAAAGGAAGGGAAAGCTAAAACAGTGAATGCTGAAAATTTCAGGAAAACAGGGCAGACTTCGAAATTAAATTGGTAATGATCGGCCCTTGGGAAATTATGATTGTTTGTGGGTAGATAGTTTAGTGTGTTAGCTTTCAAATGGATTTTGAATTTCCTTAGTCCAAGGTCTATGGAAAAGTTATGTTCGTTTTACCAAAACTATGCAGAATGGATCAAAACTGACAAAATTGTGTTTTAGCCCCATTTTGGGAACTCTATTGCAGGAATCATGTTTTGTGTTGTGAATGAAAGTTTTTCGAGACTTCTTAATGTTTTCATATTGGGGTCTTAGGTCTCCATTTGAGGGCAAGGGTGAAAGTTATGAACTTTTGAATTGAACTGACCTGCTTTGGTGCAAATTGGGCTGTTATTGCAATTTCTGTGTAGTGTATACATGGAGGGAAATTCAGAAAATTGTACTGTAGATTGTCCATATTATTTTCAAATTTCCTATAAGATTTCATGAATTTTTGGTTGAGTATTTTGAGTTTGGTGATTTTTGGAAGCATTTTGAGTAGTTATGTAAAGAGTAATAATAAAGATTGAATGAGATTGATCATGCATTCATTTTGTGTGTTTTTGGCCAAGTAAGGTCATTTAAGGGGGGAATGAATATTCATTGACTTTCAAGGAGCCTTTAGCTTGATTAATCAGAAAGAACAAGGCAAGTATACAATTTGGGAGCTTCTTTATGAGCTTTGAATCATTTATGGATTTTATAAAGAAAATACCAAATTTAGTGAGATTAATAGCTTCTACTGAGTTCAATGGTTCAATTGGGGTGAAATTCTATGTCTAATGGATTTATGAATGAAATGTGAGAAGTGGGAAGGGTTGTAACTTAGAAACCATATTTTTCAGATGAAGTTATTTCAGTTTATGCTATTTTGAACCAAGATACATCTCTGTTAGCCTCAAACCTTTATTACTTACTCAATTCAGAATGAATCAAGTGTATTTATCAAGCCAATCTAGTGTACTCTGTGTAATCTTGAGCCAAGGTACACATCAGCGAGTCTTAAACCCATATTAGCAACCTATAAAAAAAAAGGGCCAAAACCACTCTCCCATTTGTCACAATCGAGGCCTTTTCCTTTGTAATCTCATTTATCTCATTGTAGTCTATTTTGCTTTCATTTGCTTTATATTATATTTAATTACTTTCAGTAATTCAGTTTTGAAATTATATTGAAATACCCAAGTTATGTATATACCATTTAATTACTCAATTCCTCTTACACATATTTTTACTTACTCAATTATGTGAGTAAGGATCATTTACTGACTACACATACTTACAATGGCATTAATGAAATAGAGTTGAGGCCTAGTTATCTTTCCCCGTTATGCATAAGTGTTATCAAGTCAGAATATATTTATCAAGTCCAATGACATTTATGAAACAGCTGACTTTTATCAAGTCAGATGACATTTTTAAAAACTCAAGGCACGTCCATTGTCAGTATCTTCAGAAAGCAGAACATGTTTATCAAGTTACAACTCTTAATGAGTTTATGAATGAATCAGCTTATACAGTGATTTTCCATTTAACTTGTGACCCCGTCAGTTATCATCTATAGGGCGTCAACCTATCATTTACTAGCACGGCTTCAAGCCAACTCTTGATCAGATTGGCAAGTGTACACCTATGTACAGATCATATTATTGTAAGGAGTTCACATTTAGATAATAATGAGCAATTCTGTTTCATATTACTTTCATTTTCATTATTATTGCCAACTAAAGGAATTGTAAAGGCGGTACCCATCAACAGTGTTTCTAAGCTCATTTTATAATACAGGAATGCATGTACTGAGGTTTAACTCACATTTTCAAATTGTTTTCATGTTTTCCATTTTATGTGATGAAGTATCATATGTTTCTCCATTTAGCAAGCTCTTTTGGAAGTCAACAAATGCTCACAATGGATTCAGCATAGCATAAATGTTGGGATCGACCTTTTGGGTCCATAATCAATATACTTGTGCATTGTGGAATGTGAGTTAACACATGATATGATTAAGTCGATGGTATTGAAGTTGAAATATTATGGTCCTTGGTCTTGAAGTGTTTCATTTCAAAAAAATTTGTAACTGTGAACATGAGTTGCAAGACTAAATGGTTTCAGTGAGCCTTGTCCTTATTAGAACGGCGGTAGCGCCTTCTATTATTAAATCTCCGGCTATTGTTTTTCCTAAATGATTTCATTAGCATTTTGGGGGCATTACAGATTTGGTATCAGAGTTAAGATTTAAAGGGCCACTGTGAGCTATCAAGTGTTTATGATTTAGCTATCAAGGTGTGTATGTGTTATGTTAGACCAGTTAAATAAGCGATTGACTATAAGTTCATATGTATGGGCATATATGAAGGAACCATTTCCATTTGGGTGACTCAATCATTTGGTAGTATCCTGAGATTCAAGTATTAGCAGAGTGGAGTGTGGAACCATTTGGGTTACCTGTTAGTGAGGCATGCTCTCATTTATTAGGGAGTTGTATTGTATGTTTTATTTCTCTTATTTGTTTAAATTTTTGTGATCGCACACTCCAGGTGTGTGACCCGTTCAGTTATGAACTCCGGGATGTGGCTGTTGAGCTATCGAAGTGTTTTTCTCCATTTCAGGTATCTATTATAAGACTTTAAGCATGGGTTTTAGTCAGTTTTGAGGCGGAACTCTATCCGTTTTGCCCCAAGATTTGTGAGCCTTATTAAGGTGTGTTAATATACCTGATCTTGGGTACAGTGATGGTTGAAACCTGATGTGAGGGTGCCATTTCCAACTTCTTAAGGGATTAATACAGTGTCAAGTTAGATGTAAACCTCTAGATGAGGAAATGCCTTGTGGGGCAATATCTTTGAGGTGAACCAGTATGAGATGAATACTAGAATGAGTGCCTATGTATGGTGATAACAATTAGTAGCTTATGTTGTGCCACTTGGCATTATATGTGCGGTACAAGTAAGATTAAGCTGCCACGTATAGGAATTATCTAGTCTTGACACTAAGACCTTACATCAGTAATGCTCCCATTACTTCCTGTCATTGACTTATTTCTACCCCAATTACCTTAAATTGTTTAGAGACATCATTTCTTTGCCACTGACACTCTCTTGTTTTGTAATGGAGTGTTTATGGAAATTCTCATATGTGGTCTATGGGGGGAGTTCTTCGAACACATCTGAGCAACCTTTCTCATAGGCGATTCAAACCCTGATAATCATAACCGTTTAATTCTTTTTTTCCATAATGAAGCCTATAATGACCCCCCAGTATGTGTTACTGTGTGATTTGCAGTTCTTCCTCAGCATATTTGATCTATTCTACCTATAGTTCAGTCACCACTGTGTATATATTTTTACTGTCACTTGCTTAAACTCCTTACTTCTTTTTGGGCACTATTCATTTATTACTTGTAAAACCTTTGGTTGCTTCAAACCCAGTCATTGAACGCCTTTTTAACAATTAAATGTATCCATATCGTTCGTGGTTTTATAGCACCGTAACATCATGTTGGCATACTACTCTAAGGCCGTGACTACATGTCGTTACTCAAGTTATTTTGGTAATCCTTTGTTTTCTAGTACAACCTATCTTATTAATGATAAACAACGATTTGTGCTATTTCCATCGGCCAGCAGTTTTGAAGTTTATATGCCTATCCAAGACTTCTATTTACTGCAAACGGTGTTATTGACTGATGTCATCATGTTAAGTCATAAGACTGACTCCTTCATTTTGACGTATTGGCCTTTCAAACACCATAAAATTTTCCTTCTAGTGCTGTGGACCCTCATCTTTATCAATTTACTCACATATGGGTACCGTATCACTTTTTAAATGCCTCTTTGGTAATCTATTAGATTTCTTCACCTTCTGTAATTAATACTCCCTCTCAACTTCATAACCTTGTTCATTTACTTTACTATCATGATGATCATGAATAAACTGCACGTCTTCTATATGCAGGTAATTTATATGCCTTATCTCTTTCATTACTCATCTTTGTCCTTTCATTCTTTCAGCTTACATGCCTGTCCTTTATAACCAATAAGGAAATAACTTTGCAAGAGTTCATGGTGTTGTTACATCTCTTTACACTTTAGATCGTCCTCCTGTCTTTTAAATTTACTGAGACTAGTAAGCAGTTGAATGTGTTATCTTTTATAAATATGCCGCTATTAGTATTGCTGGAAACATATTCATTGGGCATTCAATCCAGTTTGATTAGCAGACCTTGTTGTCATTTTTGGGATGAACTGATTATGTACTTATAGAGTATCACTTGTAAAGATCTTAAGGCTAGTTTGAGAAATGTGGAAAGACTAGACACGTGTTTTTATGGACTAAGAAAAGAAAAACTCTATTTCTGCACTAATTACACTGTGTAAGCAAGTGGGTTATCATGTCAGTAATACATTGAATATTAGTGATATGCCAACCGCACTCGATATACACATATCCATAATTACAGTTTGTGAATTTCAAAATGTTTCATCTGAGGACTTTCAGGACTATTTTCCCCTAAGAAACATTGATTTTCATATTAACCTAGTTCTAGGTGCTCAATCCATTTTCAGAGCCCCTATCATATGATCCCCAGCAGAGTTCAAAGAGCTAAAGATTTGGTAAGATGAGTTGTTATAGAAGGGAGTTATTTGACTAAGTGTGTCACCGTGGGAAACCCTAGTTTTATATGTGTGAAGAAGGAAGGTAGAACCTTATGGTTGTGTACTGGGTACATAGAGTTGAACACGATCACTATAAAAAAACAAGTGCCTTATACCTTGAATAAATGATTTATGGGATTAACTGCCAACAACGGAAGTCTTTTCGAGGAATGATTTGAGGTCCGAATATCAGACCTAAACCATGCAACGACAGTTTATCTTTTGCAACAATGCCCTTTTATAGTAATTCTTGAAATTGTTTGCTTGTTCCATCTTCAAAACTTGATACTATCCAATGTTGTTTAATCTCCCTTGCTTTCCAACCCGATATTTCCTATTAGCGTGATCTTCCATGTCTTTGCAAACCCATTGTTAAGTACATAATACCTTTTTTGTTCAACCTTATATGGTTGTCAACATTCCAGTGCTCTAGACCCTTTACCATCTTTACTTTATGATCATGAGTGTTAGTTCATTCCATTGAGAGCTTATTCACACATCTACATTACATCTCATTTATTCATAATGATAAGCCTGTATAACTTGTTCTGAATTCATAATGTAATTCAACTCTCATTGGTGTGGGTGATTGCGATTGTCATAATCCCCTTACTCTCTTTATTTTGAACCTCAACTCCCACACATATATCTTACATTCTGATGAATAAACTTTTGCATTCTCTACTTAATCTTATTATTGTACTCAAATTGACTTCATATGAGTAAAGGCATGTTCCTATTGTAGCTTGCTCAATCTATTTATCTATCCATTGACACTTTCCTCGTCCAATCCATTTATCTATCCATTACACTTTGCTTGTCTAATCTATTTATCTATCTGTTTCACTTTGCTTATCTAATCTATCTATTTATTTGTTGCACATCGCTTGTCCCATCTATCTATTGCACTTATCTTGTTGCTTGTGGCTATAAAGTCACCTAGTTGAAGCTTAGTTGCTTATCATCTTATCTCCAATTCATGGGTTAAACTCGAGTATAACCATGTCATCTTTCTCCTTGGTTGATTATTTATTGCAGCCTTTATGATCCATATTTAGAAACCACAATTCTTGTTGCATTATATTTCAGAATTCATGATACACTTATGATTATCTTTATTCTAACCACCCCATGATAATACCTCCTTTATTAGCCTTTTCTAGTCTCATTGTTCATTTCTTTTGTATACAATGATTCGCTTGGCTAAGAATTTCATCAATCTCAACCCTAACGATGGTCATTTCATTTCCTATTATCGACCAGGAGCATATCCTTGAGTAGTCTGATGAGGGGAGATCATGTGATGCATTAGGAATATCAAATGAGGACATTTTGATAAGGGCATAATCTCAAGCACTGTCTAATTATATTGGAGTGAGCCAGAAGGAACATTGAGTATAAGGTCAGATTTAACCCAAGCAAGCATTAAGAGGAAAAATTTAAGTACATGTTGAGGTGATACAAGGTCAACAAAAGAGTTGTGTTGGCAAAACAAAGAAATAACCAAAGACTCAGATGGGTTATGAAGTATTTCAAGAGGCTTTCCTAGTCAAGGTAGTAAGAGACCGACTATACAAAGACAATTAGGGACTAGTTACATGGGTCCTTATGATTCATTGAAAGGTTAAATCCAGTAGCTTGTTGACTACACCAACCTGTTAAACTCGAACACCTATATAATGTGTTTTATAGCTTGAAATAGTATCAGAGTACTTATCAGGGTATGCAACAGTTTCCATTAGGGGGACAAGGTGATGAACCAATAGTGAGCACCTCCTCACCAGTAATAAAGTTCCTTTTCTTTTGAAGTGAATATCAATTTTGACCTAAAATAATTGAGTTCATTGAGGCTGGTGTGTGAGAAGTGTCCGGATCTACTACTGAAACATGGGATTAAGCAGTTATACAATACATAGAGACCCTTAGTCGGAGTACATTCGGCAAATTATACCTCTTCAGAGGGAAGCAACAAGAACCAACGACCCATGTGTATTTAAAGCAGCATTGCATACATTTCACAAGCATCATAAGCTTCGAGGACGAAACTCTTTAAGAGGGGAAGACTTTAATGGCCCGAACCTAACCAATGTTTATTTATTTAAATCATGTTTATTTACTTAATTAATCATGCTTATTTGTTTAACTCATGTTTATTGTTTTTATCATTTGAGGTTATTTAATTAACCAAATGATGTCTAATGATTCAATTGCACCCCAATTTATCTAATCAACGAATTCCATCATGTTTTCTAAATTTTTCGCATTCAATTGTCGTATTAAATCATCCTAGTTGGGAGATATTTCATTTTAGGGCCCACTTTGCAAATCAAGTTTTATTTATCATTTAAATCAGGTGAGTCGATTGTAGGCCTCAGTAAGCATAATTCATCGATTAATTATTTTCCAAATGTCGGCAAAATTTAATCTCGAGCCTTATAAAATCTTTAATGCAATCTTCGCTTATTTTCGAGCCCAAAATCATCCCCAAAACCCATGATTTAGGCCCAATTATACAAAGCTCAAGTTACTTGTGTTTATTTATCACTAATTATCACGATTTGCACCTAAATATACTTAGCAAGAGGATATTTTTGAAGGCTTAAAAATCAGTCGAGTATCTATCTTCAATCTCAACCAAGTAAACACACACTTATACACACATTCCTCATCTCTATCTTTCTCTGCTACCTCACACCAAGTAGCGCGGCAGCACAACCCTAGCCTTGGCCACCACACAGTCACCATCCGGCCACCAGGCACTACCCCTAGTCTCCCACCAATCTTGGCAACCTTCCTCACTCACTTAAACACTCAAACACCCTCATTTCCAAACTTGACAAGAGGTAAACCCTAACTACATCTTGTGTGATTTTACGTTTTTATTATTGTTTTAATTGTAATATGTGTTTAAATGATCAAAATAAGTGTTATTATACAATGTTTATTGAGTTTAGTGATGTATAAAGCTATGGGTGATGAATTGGAAGTGTGATCAAATGAGTTGAATCATGAAAGTTGAATCCAAGCCTGATTGTTTCATTTTTTGTGATTTTGATATGGGTTATGTATATGAGGTCTTAAATGATTTTTTATATATAATTTTGGTGATTTGAATTGATTTCAAGTGAGGATTTATGTGAAAAAAGAAGGCAAAGCTAAAACAGTGAAGGCTGAAAATTTTAAGAAAACAGGACAAATTTCAGGATTAAACTGGTAATCATCGGCCCTTGAGAAAATTATGAAAATTTTTTTTGGGTAGATTGTTCAGTGTGTTAGCTTTCAAATGGCTTTTGAATCGCCTTCATCCGAGGTCTGTGAAAAACGTTATGGTCGTTTTATCAAAACTGTGCAGAATGAACCAAAACTGACACACTTGTGTTTTAGCCCCATTTTGGGAACCCTATTGTATGAATCATGTTTTGTGTTGTAAACAAAGGCTTTTTGGGACTTTGTAATCTTTTTGTATTGGGGTTTTAGATCTCCATTTGAGGTCAAGGTTGAAATTTATGAATTTTTGAAGTGAACTAACTTGCTTTGGTGCAAATTGGGTTGTTATTACAATTTCTATGGAGTGTATACTTGGAGGGAAATTCAGAAAACTGTACTGTTGATTGTCCATATTATTTTCAAATTTCCTATAAGATTTCATGAATTTTTGGTTGAGTATTTTGAGTTTGGTGATTTTTGGAAGCATTTTGAGTAATTGTGTAAACTGCAATAATAAAGATTGACTGAGATTGATCATGCATTCATTTTGTGTATTTTGCGCCAAGGTCATTTAATGGGGAAATGAATATTCATGGACTTTCATGGAGCGTTTTGGTTGATTAATGAGAAAGAAGAAGGCAAGTATGCAATTTGGGAGCTTGTTTAGGAGCTTTGAATCATTTATGGATTTTGCAAAGAAAATACCAATTCTAGTGAGCTTAATAGCTTCTATTAAGTTCAATGATTCATTTGGGATGGAATTCTATATCTAATGGATTTGTGGATGAAATATGACAAGTGGGAAGGGTTGTGACTCAGAAACCATATTTATCAGACCAAGTTATTTCAGTTTATGCTATTTTGAACCAAGACACATCTCTGGTTGCCTCAAACCTTTATTACTTACTCAATTCATAATGAATCAAATGTATTTATCAAGCCAATCTAGTGTGGTCCTTGTAATCTTGATCCAAGCTAAACATCAGCGAGCCTTAAACCCGTATCAGCAACCTATCACAAAAAGGCCAAAACCACTCTCCCATTTGTCGCCATCAAGGCCTTTTCCTTTGTAATCTCATTTATCTCATTGTGGTCAATTTTGCTTTCATTTACTTTATATTGGACTTAATTACTTTCGTTAATTCAGTTCTGAAATTATATTAAAAAACCCAAGTTATATATACTATTTGATTACTCAATTCCTACTAGACAATCTTCTATTTACTCAATGATGTGAGTAAGGATCATTTACTGACTACACATACTTACAATGACATTAATGAAATAGAGTTGAGGCCTATTTATCGTTCCCCGTTATGCATAAGTGTTATCAAGTCAGAATATATTTATCAAGTCCGATGACATTTATGAAACAACCGACTTTTATCAAGTCAGATGACATTTTTAAAGACTTAAGGTACGTCCATTGCCTGTGTATTCATAAAGCAGATCATGTTTATCAAGTTACAACTCTTAATGAGTTTATCAATGAATCAGCTTATACATTAATTTACCATTTAACTCATCACCCTGTCAGTTATCATCTATAGGGCGTTAGCCCATCATTGACCCGCGCGGCTTCAGGCCAACTATTGATCGGATTGGCAGGTGTACACCTATGTATAGATCATATCACTGCAAGGGGTTTACATTTAGATAATAATGAGCAATTCAGTTTCATATTACTTTCGTTTTCATTGTTATTGCCAACTAAATGAATATCAAAGGCAGGTACCCATTAATAATATTTCTAAGCTCATTTTATAATATAGGAATGCATGTACTAAGTTTGTCAATGAACTATCACATGTTTCTCCATTTAGCAAGCCCTTTTAGAAGTCAACAGATGCTTACAGTGGATTCAGCATAACATGAATGTTGGGATCGACCTTAGGGTCAAGCTGGGTCCATATTCAATATACCTGTGTAGTTTGAAGTACGAGTTAACACATGGTATGAATAAGTCGATGGTATTGAAGTTGAACTATTATGGGCTTTGGTCATGAAGTGTTTCATTTTAATAGATTTTGTGATTGTGAACATGAGTGGCAAGATTAAGTGGTTTCAGTGAGCCTTGTCCTTATCAGGACGGTGATAGCGTCTTCTATTATTAAGTCTTCCGCTGTAATTTTTCTTAAATCATATCAATAGCATTTTGGGTTCATTATAGTATTCAGCCTAGAAACTATGAATGAGCCACTTAGGTGGTTTTGGGAAGATTAAGTGGTTTCCTTATTTAGGGATACTAATGGCCCAACCACCTTCCCTAATCCTTCTTGGACCTTCTTAAAGGCCCTAAGTAAATATTAACCTAGGGGGACCTAGACCTTGACATAGGGTCAATATTAGACCAACTTGGTTCAAGACCCTCACTAGTTAGAGTAGGCTCAAGCTCGGAACTTGCTCCGCATCAACCCCTCATCCATAAAAAGGATTTGTCCTCAAATCTTGATTGTGTTGTTCATTATCTTCAAGGTAACAAGTGAGATCCCCAACATTAAAGGCAATTGATATTTGCATATCTCCCAGAATCTCAATTTTGTACGCATTCTGTCCTACCTTTTGCACCACCTGAAAGGACCATTTCCTCTAGCCATGAGCTTGTTCTTCCTTCCTAAAGGGAACCTTTCCTTCCTCAAATATAACCACCCAAGATCACCTGATTTGAACTCAAAGTCTGATCGGTTCTTATTGGCCTTATGCTTGTATTGCTGGTTCACTTTCTAAATTTGTGCACTAATTTGCTCATGTAGGTTATTCATTTCTTTAGCTCTTACTTCGGCCTCAAAACTTACCCTTGATTCTTGAGGAATAGGAATAAGATCAATGGGAGTAAGGGGGTTAAGACCATAGTATACCTCAAAGGAAGACTAAGACGTATTATAGAAAGGAGCCCTATTGTAGGCGAATTCGGCATGAGCAAGCTTGACATCCCAATCTGTTAAACTCTTACTCACCATACCCCTTAGCAAGGTTGTGAGAGTTCTATTTGTCACTTTCATTTGTCTATCGATTTAAGGATGGCAAGTAGTGCTAAAGAGTAACTTAGTCCCCATAAGCCTCTATAGGGATCTCCAAAAGTGAGAGAAATTTCGCATCCCTTTCGGACAAGATGATTCTTAGAATACATGAAGCCTCAGAATTTCTTGAAAGAAGAGGTTCGCAATGTAGGTAGCATCATCACTCTTCTGGTATGCAATGAAGTGAGCTACATTGAAGAATCGATCCACCACTACCATGATAGCATCTTTTCCCCATAGGTTGTTGGAAGGGCCACAATGAAGTCCATGCTAATGTCACCCCAAGCCGTTCTGGGAACCAAAAGAGGAGTGCAGAGACCTGGTGGAAATGACTCTTAGCCATGCAACAAATGTTGCATCTTGAGATCCCCTTATGAACATCTGCACCCATCTTGGGCCAATAAAAATGCTCCTTGAGTATCTCAAGCGTCTTTTTAATGCCAAAGTGAATGGCTAAGGCTCCTCCATGAGCCTCCTTGATAATCAAGTCCCTTAAAGGACTTTTGTGGATGCAAAGCTTGTTTCCTGTAAAGAGGAACCATCTTGTATAGTGAAAGAGCCAAAGTTAGAAGGATTCCCCACCACTTCCTTGAAGTCTTCATCCTCATAGCATAGAGCTTTGATGGAATGAAATCCAAGAACCTCAGCTTCAAGGATAAAAAAGAGAGCATATCTCCTTAATAAGGTATTAGCCGCAACATTCTCTTTTCCACTTTTATGCTTGCAAGAGAAGGTGAAAGATTGAAGGAACTCAACCCACTTGGAATGTCTTGAGTTTAACTTAGGTTGACCATTGATGTACGACAATGCCTTATGATCCGAATGAGCAGAAAAAGCTTGGGCTTGAGGTAATGATTCCCACGTTCCAAAGCCTTAACAATGACATAGAATTTCTTGTCATAGGTGCAGTAGTTGAGCATCAAACCATTAAGCTTCTCATTAGAGAAAGATGAAGGGCGCTTAGCTTACGTGAGAACCGCACCAATCCCAACTCCACCAGCATCACACTCAACTTCAAATAGAAGATTGAAGTTGGGAAGGGCTAAGATAGGAGTCAAACAAATCCTATCCTTGATGATTTCAAAGGCCCTTTGGGGGGCCTTTGTTAACTCAAAGTTTTCTTTCTTCATGCATTCGGTCAAGGGAGGCATAATGGAGCTAAAGCCTTTGATGAGCCGGCAGTAGAAAGAGGGCAACCCTTGGAAGCTTCATACTTCCGTGATGGAGGTGGGAGTAGGCCAATGCTTAGTAGCCTTAACTTTAGATTCATCAACTTAAACTCCTTCACCGGATATAACATATCCAAGAAAGACAACATACATAGCGAATAGTTCACACTTCTTAAGTTAGGTATATGATTTTTGTTGACTTAGTACTTGGAACACTGGAGAAAAATGCTCTACATGAGAAGTTTCATCATGACTATACACCAAAATATCATCAAAATACACCACAATAAATTCCCACTGAATGGCCTCAAGACCTCATTCATGAGCCTCATGCAGGTGCTAGAACCATTAGATAGACCAAAAGGCATCACAAGCCACTGATATAGCCCATACCTGATCTTAAAAGCAGTTTTCCATTCATCTCCTTCTTTTATTCTAATTTGGTGATAGCCACTTCAAAGGTCAATTTTATAAAAGACCTTGGACTCATGTAACTTACCAAGCGTATCATCCAATTAAGGGATAAGGAATTGATACTTGATGACAATGTTGTTTATGGTCCTAGAATCAACACACATATGCTAAGTGCCATCATTCTTAGGTACCAAAAGGGTAGGAACTGAACATGAACTCAAGTTTTCGCTAATATACCCACGATCAAGCAATTCTTGGACTTGTCATTAAAGCTCTTTTGATTCACTAGGATTGCAGCTATAGGCCGGTTTGCTTTGCAAAGTAACAACCAATAGGAGATCAACTTGGTGCTCGATTCCTCTCAATGGAGGGAGCTCGAGGGTAAATCAATTCGGAATACATCCTCAAACTCTTTCAAGAGTGATTGAGCTAAGGGATGCATGGGTTTCACTCCTTCATTTACCGTTTGATTGTAGCATAAGTAAGGTAAATAAAGGCTTGCTCTTACTATTGGCTCTCTCCACCTGCGTTTCACTCATGAATAGGCTTTTCTCACTTTCCTTCCCCGGTTTAGATTTTAGGAGTTTAAGTGGAGAAAGCAGTGTCAAAGTAAGATCTCGACCCATGGACTTGAATGCATCAGTATTGGCATGCCCATTATGAATCACATGATTATCAAAAGACCAAGGCCTACTAAGTAACAAGCCACATGTATCCATAAGGACATCACGAAGCACTTCGCCGCAATATGGACCAATCGAAAATGCAATAAGTGTTTGTTTAGAAAGGGTTACCTCGCTTCCTTGTTTGAGCCATTGGAGGGAATAAGGGGTGGGATGCACCTTGGTGGGTAATTGAAGTTTGTCAATGAGTGTTGTGGAAACTACATTGGTATAGCTTCCTCCATCAATGATGAGGTCACACACCTTGCCTCCAATAGTGCGCCAGGTATGGAAAATTTGCTCCCTGTGCGTTAGCTCACAAGTAGCCTCTTGGACATAAAGTACTCTTAGAATCACTAAGACTTCACCCACATCCAGAATGATCAAAGTTTGATCTCCGTCCTCTATTTCCTCTTGACTATTAGCTTCTTTAATAGCTTGAATTTCTTCCACGTCTCAATGTTGAGAGCCCTTTGGTTAGGACAATCCACTTAGAAGTGCCCGTATCCATCACATTTGAAACACTTTTTACCCTCCAATCTCTTTGGTGGTTCACTGGAAATCCCTTTACCCTTGTCAACAATTTTGATGGGTGTAGGGATAGTGATAACTTTCTTGGGGGATGAGTAATGCTTGGGGTTACTCTAAGGACGAATAGAGGAAGGGGTTTGAAAGGGTTTCTAACCTTTTAGTTACTTCTCAACCTTGATAGCTAGGTGGCACATTGACACCGCCGCAAGCGCAAGGTGGGGTTGTAGCTAACTAAAATCGATCTCACAGAGGCTAGGTTGATCTATTTAAGCTATGTTCCCTCAAGATGTTAAGCGAATCAAAGTTTGAGAATGAAATTAAACTAAACAAACTATCTAATCTAATGGATAAATAATAATTGGAATTAAGCAAAATAAGCAATCACTTGATCCATGTATCAATCAAGCACTTCTTCCCTCATTGGTTGTTTTAAAACCGATAATCGAATTATCACAACCCTCTTTCAAGGTGAAGTGAAACACCTAAATCAAATCAGTCATCAATTTTCATAGATTTCACGATTAGTTTAGGTTCATTAGGCACACGATTATCAAATCAATTGTCTCTCAATCCGTAATTCTCTTTCAAGACATCACGCAATCAATTTCAATCATAGGATTCCGGTATTTGACATTTCGCCGTTCAGTCCTTCATCCAAATACCCACAACATGCAAGAAAGTGATCAAGTTTCTCACAAAACAACAAACTTCTAGAATTTGATAAAACAATCCAAAAATTTTGAAAGCACCAAATGATATCAACTCAAGATCAAGAAACTAACAAATGTTTGCATAAATCCAAAATCAAAACAAAAATGATAATCAAAATACAAAACATAAAAATGAGAAAAGAGAAGAGAAAATGCTCAGCCAAGATCGCGCTTGAACCTTCGTGCAAAATCGCGATGGAATCCTTGCAAAATCTTCACTTCAACTCTATCTCTCTCCCCCTAATCTAAATTCTAATCCTGAGTAGAATGATATAGAGAATGGAATGATGGGATGTGTGGGTTGCTTTTGCTGCTTGAGGGACGCACTATTTGTAGAAAACCATAGTCAACCTCAGCCACATGATGAGCGAAAACGAAGAGATTAGCAGTTATGCTTCTACCACGGGCAGACCATGGTGCCTCTAGTCACTTTTCGCTGCTGATTCTGGTCAACCCGGGTTTATTGTAATGCTATCTTGAGTTATCCATGATATATACCCGGGTAAACCATATCTCTTGCGAGTTTTTGGTCAATTTTTGTGGGCTCTTACATCCTTGCATAATTCTTCAATGATTTTCATGACAAACTCACGTTCTCTTACCCAATTTTTGCAAAATATCATCAACAACACCAAAGTTGGACGTAAAACCGAAAAAAGAGTATAAATTATCACATAAGGCACATAATCCTCCGTAAAATGCTGTAAAGTAACTCTAAAATGATATACACATTAAGCACTTATCACACATGGCATCAAAGGATAAGTAAGGTTGTTGATCCACCTTGTTAGCAATGCTAAGAGATAATCCTTAAATGAACATAGTAATCTTGAGTTTGAGTTATTCATCCAGCCTAACCCGCATTTGGAGTTGTTCAAACTCTCTAATATACTCTTCTACCTTTAAATTCTCTTGGTTGAGAAAGGTGATCTTGGGGTATAGTTCTTGTTTGTAAGAAGGGGGTACACATCTCTTGTACATGTGCTTTTTGAGCTTGGACCAAGTCTTAATTTTTGATTTGGCTTTTCTAGCCCTCATTTTCTTCAAACATTCATACCATAATGAAACATACCCCTTCATTTTAAGAATGGCCAATTTGGAGGTCTTCTAGTCATTGTAATGTCTGAGTTCAAAGATCCTCTCAAGGCTTTAAACCTAATGAAGATAGTTCTCTGGGTTAAGATTACCATCAAATTTCGGAACTTCAACTTTTAGATCCCGAAGGTCATCCCTTGGATCCCTTCTTCTCGTTGGTCTTCCTTCCTCATCATCAAAGTCTTCATGCGAGGAACAATATTCGATGTCAAGAGGACAAGCATCATAACCTCGTCGATAAGAGTTTCGTGGTATAGATTGCCTTACTCGTGCAACCTCTTGAGTGAGCTTCCTCATTTGCTCTTGAAGCTCTACAATGGCCCTTTTCCTTAGGAAGAATGCTCTCAGTGTGAGAAGCTTCTCCCTTGCTAGCCATGGTAGTAATTTGTGAGGTGAAAGAAGAAAAAGAATGGAAAGAAGTGAGGGAGTTGAGCAAGAACAGGGACCACAGGGCAAAAGGGTCATGCGGAGGGGTCGTGATGATCTCTAGAATAAAAAAATGACAAAGGCACTACCACAACATGTGTGGGTCGACACGGGCTGGCCTGGAGGTGACTGTCCCTGGGTATTTTCTAGATTTTTGTGACGGCTTTTTTGTGGTGTTTTTGGGTTGTGTTTGTTTCACGAGTTATGTTTAGGCTATTTTAGGGTTCTTTATGGGCTAGATATGAGATTGAGATAGGGATAACTAAATAGGAAAGTGGGTCTTGAAGGGGAAAAGTGGGAGTTGTGTTTAGGCTATTTTAGGGTTCTTTATGTGCACCCAAGATCCCTCAAAATCGCCTTGCCAATTTGTCTTGACTTGATGCTATTTTAAATTAAAATAAAAGCATCATCATCAATAGGCATCAGGTGTCCACATGATCTGGGGCACAACACTAAAGCAAACAAACAAAACATATATATTGTATTGTAGGTAGACGTGTGTGATGTCATGTAACTGCAACAAAATTTAAAAAAAAGCATTATGAAAAAGGAACAAAGGAAACGGACGGCTGAAGTGGAGTTACTTTTGGCAGTTCTTTGGTCCCCCACTTTCCTTAATTCATGTTTCATGGGGTTACTTCAAGAGGAAAAAAAAGGACAACTGCTTGCCATGATAATATAAATGAAGAAGAACCAAGAAAAACAGGAAGAATAGTAAGGAGATTAGAAAGAGGAATACAAGGGTAATCTACAACATTGAGAACGAGTTCTATTCTATGCAACGATTGAGCAACAAGTAGATACGAACACAAGAGTAGGATCAGTAAAAGTTTATCTGGGCATCTCTTTTAACAAATTCAAGAATTTTGCTTCCCGTAGATGAAAAAAAAATCAAATGAGTTTGCTAAAAATTTTTTTTTGATGATCCTCCTTTCAAGGTTAACCTTCCCATGGTTTCTTTCAGTTGGAAATGGAGAACACTAGGATTCTTAGGGATACTGTGACTCCACACCCTCAAAATTCAAAAAAAAAGGGGGAAGGATTTTTAGGAATCCTAAACCTTCACAATCTATCATTTAATAATATACTACAACATGAGAATGTAATTCGGATCTCTAGGGATCTAGAGCATTCATGTAATTCATAGGAATCCTGAGTCTTTAGAGACCCACAACAACTAGGGATCCCTAAGGATCTCGGGTCTTTAGGGACCCATCGAGAGTAAATTTCGATTCCTAAGAATCTCTAATTTTCACAAGCTAAAACTAGGGGGGATGTGATGTGTTTTGCTAGTTCATTGTCAAAGCTTGAAATTCAATCTTAATGTAGTGTGAAGGCACTAGATATCAGTGGAAGTTCAAATAGAATTGCAGTTATCAAACCTTCACTAACAAAATGTCGGCTAGAGCAGAGGGGCTTCATTCAAAGTCTCATTAAAAGAAATGTTTAAGATTGATGCTTGACTAGCATGAATTTATAATATTCATGGAAGCTAAGTTGGTCTAGGGCTCTAGTTGAAATCCACTTCAATGACCAAAGAAGCTTCAAATTCGTTAAATGAAAACTTTGGATACCTAAGCCCAAATCTGTCTTTACTTTATGTTATTCTTAAAAGAAAAAGAGGAGTAAAGGTGACTTGTCATATGAAATGGGTCTTTGTTGACAAAAGAAGTCAAGATATGTGTTTCCCATTCACCTCATTTTAGTAATTATTTTACTCAAAAGAGGGGGGACGCTCTTGGCTATTCACGTGAATGTCCCAGGTAAAGTTCCAAAAAAAATGGGAGCATGATGACATGTTCTCATCTTAATACTAGAAAGTAAAAAAAAATTCAAATAGTTTGATTCCCATAATATTACATGGCAAAAAGATGGGAATTCTAAGGACTTGTCTTTAACTGCCATAATATTACAAGAGAACAAATTATGTGCAAAAAGATATACCTACAAGTCTCTAAAAAAAAGGGGAAGAGAAAAATAAGAAGGACAATAGCAGAGAGTGATCATAGACAAGAATTTATCTCGATTGTTATACATGGATAATGCTTATGCATGGCCATGTATTCTCTTCGAACAAAACGGGGTTGAAATCCGAATAAAAACCAACAATGGCAAAAATCAAACTAGGGAACATGGAGACCTAGGGGACTATAAAATAAGCAAGAAGAGATAATGCTTTTAGTTGAAATCAAAATGTCAATCAACGTTAGAAGAAATGAGCACAAAGTCACTCCTAGTGTGCTATTAATTGGAACATGCTACAACAAGATAACAAAGCATTGTCCCATGCGTTATGGATGGATGTGAATCGTATTTGCACATCTATTTTTTAAAAAAAAATCTGCAAAAGGGAAAAATTAGTATATGCCCAAGTCGAGTATCGACTAGAACTATGGCGACTTGAGTCCAATAAAGATATGTAGGAAGTTTGATATAAAATATTCGGGTTCAGTGTAAATCGAAGTCGTCAAACGGGCTCAAGCCGATACCCCTCTCTTCACCAAAAATTAATTTTTCCAAAGTCAATTGAACCTTACCCGTTCAAATGCCAAAAAGTCAAGCCTCCCAATACAGAAACCGACTCGCTTAAATTTCCAAGTCTACGAAATGGACCAAACAAAAAACACTTATTTATTCCCCCCTCTTTAATAAAAGGCTAAAGTTACATCTCTAGGACTTTTTGTTACTCCAAAAGAAATTTAAAAAAACGGATCTTTAAAAGCTGAAGCCCTGTTCAAATAATAAGTATGGCAAAATAGACTAGACTCGAGCCAAACATACAACAAAGCTTAGTAAACTTCTCTCCTTCCATGACGTAAGCCTAAATAAAATTTGGGCCAAGAATTATGTTGATTTGATCCCATTAAGGGTACGTAGGAATAGGGTTGTCAAAACTTCACCCGACATGATTACTGATCCGAACCAAACACGAAATTAAGTGGATTTGGGTAAAGATTTTCAACCCGTTTAATTAAATGGATTGACACATTTAGCCTATTTAATTAATTGGATTAGGTTTACGTTGAGAATTTTGACACAAAAAAAATACCTATTTAACTCGTTTAAATGAATGGGTTAAATAAGTTGATCCATTTTATCCAATTACCTTGTACTTTTTTGGGGGGATTGTGAAAATGTGGGGTTTAATCAAGTTGATATTTGTTTTTTGATTGTGGTTCTTGTGAATCATAGACAATGATTGTATCATGATGTTATATTAAAGTCAAAAAAATTGATTTTAATGCTCGATAAACATATTATCGAGATGATAAACCAATCCACTCTTTAACCCTTTAAAGCTTTAGCACCAAGGATTAGATTGAAGGGAAATAGGGAATAACTCAAATCACCATCTTCCTTAGAGAGATAAAGAATTTGAAATTTTGAGGAAAACCAAGCTTCAAGCTCTCATATCATCATCAAGTCTGAATTTTTACAGTGGTAATTGGGTCAATAAACACCCAATTAGAGGGGAAATCAGTTGTGCATTAATGGGGCAAGTGGGTAAATAGGATGCTTACAAAATATCCTAGCAAAACAAATCAAGATTCTTAAGATTATTATAATCATTATGAGCTGTATTTTTCAAGATTCATCCTCCATCTTATAGAGGGTCTTGGCTAGGCTCTATGCCACCAATTGAGGTGCCGCTACTTGTTAATTCTTTTGCATGTGAAGAATTTTCCCATGTTAATTAATCTCCAAAAATTAAAGCTGCAACCTCCCCAATTAAGCCCATAATAATCACCATGCATGTTCTAGTCCTGGACCAACCCCTGCTAGGTATTTAGCCTATAACTTCCTCTATATTCAAAGTTTAAGTGCGATTAAAGACTTGTCGGAAAATAGACATCCAGTTATTCCCATACATGTATAATTTATAGAAATTGGAACTCATTTTCCTGGTTAAATTTGAGCTAGAAATGAACCAAAGTATTCTTCCTAAGAATTGTAAATGACCTAACAAGGTGGTTTTGGGAGGATTAGGTGGTAACTCCTCATTTAGGACTACTAATGGTCCAATTACCTTCCCTAATCCTACTTGGACCTTCTTAAGGGCCCCAAGTCTATATTGACCTAGGGTGACCTAGGCCTTGACCTAGGGTCAATATTGGACCAACTTGGTTCAAGACCCTCACTAGTGAGAGTAGGCCCAAGCTTGAAACTTGCTTTGCATCACTTCATTCCTAACCTTTTCCTATCTTGTGAGCCAACACATCCACCTATTCATCCTCATCTCAATCACCATGTATCTTTGGACTTGGTTCTTCATAATTGGCTGACACTCCGTGCCTTACAGTAAAAACCAGCAAATGGTAAACATTTCCCTTCGAGTTCATTGGAATCTTCTTATCTCAGAACACCCCAGACGCATGCCTTTAGTTTTGCCACCCACCCTTATGTAGTGCCCAATGTCATCATCAATCTTACCATTGTGTTGTACAATCGAACCCAAGTATTTAAACTTCTAAACTTTTGGTATCACAATTTCACTAGTCGCGACTTCCTCTAACATCTCTTCAGCTCGGTCACTGAGGTTACATTCCGAGTATTAAGCCTTTGACATACTCAGTCTAAAACCTTTGGACTTCAAAATATCTCTCTACTTCTCTGACTTATTGTTAATTCCACTTCTGGTCTCATCTATGTGTTCAATATCACCGGCGAATAGCATACACCACAACACCTCATCTTGAATATCTTTTGTGAGCTCATCCATAATAATTGTAAAAAGAAAAGGGTGTAAAGATGAACCTTGATGCAGTTTAATTGATATGGAAATCCTATGAATCTCTCCTACGATGTTCACCGTCATCTTTGCTCATACATACATATCTCTTATAAGCCAAATATTTTCAAATGGTATGCCTTTTTTCTCCAAGCAACTCCACACCACTTCCCTAGGTACCCTATTATAAGCCTTTTCTAGATTGATAAACACCATAAGTAAATCCTTCTTTCTATACCTATAAAAAATTTTAAGCCTTCTTATATGATGTTTGACTTTTGTAGTCGATCTTCCTGCAATAAAGTAGAATTGGTTATCACAAATGAAAATGTTCCTCCGTGGCCTTTGCTCAATCACCCTTTCCTATAGTTTCATAGTATGACTTAATAACTTGAAAAGAATATATTTGTTGCAGTTTTGAGTGTCACCCTTGTTTTCGTACAATGGGATTCTAGTACTAATTCTCCATTCCTTAAGCGTTTTTTCAGTCTTTAAAATGACATTAAAAAACCTAGTTAACTAATCAAGTCCTTCGCCAAAGCATTTCCACATTTCCACATTTTTATGATTCACCTCAAATGTTTTTCCACCTTCATTTTTTTTAAAGCCTCGATAAATATCACCTTTGGTCATGCTATGGCATGCCCTTAAGTGATGAAGCCTTTCATAGTGTCATAATTCACCATGAGTAGTAGTCCTATTATCTACACTAGTAAATAGTTGTAGAAGTAAGTTTGCCATCTCTGTTTTAGCCTCCTCAACATGGACTTTACCATCCTCATCTTTGATACATCCTACATTTTTAGGTCTCTAGTTTTCCTTTCTCGTACTTTTGCAACATGGAATATATTCTTATCCCCGTCCTTAGTCTCTAGTGTTTGGTATAATCATACAAAGCTTTGTTCTTCATTGTAGTCACTACTTTCTTCACTTCTTTATTTGAATTCTGATAATTAGCTTTGTTAGCCTCTTTTTCCTCATCCGAAGTGCTACCTGCTAAGGCAATAAATGCCCGTTCCTTTTCCTTAACTTTCTCCCTGCCTTTATCATTCCACCATGAAACTCCCTTAGTTTTGCTACCACCCCCTAGACCCCCAAGACTTCTCCAACTGAGCTCTGAATGCTTTACGGCATTGTCTCCAGCATAGTATTAGCATCTCTTTGTTGTTCCCATTAGCCTTCCACTTTGATCTTTTTGAATAACTTAGCAACAATCTCATTAGTTAGACTCCAGCACTCAACTCCACGATTGCTAAGATTACTCCTTTTCATCTTCCGCATCTTGATCTCTATAACTAAAACTAATAATCTATGTTGTGTCACCAAAGATTCACGTGGTATCATTTTAAAATCCTTACATATAGCTCTATCGATCAGTCTGAGTAGAAAGCAATCAATTTGTGTCTTTAAAGTACCACTCTTAAACGTCACCAAATGCTTTTCCTTCTTCTTAAAAACTGAATTTGCAACCATTAATTCGTAAGTAATAAAAAAATCTAAAATTCCCCCCCCCCCTCCCTTTGTTCCCTTCACTAAGCCCACAACCACCATGGATGTGAGAAATTTTACCCTTCTTTTTTGTTACTATGTGAGCATTAAAGTCTCCTCCTATAAAAACGTGGAATAGCCTTAATAAACTCATCCAACTCTTGCTAAAATTGCCTCATAATAACTTCCTCTATTCCTACTTATGGAGCATAGACATTAAGCACGTGACACACCTCAGAGCATAGCATTAATTTAACCGACATAATGCATTTACTCTTGCAGTTGACCTCAACAACATGATCAATTAACTCTTTGTCAACGAAAATACCAACTCCGTTTTTAACTCTGCTATAGCTTGAATACCATAACATGTAACTATCAATTTTTAATGTCTTAGCCCTGACCCACTTAGTCTTTTGAATACAAGCGATGTTAATCCTATGGCTATGTAAAATCCTGGCTAACTCTATAAACTTACCCTTTAAAGTCCCAATATTCCAAGTCCCAATGGGCAACTAATTAAGTCCTTTTCTCTTTCTAACCACTTTATCCCTTGGAGGACACGCTGTAATTCCTACATTTCTCGAAGAAGAAGCCACTCAGCAAAACTAAGCAAAAGAGAAATAATATGCACTCAAAGCTAAAGCGAGCTGAAAACTAAACCAAAACGTCCGCCTAAAAAAGCTATAGGCACTTATTGCATATTAAATAAAAGAATAGAACCAGTAACATCACAAAATCAATCAAATAAATCATATTGTCTGCTAAGAAAAGCCAAGGAACACTAGTAAAAAGAGAGGTTATAATATGCTAGGCTCTATGTAGTTGCAAAAGCAAACAAAAGAAGGCTAAAACTTACTCATAAAAATAAACGAATTAATTAATATAAAAAAAAACCCCAAGTAGTTCTATAGAAGGCAAAAGCCACGCGTTCTTTTTGGCTGCTACCTCTGTCGCGAAATAGAGCATGAGCTCCCACCTAGTAATATCCATCTAGGTTCTTGGTTCCTCTCCCTGACAATCATTTCCACAGCTACAAAGAATAGGGGGTTTTAAGGTATTAGTAGTTTAGTCGCAACCTCCCTGTGAGCGAAAGGTGGTCGTCTGGTGGGTTAGACACTGAGTGCTTACCTCATGCAACTTAGGCCCTGTTCTTTTTGTTGGTAAAATAAAATTTACTAACCTTAACCAACGTCAACCTACATTAACCCCCTTAACGAATTTCAATAAAAAAAAAAATATATCAACTTCAACCGCCATTTCAACTCATTTCTATTTTAACGAATTTCAACCTACCATAAAAAAAAATACAAAATTCAACCCACCTCAACACACTTAAACCCACTTTAATAAAGAAATACTCACTTCAACATACTTTAACCCACTTCTACCAATCTCAAACAACTTCACCCATCTACCAACTCATGTTTCCTAACAAAAAGAGTAAGAAGTCCACCCTACGCATCCAGTAGCCATTGCCAAGCAGTCGCTGACAAAACGACATGGTAAAACGAGCTGGTTCGTGCACGACGGCCAGATGCCAACCGGTGTAGTTGGCTGCCTCTAGTGGGAATTGTGTGGCTCTGAACCTGGTGAATAGACCCGCTATTGGGATGAACGAGAGACTCCGAAAACAAGGGCGCCACTAGAGAAGCGGAGAGAGAGGCACTATTCGGATCCAATGTGTACATACACATACACACACATATAAGATACACACACACACACACACACCCCCACACACAGATATATATATATATATATATATATATATATATATATATATATATATA
>JACYFF010019584.1:26565510-26592779 GCA_017589665.1 Selenicereus undatus
ATATATATGTATGTATGCATGTATATATATACACACACACACACACACACACATGTGTGTGTGTGTGCGCGTGCGCGTGTGTGTATGTATATATAAATAAATACATATATATATATGTATATGTATTTGTATGCATGTATGTATGTATGTGTATATTTATATATATATATATATATATATATATATATATATATATATATATATTTATATATCTATATCTATGTATATATATTTATATATATATATATGTACATATATAAAAATATATATCTCTGTGTGAGTACATACATTCATACGTACATACACCTGTGTTGGTACTTGCGCCCAGTAGGATAAGTTGGTCGTTTACTGCAACTAATGGAAAGGTGAACGTTGTAGGCTATCAACAAAATGCGGGGGAGGACTGTAGACAAAACTAGGCTCTATGAATTCAACCCGATCAAGGTTTAGAAATTTACTAAAGGAGAAAGTTAGCTTGTCACAAATTACTCAAAAAGAGGGCAATTTGTGTACCCTTTGTTTTGAAACCATAATCGGCACGGATCCACCTCCCTAGGGGTGCGATCCCCCACGAATAGTCCAGCTCATGTGCTAGGTGCTTTTACACTTTTTAAGAGAACAAATTATTTTTCTTTTTTTTATTTTTTTATTACAAGTCTGGCTGAACTATGCTACAGAATGACAAGGGATGGGCCTTGGTCCTGGCTAGAGATCCAAGCTAGGTTCCCTGGGCAGGACCAGGTTCAATCCCCTATGATTGGGAGATTACTGTTTCTATAGCTTGACCTGGCATCTTGGTACAGATCTGATCTAAGAACCCGAGCAAGTGCTTGGGCCAGATCAGACCCCCTGATTTCGGTCCAGGTAGATTCCACTATCATAGTCCGAATATGTTTTTCGAAGTCTATCAAAGCAAGAGCAAATATCGAATGAAAGAGTAAAAAACATTAATGTTTAATTAAATAGAGTCGCCAGTGAGTTTCAGAAAAACTTACAAACCATGTCACCTTTTATAATAGATCAATCGACAGGGACACCGAAGAGACAAATTGAAGCTGCTTTAAACGGGTTTCGGAAAGCCCCTTATGCAATCCCTAGTATGGGGACTACCCTGACTCTTTAGTTTGGAATCGAGGTTCTAGATTCGAGGGCGATGGTACGATGATAAGAAGGAATGCATTCCATCATCGGTCGTCATTATTGATGGCCTCTACTAATCAGTGCGAGAAACTAAAGCTCAATCATACTAACACACATCTGTGAAAACAAATTAAAACTATTAATATAATAAAGGCACAATATCACTCAAAATGAGCAAGAAAAGGTAAAAAATTTTAAATTGTTATAGCGGGCGGGGATGAAACTATCTTAAAAGATTACATCTTTGCTAAACTACAATTAGCTAAATTTCATAAACTAAAGAAAAGCAGTAAAGAGAAAGGGACAGAAGGTTATAAAATGAGCCTTTAGGATAACCCTACTAAAATCCTTTAGGGACCCAGCATAAGACTATTTATGAAACTGATGCGATTTCCCTCTCCTAACACTATCTCTCTCTTTTAGAAGATGGATTATAACTCTCTTTTTTCCTAGCTCTACGCCACTATCAATAGTTTTTCGACGTACCTTACCCCAAGGGGTCAACCCTCTTTTGATAGTTGTTGAAAAGGCATTGTGAATTGGACTAGGAGAGGGAAACCTAATCCTATTCTGGTTAAGTTTCAGACTGTCTTGGTAGACTGAAGCTCTAATTAATTAGTAGAAACCAATTTAATTAGGCTCGACATTCTAGTTAGCATTAAATTTTGTCTGACTTAGCCTAGTAGGAATAGGTTTCGCCCAAATGAAGGAAGGAACCCGGGCAACCTCCTACTCTTGCGAACCCAATCGGGTTCACATGGAAACTGGCCCATTGGGCCAATTTTTTCCACATCCTTGGCTCCTTTCTATTTCCTTTCTATTTATTTTTGGACTGTCAATCTATTAGGCCCTTAAACATTCAACCTGGATTGTTAATTTTGTCATCAGGCTCAATAAAAGTGAATTTCATTTTTAGTTGTCTATAGCCCCTACTTTTCCCGACCTGGGGAATGGTGAAGGTCAAAGTAAATAGTTGCGTCATGTAATTGCCTATATTACTTTAACAATGTAGAATCCGCCTCTAACTACTGAGGTACAGGATGCATTTTATCGTTGAATTGGCATATTAGTCGACTTCCTTGTGGCCGGAGTATCAGACCTCTTTGCCAGTCGAGCAGATTTGAAAGTACTGGAGTAACGAACCTTCTTGCCGATCAAGCAAACTTGTGAATTCCCCATTTCACTGGAGTAGCAGACCCCCTTACTAGCCGAGTGGATTTCCATGTCACTAGAGTAGTGGACCTCCTTGGAGGTCAAACAAATTTGTGAATTCCCCGTTTCATTGCAGTTGCGGTCCCCCTTATCGGTCGAGCCGAATTCCTTGTGTCTGAAGTAGCGGATCTCCTTGCCGGTTGAGCACATTTGTAAATTTTCTTATTTCCTTCGTATCGCGGGAGTAGCGGATCTTTTTTTTGATCAAGCGGATTTCATTGACGAAATGTCTGAGCTATTAGTTTGATGAATACCTGCGTAAATATTCTATTTTTTTTTTAATATGTATGTCGAATGTTCATTGGCCTCTTCTTTGAATATTTTGAAATACTTTAATATGTATTTGACTCGTTTCTTCTTAAAATTGCATCCTTTACCTTGGATACTTATGTATGTTGAGCCCCCTTGGATCTCCATTGCTTTGACTTCTTCCTCTTTTGTAATTTTCGAGAGAATCACTCCCATGTGATGGTGGGGAACCTGGTCAGGTTCTTTAACCATTTCTTTGCTTTTGCTTTTTCTCCTTGTTTGCATGTTTGTGTTCTTTTGATGCTTGTGAGTTCCTATGCACATAGAGATCACAGTAGGGTCCCCTTTGCTTTTGTTCTTTTTTCTTGAGTATTTGGCTCTTTGTGGAGGGAATATAGCCTTGTGAGCTTTTGGAGAATGGGATCGGGTTTTACTACTTGACACCCCTTTGCTTTTGCTTTGTTTACTTGCACTTTAAATTATAGTGACAGAATATATTCACATGGGTAGTGGGGAACCTGGTTGGGTCCTCCCTTGGCTTCTTCCTCCTCATTTTGTCTATAAATAGCTTGGACTGGAGAGTGTTCAAGCCACACCTATCTCGTGCTTCTTCTTCCTTTCCTATTTCACTTTACTTTCTCTTATTTTCATTGTTTCTAAGTGCTTTTAAGTATGGGTTTGAGAATAGCTTATCCCCCTTGCCAATCCTGTCAAGAGAGGCTTGCGCAAGACAACTTCAATAAAAGAGAATGAAGACATGTTGAGGCTTGGGATGGCACTAATCTTCTTGTAGAGATTGAATGCCATGCCTCGAGCTACACTGCTACAAGAAAGGTAAATGTTCTCCTTCTTCTTTTATGTTCTTTTTTTCCCCTCTTGTTTATCAAATTCTTTTGTTTAATTTTCTTCCTCCTTTCCAGATGGCCTTATTAGGGGTAGAGGTGCCCCTAAAAAGTTCATAACTGATCTCAGGTGTAGGGAGATCTCAGTTTGAGTTGTTCTAGAAGACCCAGGTTTTAGATCTTTCTATGCGACTTTAGAAAGGATTTCCCAGTTGATTGATTATTGTGTCATTCGCGCGATTGGTGAAAGATTTTGGGATACCACCAACGCCCTTCATTTGCCTTTAAGGGAGATGATTATTACCCGTTTTGATTTTGCTGTGCTAACAGGTCTTAGATTTTTTTGTGATCCCCCCAGTTTGCCAAGAAGATTTTCATCATGATCGAGTACGCCTTTTTGAGCTTTTCGGCTTGATCACGGGAAATACACCTCATGGTGGCAGCTTTCCCTACATTATCCTCTTTTCATTGATGCGGGGTTATGCTAGTTAGGCAGCCCTATACTCCTAACCAACAACCTCATATTGTTTTGGCTCTACTCCTAGGCACCACTATTTTTGCTGAACTAGGTAACCATTGTTATTTTAATTACTTGGTTAACCTGATTGACTTAGACAAAGTGTGGCACTCGAACTGTTGCGTGGCTGCATATGCCACCCTTATTCGAGGCATGAGAAATGGGGTTCATAAGACCAACATTATCTAAGGTGAAAAGAATTCTAGTCTGCCCCTCGGTGGTCGGTGGAGGGTGATCGAGGTAATAGCCCCACACTTTTCTACTCCACTTTTCATTTCGGGAACTTCTGTCATTAGTTTGCTATTTCCCTTATAGTTTTGACTCTACGAATATTTTTTAGATCTAATCCCCTGGATCCTAGGAGCCTAACCATTTTCCACTGATGCTTTCGTGGACCAAAGATAATCAAATTCCATAAAAGTTCGATCAGGAAGCTTGCAATTAATGCCTTCTAAGGGTTATAAAGAATCTTACCACGATATGATAGTTAGTTCTACTTATCATTCTTCACACTTTGTCGTGATACTAGTGCTTTGTAGGCTAACTTCCACCCGTGGGGTGCTCGTGCTATTTCCCTTGAAGTTGAAGCTGCCCATTTTTACACCCAGAGATGAATTTTGATGGAAGGTGATGGAGACCTCTCCATCCCCTTTGATTACAAAGAATCAAATCAATTAGATTATGTTAATATGCTGGCTAAAGGGTGATTAAATCATCCAAGTTTTGTTTTAGTTGTTTCATTGCAGGACAAAAGGGAAGATTCCAGCACTGACCCTCTTTTGCAAGCAAATTTCGACCAGCATCAAAATGGTTAATGCCTAATATTTTTGCATGGATTTCAATTTTAAGATCTCAGCTTTCCAACAAGACAAGTTGCATCCAATTTGGAGTTCATTTGGTCATTCAAATCAGCTATTTACCAATATGTGTCAAAACTGTCCAGCAAACCAGAAACAACCGGGTTTTGATTAATTCATAACTTAGGCTATACTAATGCTTAAGTTACGAATTTATACATTTTTGGAGTCCTCAAGATGTGTAATTTCAGGTCCAAGCATCAAAATCGAATTATGCACACAAGAGGATGAAGAAACAAGGAGTTTTCCAAAACTGGTCTGATTAGGCTCTAATCTGCGCGGTTTTAAGTTTCAGTTTATTTAACCCATTTAAACTCACCCTAACCTTGATTTCTTGGTTGGGGGGGATTATAGACATCCTAAAGTTACCCCCCCCCCATGTTTAAAATCACAATCATACTCACTTTTGCTAAGATTAATCAATGTCCTAAAAACCGGCCAGAAACTGTTGCTAAACCCGGTTTAGTACAAGCTTAAGTATGTTAAGCTCTCAGCCACTTTTCTCCACTTGCAAGCTGATAGGCACGTCCCTCTATGCTGGGCACACACTTCTAGGCCTTCATTGATTGGTTGCATGGCCAAAAGGTGGTCCAATGAGAGCTTGATTGGTGTCCATAAGATGCTTGCTTCCCATTGGCTAGCCGTAAAGTGGTTTTCTACTTTTGGGCTGAGCAATGAGGTGAGAGTGAAGAAATCTCAGCATGTATTAAGGTTAAGCATAGTGTTTAATGATGTATTAATAGCTTAGACATAGTTTAGATTTGTATTTCAATGTATTAGATTAAGTTTAGTTAACTCGTAATCTAGTTTAGTACAAATCAGGTTGTAATAGTTTGTAATTAGCACTAAGACCTTTCCTAAGCATGAAGGAAGGTTAGAAATGTCCTTTACTTGCTAGCTTGATGGTCTTTTGCTGCCTCCTTAAGGAGCACATGGCCATGCTTGTAAAAACCAACCCTTATTTGAATGATAAAATCAGTTTGAGAGCTTTGTGCTTTCTCTCTTCAAACTCTTGCTTGCTTATCCTTAATTTGGCCAATTAAGGTGGTGTTCAAGTGATTCTTAACAAGGATTAAGTGGTGTTTCTGTATCTTAATCTTAGTTAAGGGCCCTAAACTTGGATTTGGTGGTGTTTCTGTATCCAAATCTCAGGTTTAGTTCTATCCATTTGATGCTATACTCAAGGTGTTTCAAAGAGGATTAAAGTGGATTTGCTAGCTTTAATTTGAAGATAGTATTTCTTACATTGATTCATCTTTCCATTTCACACATCCATAACCATTCCCACATACATGTCCATGCTTAATCCAAGCTAAAGCTACCCCCTTTGGCTTAGCTTCCAACCCAAAACACAAAAACACCTCAACCGTGCACTTTGAAGAAAGCTTGGCAAAGTGGGCAGCAAAGTGGCACGGTCTGCCCGTGCCATGAAGCACGACCGTGCCACCCCCATGGCCGTGAGATATAGCCTCTTTTGAGTTGTGTTCTTGGCTTGTTTGGTTTGGGTCCATTCCCCCCTTGTGTTATACGTCACCTCACATCAAAGAACCTTTGTTTTATCACTTAGAATCACTTGATTCTAAGTTCCATTCTTCCTCCACATACTTGATGCCTCACAACCATCATTTAATGTGCTCATTTTCACTTGTTTCCCCTTAATGTTATCTTCCCTTGGTTGCTAAGTTAGTTGTATTCTAGTGAACCCTAGCTTGGACATCGGCAGATACATCATATTTGGTATCAGAGCAAGTTTCTCCTAGGCCTGGTACTTTCCACACCCTTCCACAAAATGCCGTTTCCCCTTTTCTCACAAAAATCATTCCTTAGCCACTAACTTCAAAATGAGTTCTACCACCATGACCTTGGAAGAGAGGTTTGATGCCTTAATGAAGCAAAATGAGTTTCTAACTAGAAAAATTCAAGAAGATGCAAGAACAGACCAAGAAACTCAAGCTCAAAACAAATACCTCCAAAAATAGCTTGATGCATATTCAAGGCAACAACAACAAGCAAGTGAAGAATCAATCCATTCAAGGTCACAAAGACAAGGGCAAGTGTTTAGCCATACTCTTGATTCATCTAGTGAAGACGAACCATTGAGAATGACAAGACAAGACTCACACTTTCAAGCTAGTTCCAATGATTTCAAGGTTGAAGTTCCAGAATTTGAAGGCAAGCTTGACCCTGAAGATTTCTTGGATTGGTTACACACAGTTGAAAGGATTTTTGAGTACAAGGGCATCCCAGACAACAAGAAGGTAAAGCTTATTGATTTAAGACTTCGAAAATATGCTTCTCTTTGGTGGACCAACTTGTGTGCCAAAAGAGTAAGAGAAAGGAAGTCCAAAATCAGAACTTGGGAAAAGATGAAGTCCAAGCTCAAAGCTAGATTTCTAGCTTCAACCCATGTTCAAGATTGCTACTCTCAACTCCACCATTTGAACTAAGGTAACATGAGTGAGAGGAGTACACTTGTGAGTTTGAAAAGCTTGTGATTAAATGTGATTTGCATGAACCTGAAGAACAAACAATTGTTAGGTACTTGGGAGGACTTGATCCTAGGTATTCTAGTATTGTTGATTTCCAAGCTTACTCTACTTTTGATGAAGTATGTGTGTTAGCTCACAAGGTGGAACAGCAAAGGAAGAGTAAACCGCTCCCAAAGCATGAAAATCCAAAGCCACCATCACAAGAACAAACCTTTAACAAGGGGAGTTCACCTTCACCTCCATTCCTTCACCCCTCTACTTCCTTAGCACCACAAAAAATCCAAACTCCACAAAAGAACCTATTCCCACCACCTACACAAAGAGCCCTTCCCAAAAATCCTCCTAGATGTTTTAATTGTCAAGGATTTGGTCACTTAGCATCTGAATGCACCAACAGAAGGTTTGTTACCTTAGCTGAATGGAAGGCTACAGAAGAGGTTCCATTAGAAGAGGAAGTTGAAAATGAAAACCATAACAAAGAAGATTTTGAAGAGATCATGGTTGAAGCTGATGAAGGAGATTAGTTGCCCATCCCACACCACCCACCAAAAGGTAAAGAGAGTAGAAATGTTCTTTTTCTATCTTTTGGTGAACCATCTACCAACCTTCCCCCTCCACCCACACCTGAATCACTCACAATAAATTTCTGTCAAATATTTTTTGAACCATCCTTTAGCCCTCCTAACCATGAATTCAAAGTGTGTAAGAAGGTGGTTCCAAGTGTGTTCAAGAAGGCCCCCACACCACATATCCAAATCAGCATGGGACATGAAGAAGAAAGAGCCTCCAAGTTCATGAAAGAGCTCTTTGCATGGTTGACTTTATTTCAACCAGATTTGAAGAGAAAAGGAGGTTACTAACTCTAAATTGATTTGAGGACAAATCTTTTTAACAAGGGGAGGATAATGGAGACCTCTCCATCCCCTTTGATTAGAAAGAATCAAATCAATTAGATTATGTTAATATGCTGGCTAAAGGGTGATTAAATCTTCCAAGTTTTGTTTTAGTTGTTTCATTGCAGCACAAAAGGGAAGATTCCAGCACTAACCCTCTTTTGCAAGCAAAATTCGATCAGCATCAAAATGGTTAATGCCTGATATTTTTGTACGGATTTCAATTTCAAGATGTCAGCGTTCCAACAAGACAAGTTGCATCCAATTTGGAGTGCATTTGGTCGTTCAAATCAGCCATTTACCAAGATGTGTCAAAACTGTCCAGCAAACGAGAAACAACCCGGTTTTGATTAATTCATAACTTAGGCTATACTAATGCTTAAGTTACGAATTTATACATTTTAGGAGTCCTCAAGATGTTTAATTTCAGGTCCAAGCATCAAAATCCAATTATGCACACAAGAGGATGAAGAAACAAGGAGTTTTCCAAAACTGGTCAGATTAGGCTCTAATCTGCGCGGTTTTAAATTTCAGTTTATTTAGCCCATTTAAACTCACCCTAACCTTGATTTCTTGGTTGGGGGGGATTATAGACATCCTAAAGTTACGCCCCCCCCCCATGTTTAATATCACAATCATACTCACTTTTGCTAAGATTAATCAATGTCCTAAAAGCCGGCCAGAAACTGTTGCTAAATCCGATTTAGTACAAGCTTAAGTATGTTAAGCTCTCAGCCACTTTTCTCCACTTGCAAGCTGATAGGCACGTCCCTCTATGCTGGGCACACACTTCTAGGCCTTCATTGATTGGTTGCATGGCCAAAAGGTGGTCCAATGAGAGCTTGATTGGTGTCCATGAGTTGCTTGCTTCCCATTGGCTAGCCGTAAAGTGGTTTTCTACTTTTGGGCTGAGCAATGAGGTGAGAGTGAAGAAATCTCGGCATGTGTTAAGGTTAAGCATAGTGTATAATGATGTATTAATAGCTTAGACATAGTTTAGATTTGTATTTCAATGTATTAGATTAAGTTTAGTTAACTTGTAATCTAGTTTAGTACAAATCAGGTTGTAATAGCTTGTAATTAGCACTAAGACCTTTCCTAAGCATGAAGGAAGGTTAGAAATGTCCTTTACTTGCTAGCTTGATGGTCTTTTGCTGCCTACTTAAGGAGCACATGGCCATGCTTGTAAAAACCAACCCTTATTTGAATGATAAAATCAGTTTGAGAGCTTTGTGCTTTCTCTCTTCAAACTCTTGCTTGCTTATCCTTAGGCCAATTAAGGTGGTGTTCAAGTGAGTCTTAACAAGGATTAAGTGGTGTTTCTGTATCTTAATCTTAGTTAAGGGCCCTAAACTTGGATTTGGTGTTGTTTCTGTATCCAAATCTCAGGTTTAGTTCTATCCATTTGATGCTATACTCAAGGTGTTTCAAAGAGGATTAAAGTGGATTTGCTAGCTTTAATTTGAAGTTAGTATTTCTTACTTTGATTCATCTTTCCATTTCACACATCCATAACCATTCCCACATACATGTCCATGCTTAATCCAAGCTAAAGCTACCCCCTTTGGCTTAGCTTCCAACCCAAAACACAAAAACACCTCAACCGTGCACTTTGAAGAATGCTTGGCAAAGTGGGCAGCAAAGTGGCACGGTCTGCACGTGCCATGAAGCACGACCGTGCCACCCCCGTGGCCGTGAGATATAGCCTCTTTTGAGTTGTGTTCTTGGCTAGGTTGGTTTGGGTCCATTCCCCCCTTGTGTTATACGTCACCTCACGTCAAAGAACCTTTGTTTTATCACTTAGAATCACTTGATTCTAAGTTCCATTCTTCCTCCACATACTTGATGCCTCACAACCATCATTTAATGTGTTCATTTTCACTTGTTTCCCCTTGATGTTATCTTCCCTTGGTTGCTAAGTTAGTTGTATTCTAGTGAACCCTAGCTTGGTCATCGGCAGATACATCAAAAGGGCATTTTGCTTCGTTTGGTATTTGGGTGAGAGAGTATCAGCCAAAGTTCTCAATCAGTGGCCTCCTTATGTTCCCATAGATCCTCTGAGTTCTATTTTTTATACTAGAATGTTGTATGTAACAAACATGGCGAAGATGAAGTTGGGCAGCCATTATGTCAACTTTATTGACCATGAGGGTGACTATGGGCCATCTCTTCAGCAGATTATGAACCATTTGGGATCCCATTATCCCATGTCTTCAATATGATTAGACACTTAAGTGATTCCCTTCTTATCTCGCTTTCCTCTTTTAGGTACAAGTGTCGAAGTCCAATGCCCAACTTAAACGTTAATGTGGCTCTAGAGCAAGGGTATGAGCACTGAGTTGAGATTCCATTAGTGTTGGAGTCTGAGTGCCATGAACTTCCTTTTCCTCCTGCCTTTACAGGAGTATGTATGTCACTTCTCTTCTTGATGAAGAGAAATAATCCAAATCACCCCCTAAGTTGATTAGGTTCATAGTTCACTTGTGAGTAGTCGACTATCTCAAATAAAGCTTTGAGCACAATCTACCCAGAAATCCTAGTTTTGTAGGTCAACTTTCAGCTACTTTTCGGATGACCAAATAAGCTCCAAAATTAGTGTTTTAGCAATGGTTAGATATCCTCAGATGTCTATTTTCTAAGAAGCTATAGAAGTCCTTCAAATTCTGAGTATTAAAAGATTTATAGAGCCTAAACTGAGTCAGGGTTAATGCACGTTAGGACATGCACGGTTTTGATTAAGAGTTTAATTGGGCTAACAAATGGATGACTGAGGGGATAATATTTTATTGAAACTTATGGGACACATTTCGTAAATTTTCCATTGAATATCTTCCCCAAATTCCTCCATATGGGATAGTGGACGGTGCCACCAATCAAGCACAACTACAATAATATTTCCAGCCTTTCAATTTGGACAAGTCATCACCATCCTAGAAGCTTCTGATTTTAATACGCTTAAATTTTTGTCTAAATGTTATTGGCTAGAGTTAATTCTTGCATTCTATTAGTCCAGAGCAATCCCTTAGGTGCTTCATTTCTATTGGCTTAATTTTGTAGCTCGACGAAGAGCGTACTAATTCTTGTGGTTATAAATTAGCCTCTTTTATTCACTTAGAAAGATAGACTTGATTTGAGAATTAATGAATGAAAGCTAGAATGTTTTCTTCTCCCACCAAATAAAAAAAACAAAAAAAAAACCTATCTTTATTTCAAATAGTTGAGTATTTGGATGGTGATTGAGTCAATCCTTTGGATTAACTTCTTAGTGCTTTGCTTTAGAGAATTAATTGGTGAATTGTTATGGTAAGTGGTGGCTTCAGCCTTAATATTAGTCATATCCCTTTTTATTACCTATTCTCCCACATTCGAAATCCTACAAAAAATGTCATTAGTTTTCCTTTGGTTATTTAAGACCTAGCTTGGTTTAAGGTCTTGTTGATCTCAAAGTTGAAGTTTTTGCACTCTTGTGGTTAAGGGTCCTCCCATACGCATCAAATCCATATCAAAGCAAAACAATCTTTCTTGTTAGATCGTGGAAGATATTGTCATACTTGAACTTCAAGCTCAAGTAAGAATGCTTAACAAGCAAATAGATCATATGAAAAAGGCCATGAAAGAGCCTTCTTGCTTTGATGGTATTAGTTTGGATCCTACCATTTATTTGAGATGGGTTCAAACACACGAAGATTATTTTGAGGCTAAAGGATGCTCTCATAAAAAGAGTTTCTTGATAACTACTCAAAAACTCCAATGTTACACCCACTATCAGTTTAAATGCCTTAGGAGGGACAGATCTCTTCAAGGAAAGTCTAGAATCAAGACTTGGAGTAAGTTCAATCCACACATGGATGTGAGATTCAACCTAGATCAACTCTATGAAGGGAATCTGTGAAAGAGGAACCCCTTATTACTCAAAAGAAGATCAAGGTTCAAGAAGAAGAAGAGCCTACCATGGTTCAAGAGAGGACTAAGGAAGAAAATGAGAACATTTTCGATCTTAAAGAAAAAGAAGATGAGTCAAAGCCTACCTTAGAAGTTGGGCTACCTATTGCATCTCACACCCACTCTTATGCTTTCCATTATCCCAATTTAGAGATTGAGCTAAACATCACTAAGGAAGCTCTACTTTCATTTTCATTAAGCAAGTTTAGGGATAAGGCTATATACGATATGTTTTCCACTAATGCTTGGTATTTTTTATTGGGAGACCATTGAAATTTGGGCCCAAGATTGTCTTTTGAGAAGGACCTAACTTCTATGAACAAACACTTACCTTCAATCTCCTAAATCCTCCTCAACCTCAAACACCACAAAAATTAAAGCTTCATAAAGAAATCATTTGCCCTTCTAAGCCAAATGTGAAACTCTCACCCTTGTTAGGACAAAGACCATTTAACTTCTTTCCCCTTGAAAGTGACCCTTAACAACTCAAGCTTGTGAATGATAAGGGAATCTCTTTTGAGATGAATTGTAATGAGTATATCAAAATTTTCAATAGGCGCTTGAATGTTAGAAGGATTTCTCATCCCATTAGGGTATCTCCTAAATATTTCAACAAATCATGTATGTTCAAGAAGAGTGGTACTCTTAGCAATATGAATTTTCCCAAACTAAAGAGGTGCAACAAGTTATCAACATTGATATCCTTGGGTTTCAATCACAAGGATTTAAGGGAAAATCCTTTTGAAGAAGAGGCGTTTGATGTGGAGAAAGAACTAAATCACCCCCTAAGTTGATTAGGTTCATAATTCACTTGTTAGTGGTGGATTATGTCAAATAAAGCTTCTGGCATAACCTATCCAGAAATTTCCAGTTTCATAGGTAAACTTTTAGCTTCTTTTTCGGATTATCAAATAAGCTCCACAATTAGTGTTTTAGATGTGTTTGGGTATCCCCAGATGTCTATTTTCCAATAAGCTATATAAATCCTTCAAATTACAAGTATTGAGAGATTCATAGAGCTTAAATCGAGTAAGGGTTGGTACAAGTCAGGATATGCACAGTTTTGATTAAGAGTTTAATTAGGTGATCAAATAGATAATTATGGGGTTAATATTTTATAGCAAGTTAGTGCACACTTTTAGCAAATTCCCTATTAAATGTCTTCCCCAACTTCCTCCATGTGAGATAGTGGAAGGTGCCATCAATTATGCACAACAGCAGCAACATTTTCAGCCTTGTATTTTGCATAACTCATCACTAGCCTAGAAGTTTCTAATGTCAATATGCTTAAATTTTTTTCTGAATGTTATCGGCCAGAGTGGATGCTTGAATTCTATTAGTCCACACTAAAACCTTAGATTTTTCATTTCTAGTAGCTTAATTTTGTAGCTTGGGGAAGAGGGCACTAATACTTATGGCTATAAATTAGCCTCTTGTATTTACTTAGAAAGATATACTTGATTTGAGAATTAATGAATAAAAGCTAGAATGTTTTTCTCTTCCAAATAGAAAATCTCCCTCTTTATTTCAAATACTTGCATATTTGGATGGTGATTGAGTTAATCCTTTAAATTAATTCTTGCTGCTTTGCTTTAGAGAATTAATTGGTGGATTGTCAGGCAAAGTGGTGGCTTGAGCCTTTATCTTAGTCATAGCCCTTTTTATTATATTTTCTCCCACATCCAAAAATCCACACAAAAAAAAATTCATTAGTTTCCTTTAGTTATTTAAGGCCTAGCTTGGTTCAAGGTCTTCTTGATTGATAGTTATTGAAGTTTATGCAGTCTTGTGGTTAAGGGCCCTCCCTTACGCATCACTTCTTCCCTTGGATGGTTTGTCGTACTTACTTTGTTGACTTTCTTCTTTTAGTATAAACGGGAGTAGTCGAGCATGAGGAGATGTCCTTTTTCGTGGGCTTGAAATGTTTCGGAATCATCTTGTGCTGAGAGGACGGGAATCCATCTAGATTTTCCATCGCGAGATGAACCCCCTCATATCTACGATCCTTATGCTACAACCTCCCCTTTCGGGAGCCTCCAATTCCCTAGATCTTATGTGGGAACTAGTCATCTAGGACAATGTATAGCAAATCTCTCCGTCACTCTTAGACTCCTGCGTGTAGTGCTCGCCCCAATGCTGGTACAAGAAGGTCTTTAGTTGATTCTAGTGTTGCATCGTGCTATGTTAACTACTTTTTTTGTGAAAGAAGTAGTGCGTTCCAATGTGATGAATAGGGTTAATCTGTTGCACTTATGTATGATACTGTTATGCTAATTTTGCAATGCAATTTACTATCATTGTACTTTGACTATTATGACTATTATGCAAAAAATGCAAGACCCATCAAAAAAATGGAAGACCAAATCCCCACTTGCTCCCAAAAAAAAAACCGACCAAAAGAGCAAAAGACAACCATAAGTGTAAGGAGCTTTTAATGGTCCTGAGCAATAAACCGTCTGATTTTATTAATCATGCATTTGTAATACATAGCCAGGGACGAAGTAAAAAAAAAACGTTATAAAACTCGGTGGGCCCTCAAGCAATTGGACGAGTTCTCTGTGAATCCCAAAAGTCCAAGTCCACTTAAAGTTAGTTTGGTGTCATTATCAAGGAGTTGTAGAAGTCGAGACTACTCAGGGAATCCTGTTCCCTAGTCCAACGCTAACTAGACTTCTTTTCTGTGCTATAAAAGTTGCCTGAACCTAGCGTTTTTTACATCAATTGTGTGAATGTGTCTTGACTAAAGCCACAAAAAAGGAGGTGTTCATCATGGCTTCTTACCGTTGATTCTTAGGATAAGTATGAGGTAAAAAAACTTTAGGTTGAATACCTTCCTTAGCTTGCGTTAGGTTAAAATTTCTTGGAACTTTCTTACAGTTGTTGTAACCTTTTGGGAACTAGAACTCATGTGCTTAGGTTCGAGACCCATGAATTATGCCCTCTAGCTGAAGCGCTTAGCACGATTTTAGGATTTTCTCTTTATTGTCCTCAAATAGTTCCTGTATCTTTGAAGCACTCGTCTATCCAATAATGTCGCCTTTTAGGCTTAAGCTTGAATGATATGTCTTCTGTTGCAATTGATAAGGAGGTAGAATTCTTATCGCTGGTTGCTCATTTTAAGAAAGAGCATCTCTATGTATTGGAAGGTTTGCACAGGTGTCATGCTATAATGCTCTGCCTTGTAGGTGTCTACTTATTCCTAAAGGGCTCTAACGGAAGAGGCCCTACCATACCTCTCATGGTTGTTAGGCTAAGTGGTGTCTTGAGCTTTTATCTTGCTCATATCCATTTTTATTACCTTTTCTCCCACATTCAAAAATCCATAAAAATAACTTCATTAGTTTCCTTTGGTTATTTAAGGCCTAGCTTGGTTTAACATCTTCTAGATTGAGAGTTGTTGAAGTTTATGGACTTTCGTGGTTAAGGGTCCTCTCTCACGCATCAGTTCTTCCCTTGGATGATTTGTCATACTTAGTTTGTCAACTTTCTTCTTTCAATATAAATGGGAGCAGTCCAGCGTGATGATTTTCTATTTGCCTTTTGCAACTAAGGCATTTGTAAACCTCTTTACTTGTCATCATCCTCGAATAGAGGAGGTACTTTCCTCTTTCTTTTCGCCTTTCTTCCTTGTCCCTTTTGTTCTTCCTTTTAATACTTTTTCTTTCTTGCAGAAGGGGCCTGACAATTCTAGTGCGCGAGCACCATCTTGGAGGTCTCAATCAAGGAAACATCCTTCCTCGTTCCATTAATGTTTCCAAATTTTAAGTTGAGTGGATGACCGAGCATGATGCAGAGAAGAGGAAGGTGCTTGGAGAGAAAGAAGACATTAAGGGTTCAAAGGCTGGCAAAAAGGAGAACTTGTCCTAAATTGGCAAGAAAGGGGTTAAGGACCCACCCCTCATAAAAAGGACCCTCCTAGTGAAGAAGGAGAGGAAATTAAGAAAGATTACCTTTTTCTCTTAGATGAAATAAAGCTTTTATTTTTCCATCCCTTTAGTGATGTTTAGTGCACCTTAGAGTTGTATGCTTCACAATTTTATTAAGAAGAAATAAAAGTAATATATTCAGAGCTTTTTTTTAATGCTTTTATTTCTACGGTTCTAATCTTCCTTTCCACTCTCTCTCTTTTTTTTACTTGGCCCGTTAGCTCAATCCTTATAGAACTCGATCGATTTCCCACTATTGTGGGCCCGACCTAGTTTTGGGCGGGCTGTTAAGCCTGCATTAGGTCGCCAACAATCTACTACTTATTCTATTCTTCCTTTTTTTGGTTCTTTCTTTTTTAGTTAAGGAAAAAAAAAAAAGAAAGCATGAAGATGTGTATAAATTAATTGGGCCAGACTGATTGGCTTCTTATGTATCCGCATTGTAGAGTCAAGCCATCATAGCTCATGTTGTTTGGGTCAAGCATGGGCCTTTGAGCCTCTTATGGGCTAGGACTTAGCAACCTTGTGAGTAACTTGCTATAGGCTTTCTTACGAGCTGCTTAGGCATAATAACTTTCTAATTTATCAAGGTTTGTATACTGTTCATATTCTTCTCCATCCAGATTTGCCAATTTACTTCTCATCCTAGCAAAATGGTTTTAATTATGAATGAGCCTATCCAATTGTGCTGAAATTTTCCTCTGAGATCCTGTATGGGAGCTCTAATTTCTTTTAGTACCATGTCTACGTCTTGCAAGTCCCTAGACCTCACCTTTTTATTAAAGGCTCTTGAGATCTGGGCTTGGCACAATTGGACGTTGTGGAAGGCCCATAACCTTCTTTCATCTACCATTACCAACTCCTCATATCGAGCTGTTGCATATTCCAATTCCAGAATCTGACTTTCCGCGATTACCCGCAATGAGGGTATGGCTATTTCAATTGCGAGTATTGCTTTTATTCTCTATACTAGAGAATAGAGGTTGCTCGCTCCAGGATCAAATTAGGGTTCAATACCCCCACAGTGCAAACGGTAGCTTATCTAACCAATCCTTATAGTTTTTAACCATTTTTTAAATCATTTTTTGTGTGTTTTTGTTGGTTGCTTCGACGGCTCCATTTTCTGTGGTCGATATAGGGAAGATTTGTGATGCTAGATTTTATACTTATCTAGTAGGTTGGCCACCTCTTTTTTAAAGTCACTGCACCAAGCATTTGTCAATTTATGTGACACTCCATATCGACATATAATATTATGAATGATGAATTTTGCCACGTGCTTTGAGGTGATCTTGGCATAAAAGACTTCCTCTACTCATTTTGTGAAGTAGTTGATTGTTACAACCATATATTCATGCCCTTCAGTTCCTTTTGGGGTTATTCCTCCAATGATGTCAGTTCCCAAGATCGAAAAAGGCCATGGAGAGGTTAACATGGAAAGGAAAAAGGGTGGTTAATGCTTTAAGTTTGCATATACTTGACATTTATGGCATCTTCTTACATATGCATAATAGTAGGTCTCTATGGTGGACCAGTAATATCCTAACCATTGAACCTTCTTTGCTAGCATGAGGATTTTCATGTACGGTCTACATTCCTCTTCATGGACTTCTTTTATTCTCTCTCATAACTCCTTATGAGTGACACAAAGTAAGTTAATACCCATGTCAATCTTTTCATACAATTTTTACTATGAACCCAACATCTGCAATGCTTGCTAGGCTTTTGAGGAGTATCCAACTGGATATTCCTTCTTTAGCAAGTAATGGTAGATGTTGTAATACCAAGCATTGAGGTCGACGTAACTTGCTTCTATTACAGAATAATGTGTAGGTTCATCCCTCATTTCCACTACTAATGGCAGGGAACAAATGCCCTTTGAGATATTAATCATTGAGGCTAATTTTACGAAGGCATCGACAAATTGATTCTCCTCACGAGGCAAGTTGGTACATATGATGTGAGCAAAGTTCTTGGCGAGTTCAACCTAGTGGGCTTCATGTGGTGCTAAGGATTCACTCCTCACATTCCACCTGTGTGATGTTTAGTTAATTATGTGGTTGGAATCACCATATACTCTTATGCTTGTTACCCTTATTTCCATGCTGCCTATAACCCAATCATTTAAGCTTCATACTCAACGACATTATTGGTATCATCAAAGTCCAGTTTGATAGAGATCAGGATGTGTGCCCCTTTAGGAGATACAAGGAAAATGCCTGCTCCAAATCCGTTTTCATTTGAGGCCTTGTCAAAGTACATCTTCCATGTATCCTGTTCTACTTGGAGAATCCCTTCATGCGAAAAATCTACGGTCCCTTCCTCTTGATCTTCTACCGGAAGATCTGCTAAAAAATTGTACACAACCATTCCTTTGATTGATTTCTGTGGAAGGAAATAGATGTCGAATTCCAATAACATAACTATCCACCTAGTCACTTTTTCATTTATCACTGTCTGTTATAGTAATTATTTTATGGAGTCTATAGGTGCTACCACATGTGTTGTATGGGTCCACATAAAATCTCTAAGCTTTTTGGATGCCCATTTTAACTATTCTCTAAGGGAGAGTATCGAGTTTCATATTCAAGGTATTTCTAATTTAAATAATAGACAACTATTTCTTCCCCCCTCAATCTTTTATGCCAACATGGCACCCATTGCTATTGTAATGGTCATGAGGTACAGGATGAGAGGAATGCCTAGTTGGGATGGAGCCAATACTAGCAAGTAAGAGAGGTATTCCTTGATCTTATTGAACTCTTCCTGGCACTCTTCGTCCCATTAGGCCCTGATCCCTTTCTTTAATTTCTTGAAAATGGGCTCACACATACTATGGTTGACCTAGATATAAAGTGGCTAATGTATTTCAAGCACCCTAAAAATCCTCATATTTTCTTTTCCGTCTTAGGAGGTGGCATTTACTAGATGACTTTGATTTTTGAGGGATCTACCTGGATGCCTCTTAGACTAACATGTTGCATTTTAAATTTACCATAAGCGCACGGTGTAGTTGTAGCTAGGAACCGGCGAGTACAGGTCGTATTCCACAGGGAGTTGTGTTTCTAATTACTAAAGTTAACTCAACCGTATCAATCAAGGCAAGAAAGAAGATGAGGGGAAAAGAACAAAACTACTAAAATGAGAAAACAAAAAGGGACTTTGATTATGATTGAACCTAAAATAGACTAACTAATCAAGTCAAACCCTCACCTTTCCAAGTTATGCTATTATTCAAGAATGATCGGTTGCATCATGAAAGACCACCTAATCCCTCTTTCAAGGGTCTTAGGCTAGTCTAATTGTTCTAATCACCTATTTTTATGGGATTAACTCAATTAAACTATAAGATTGACAACCCTTGACCTAGCTAACGACCGAGACTATTTTCATGTCCCAATCTCGGCTCTTCACTCTGCCCACACTGAATAATCAACCTCACATTTCAGCATAAGTCAATTACCCCAAAATACGGATGAAAGATCTTTCAAAAATTTCATCAAACACGTGGTGAGCATGAGGGAAAACTCTAAATTCTAGCATAAACAAGGGCAAAAAGGTCTAGCACAAGATCAATTAGCCATCAAGAGGCCAATCACAATCAAAGATCACAACTTTAATCACAACTAAACATCCTAAAGAAAATCAAAGCAAGAATTAGCAAACTAGTAAACAAAACAAGAAAAATGAAACTGAAGAGAAGTGAAGAAGAGAAACTTAGCCCATAATTACACAATCCAAAGTCTTGTACATGATATACGCTATTCTCCTCTAAATTATTCACCCCTTAATGGGGTTTATGAGTGGGTGGAGGAAGCCTAAATCGCACCCTCAAATAAAAAACCTTTCAAAAGCCTCCTAAAACATATGCCTGACAGCAGCTTTTATCACGAAAACTGACAGGCGCACGACCACTCATGGAACTCTTCAGGAACTTTTTGGCTCAGGTGCACAATTGTGCAACTCTGAAATTCTTAATTCTTACTTCTTTGGTCTTCCTGTCAACTCCCCGAACCTCTTCGTTATCCAAAATTTTACTCCTCGCTCATATTCCATCCCAGTGTGACCAAAATATCTACAAAAAGAGAAATTAGTCTAAACAAGATGATTACGAGCAAAGCATGACAAATATGATCACATTCCCACATAAATCAAGGAGATATGTAGAGGAAAGCGATGAAAGCAACGGCCCAAAAATAACAAAATTGAGGTTTATCATAACCCTATATCTTAGTAGCTTACCTGAGGTGACTTTGAATACACATTTATGAGGGTTCTGATGAACGTTATACTTTCCCAATCTCATAAGGAAGTTCTGCAAGGTTGGGACATGGCCCGCTCTTTCCTTGGATTTTATAGTCATATCATATACATACATCTCTACTTTCTTGTGCATGGTTATGCAATAAGGTAGTGGTGGTCCTCTGATATGTTGCATGTTCCACTTCCTTAGTCTCATAAAGAACTTCCACAAATCAGGACATAGCCCACTCTTTCTTTGGATTTTATAACATATCATCTACATACACCTCTGCTTCCTTGTGCATCAGGACATGCAATAGGATAGTGGTGGTCCTCTGGTATGTTGCCCCTACATTTTTCAACCCTAATGGCATCACAATGCAATAGTAGGTTCCCTAGGCGGTGATGAAGGTAGTCTTTTCCTTCTCTTCCTCGACCATTTTGATCTGATTGTATCCAACATACCCATCTATAAATTACAGGAGGGCATGATTGGCGGTGTTGTCAACCAGAACATCTATATGTGGTAAAGGAAACCCATCTTTTAAACTTGCCTTGTTGAGATCCCTAAAATCTATGCTCATTCATACTCTTCAATCCTTCTTAGGGACTGGGACTATGTTTGCTACTCATTTAGGATACTGTGCAACCCTAATAAAGCCAGCATCCAACTGTTTCTAGACTTCCTCCTTTATCTTTATAACCCATTCTGACTTCATTCTGCTAAGCTTCTGCTTTACCATTTTGGCATCTCTATAGAGGAATCTTATATTTAGTAATATTGCGATCTATGTTTGTTATGTCTTTATAAGACAAAGAGAACATATTAATGAATGCCCTTAGGAATGAAGTGAATTCTTCCTACTCTTCAAGGGTTAAGGATTTTCCTATTTTCATTTCTTGGGGTTCTTTAGTTGTCCCTAAGTTAATTACTATAGTATCCTTGATTATGGAAGTTTGGCTTTCATGATCTTCCATGGCTTTGATTAAGTCTTTTGGGATTATTTCTTCATTTTCATCTTTATTGTAGATGAAGCATTCAGAAAGAGAGGAATAAGACACACTGTAAGTGAAAGAATTCATCTTTTTAAAATTGGAAATGATTACATCTAATACAAAATTGGCAAAACTAGAAGACTGATTCTTAGACTCTATCCTAACCCCCATACCAGACTTTCCTAAAGCTATAATGAAGACTTTTCCTTCCTTTTCAGTCTTCCAATTCACTTCCGTGTAGTTCTCCGTGCTGGCTTCATTGACGAATTTCAATAAGTATAGCAAGAGATAAGACAGTAGTGGGATCTTCCTTCTTCCTATACTCTTGCCCAAATAGGATGCCAACGACATTGTTGTAAGCTTGATTAATCCAATCCAGTGCGGATTGGACTTTGTCTTTCGAGGTGAGTGCCTCCTCCTCTGGCAATTGACAATCACTGCAGACCTCTAACCCCGGAACCCATATTCCCGTTTTGTTTATATAGCAAGGCTAAGGCAAACTATAGAAAGGGGAATTATCTCCCTAGCGGAGGAATTATCCATTAAGAGTATACAAATATAGTTTTATATTGAAGTCCTTCCAATATCCTTTCTTGCTTGTCATTTTTTTTTGCTTACTCATTTCGCTGGGTTTAGCTACTTCTGGAGGAGCAGTATGGTACCCTAGCTTAAAATTATCATTTGCTTCGTAGGTGAAGGGACATGTGGTCTAACCTTGTGCTCTTTGGCCCAATAGTAACCCTAGAAAATATCCCTATCTTTTGAGAATGATGTTTACATTCAGGTTTGATTAAGGAACAAAGTCAAAGGGAGTCCAATGTTAGCTCTTCACCAGTAATAGTGGAACATAGACTATCGCCTTCGATGGTCACCACTTCTCCTTTTATCAGCATTTTTATTTTCTGATGCAGTGTGGACTGGACCACTTGGTGCTCATGGAGTCATGGACGCCCCAAGAGCATATTTAAAGTATCTAGAATATCCAGCACCTAAAACTCTGTGTTCTTCTTGATGGGACCCACATTTTTAGGCTAGAGGAAAGTGCCTAGAACCAGTCTTTTTGAGCTATTGTATGCTCGAAGATGTGTCAAAGGTGCTGAGAGGTAGCTCTTCTTAATTCCTAACCCCTTGGCAGTTCTCCAAGGGCAGGCATTCACATCCGACCCATTATCTACAAGAGAGAGGGGTATACGTCTGCAAAGGTAGGTCACAATTTAGCATAAGGCATTGTTGTGTGCCATGTGTCCTGGTGGAAGATCTTTACTATTAAAGGTTATAGTGCCTTTATCAGCGATGATTGAGTCTATCATCTCGTCGAGTGTCGTGCCAGGTTACAGATCTATCTTATTCAGCTCATCAATTAAGAACTACCCGTGCTTTTGTAAAGCCACTATAAGCTACCAGATGGTTACATCCGTGTTAAGTTTCTTCCGCTGTTTTAGAATAGGGTTATATTCTTTTACCTCTATGTCCTTGTCTTTTTCAGGGGCCTGTTGTAGGCCTTCTTAGGCTTAATATCTCCCAGTTTTTGTCAGATGCTGGATCTGGCCTTTATCTTCTTCTAAACAATCTTCTCCCCAGAAGTCTTCATCAGTCTGCTCATTAAACCAAAACCCTTCTTATGTTTCACACACGTCATCCTCGTCACTTTCCTAGAGGCCACACACATCTGGCTACTACACTAGGAGGAAAACCTTAGGCTTTGATTCATTGATGCTTTGTGTGTGCCTTGATGGCTCCCAATCATCCTCGGGTTTGTTACTAACAATAAAAACAATATCATGGTTTCCAAGTGGATTTTTATTGTTGTTAGGCTTCTGAGTAGCTGTAGGCAAAGGTAGTTCCCTAACTTGAGCACTTCCTATAAGATGTTCTTGAAAGTCCATCACTCCTCAGTGTCATGTTGGCCCCTATGATACAGAACAAGTTCCAACCTTGGGCCTGCTCTCGCTAGTAAGGGTCTTAAACTAAGTTGGTCTAGTGTTGGCCCTAGGTCAATATTAAATTGGGACACTAACAAAGGGCCAAGTAAGCTTAGAAAAGGTGGTTGGCCAACTAGTAGCCCTAAATAAGGAGTTTAACCACTCATTCCTCCCAAAACCACCTCATTAGCTCATTTTTAGTTTTCTAGGCATAATAGTTCACCTCATTTCTAGTTCAGTTTTAACTTAGAAAATGAGTCCAATTTCTATAGATTAATATGGATGGAAAGCCCCATATATATATTTTCCAACAGATCTTGAATCGCACTCAAACTATAGGAAGTGAGAAAGTTATGGACTAAAACACGAGCAACGGTAGGTCCAGGATTGAAAAATGCATGGTTTTATATTATGGTCTTCATTTAGGAGGTTATAGCTGTAATTTTAGAGATTAATTAGCATGGGAAGATTCTTCACACACAAAGGAAGGCTTTCCAAGTGGAGGCACCTCTATTGGTAGAGTAAAGCCTTCTCACAAACTCTCTAGAAGATGGATCATAAATCCTGGAAAATACAGCTCATCTTGACTTTAATTATCTTAAGCATCTTAATTTATTTTTCTAGGATAATTTGTCAAGCCTCCTATTGTCCTACTTTGTCCACTAAGGTACAGTTAATTCCCCCCTCTAATTTCGTATTTTTAGACCCAATTACCCTCATAGAGATTCGGACCCGTTGAATGATATGAGAGCTTGAAGCTTGTTGCTTTTCTCAAAAATCTCAAAACTGTTATCTCTCTAAGGAGCGAGGTGATTTGAGTTCTTTGCTTTAATTTAATCCTGGGTGCTAAGGCTTTAGAGGGTTAGAAGGTGGAATAACTGTCCCTTGGTTACTTATTTCAAGTAATGATTCATCTTCATTAGAGGCTATATTTTATTGTAGGAATTCTTTCTCTCTCTTTGTTCATCTTTGGAAAGATTGGTCTTCAATATCCATTCAGAACATTTACATGGATTTCTCACCTTTATTAGGTCAAATGAAATTCAAAACGAATCATTTGGTATCAGAGTAAAAAGCTCCTTCATCTTGGCAAGCATCAAATCCATCCATATTCTAACTGATTTACTTGGATTTCAATCCTTCTTTGCCATATTTTACCTTTATTTCTCCCTCTCTAAATCTCTTATCTAGTTCACAAAGAACCCCCAAATAGCCTAAACACAACTTTTAAACCACACACAACCCAAAACTCCATAAAACACTCATCAAAAAAAAATCCAGAGAGTACCTGAGGCAATCACCTCCACGGACTAACTGTGGTGAACCACACGGACCGTGGCAAACCGCACGGACTGTGGCAGTCTTTTTCATTTTTTTTCATTCCAGAGACCACCACGGCCCCTCTGTGCTATCCTTCATGCTCTGTGGTCCCTGTTCTTGTTCAACTCTTTCACTTCTTTTCACCTTTCTATCAGCCATGACTAGGGAAGTAGATCCCTCTCACTGCTCGACTATTCCTCTTGAGCAAGCCCATGAAATAGGTAGGGGCCTTATAGAGATTCAATAAAAAATGAGGAAGCTCACTCAAGAGGTTGCACAAGTAAAGGAAACCACACTACGAAAACTTTATCGATGACGCTACAATGCTCGACCAATTGACATCGAATAATTATCCTCCCATGAAGACTTTGATAATGGGGAAGGAAGACCAAGAAGAATTCATCCAAAGGATGACCTTCAAGATCTCAAAGTTGAAGCTCCGGGATTTGATGGTAATCTTAACCTAGACAACTATCTTGGTTGGGTTGAAGCCCCTGAGAGGATCTTTGGACTCAAAGATTACAATAATGAGAAGGCCTTCAAGTTGGCCATTCTTAGGTTGAAAGGGTATGCTTCGTTATGGTATGAACAATTGAAGAATAGTAGGGCTAGAGAAGCCAAATCCAAAATTAAGACTTGGTCCAAGCTCAAGAAGTGTATAGACAAGAGATTTCTACGCCCCTCATACAAACAAGGACTCTACCTCAAGATCACCTCTCTCAACCAAGAGAATCTAAAGGTAGTTGAGTACATTAGGGAGTTTGAACAACTCCAAATGGGGATTGGCTTAGATGAAGAACCCAAACTCAAGATTGCTAGATTCATTAAAGGATTATCTCCTAGCATTACTAACAAGGTGGATCTACAACCTTACTTGACCTTTGATGATGTATGCCACCTAGCTATCAAGGTTGAGAAGCAATTTAAGGGTTAAAAACCCCTTCAAACCACTTCCTCTATTCGCCCTTTGAGTACCCCTAAGGGTTAATCCTCCCCTAACAAAGCTATCACTACCCCTACACCCATCAAAATGCTTGACAAGGGTAAAGGGATTACTATTGAGCCCCTAAAGAGATTGGAGGGAAAAACGTGTTTCAAATGTCAAGGTTATGGGCACTACGAAGCGTATTGTCCTAACCGAAAGACTCTCACTATTAAAGAGGTGGAAGAAATTCAAGCTATTAAAGAAGCTACTAGTGAAGAGGAAGTAGAGGATGAGGATCAAACTTTGATCACTCCAAATGTGGGAGAACTCTTGGTTATTCGAAGAGCAATCCATGTCCAATACGATCCTTGTGACCCAAACCAAAGGGAGTAAATTTTCCATACCCTACGCACTATTGGAGGCAAGGTGTGTGAGCTCGTTATTAATAGAGGAAGTTACACCAATGTAGCCTCCACACTGCTTACTGATAAACTTTAATTAACCACCAAGGTGCATCCCACCCTTTATTCTCTCCAATGGATCAAACAAGGAATTGAAGCAACAGTTTCCAAACAAGCTCTCATTGCATTTTCGATTGGTCCATATTGTGGCGAAGTGCTTTGAGATGTCCTTTCTATGGATGCATGTCTTTTTTTGTTACTTAGTAGGCCTTGGTATTTTGATGATCATGTGATTCATGATGGCCATGCGAATACTTATGCATTCAAATACATAGGTTATAACTTACTTTGACACCGCTACCTCCAACGAAACTCCACAAATCTAAACCGGGGAAGGGGAAGTGAGAAAAGTCTATTTACGAATGAAACTCAGGTGAAGAGAGACATTGGTAAGAGCAAGCCTTTATGTGCCTTAATTACAGTAGAATCAAACACCATTAAGGGAGTGAAACCCATGCATCGCCTAGCTCAATCATTCTTGAGAGAGTTAGAGGATGTACTCCCTAATGATTTACCCCTAAGACTCCCTCCTTTGAGAGGTATTGAGCACTAGATTGATCTCCTACCGGATCCTCCTTTGCTAAATAAGCCAGCCTATAGGTGTAATCCTAATGAGTCAAAAGAGCATCAACAACAAGTTTAAGAGTTGGTTAACTGTGGGTACATTAGAGAAAGCTTGGGTCCATGTTCAATTCCCGCCCTTTTGGTACCTAAGAAGGATTGCACTTGGCGTTTGTGTGTTGATTCTAAGGCCATAAGCAACATCACCATCAAGTATTGATTCCCAATTCCTCAATTAGATGATATACTCGACGAGTTACATGGGTCCAAGGTCTCTTCCGATATTGACATTCAGAATGGTTGTCACCAAATTAGAATGAAAGAAGGAGATGAATGTAAAACCGCCTTTAAGACCAAGTATGGGTTATATGAGTGACTTGTAATGCCTTTTGGTATATCTAATGCTCCAAGCACTTCCATGATGCTCATAAATGTGGTCTTGAGACCATTCATTAGGAAGTTTATTGGGGTATATTTTGATGATATGTCTGTGTATAGTTGTGATGAAATGTTTCATGTGGAGTATCTTTCTCAAGTGTTCCAAGTATTAAGACAACAAAAGTTATATGCCAAACTTGAGCAGTGTGAACTATTCACTCCAAAAATTTTCTTTCTTGGCTATGTTGTGTTCGGTGAAGGAATTCAAGTTGATGAATCTAAAGTTGAGATTATCAAGAATCAGCCTACTCCCACCTACATCATGGAAGTGCAGAGCTTTCATGGGTTGGTGTAACAGCCCACGACCACCCGCCATTGAGGTATTGTCCGCTTTGGG
>JACYFF010019584.1:26599432-26618872 GCA_017589665.1 Selenicereus undatus
GGGTGAATTTGATAATTTTATTTTTAATGAGTAAGTAATTTCCTTGTACTTAGTATAATCTATTTGAAACTATGCTAAATTAATTCTTTTGAAACAAGTTTTATGCTTTGTTGTCTGGTTGATTTTTATTCATGATTCTATTGCGATTAGTATTTATCATTCATGATATTCATGTTATATTAATTAGAATACATGCTAGTTAGTTTAATACGAATTCATATGATAGTTTAAAAGGTTTTAATACATCAAAGTTATAGTCTTTTAAGTATTAGTATCACCCTAATTAATCATGGATGGCTCAAGCCCATCCCTTTTAATTAGATAATCGTTATAAATCTTTGTTAAATCAGTTTGCTGGTAAATTGGTTACAAGGTGTTAGATGATGTTTTTCTAATACGTAATGCTCTAGTTTGATTAACTTCTTGCGCTGGTGTGAGGGTTATCAAAACTAGTAGGGTTTATATTATGGCTGGACCTAAATAAACTATAATATAAGAAAAAACGGGTAAGATCCGCTGGTGGGTGTTTTCTAGAGTCTAACTCATGAATAAAATCTACTTGTGTGTTGATAATAAATATTAATTTGCATGGTGGATGTAGATTATACTGAGTATTTTTCATAAACTTGGTATCTCTGATAATTATTTGTTGCTTTTTAGTTAATTTGTTTAGTTTGTCAATTTTTATTCTTCAATTATTAGCTTTAATATAAATTTCGTCTACCCTCTCCCCCCAAAAGAGTAGTCCTTTAGGAGTGCCTTGGTAATATTAGATTAGTTAGATTTTGATTTTTAGTGTGAATATAATTTTCAGATTTAATTTATATTCTATTTTGCTGTTCAATTACAGGTTTGTTAGAAATTAGGTTAAAAATAGTTCCTTTTGTGTTTTTTCAAGTTTTATCCATTCTATGGTTTATATAGTGTCCTATTCTGCCTCTATTTAATTTCGGAATTTTTCAAAATTATTTCATGAATTGGATATGTGCAGGTCTTTATTTCAATAAATCTGAAAATTACATTTTTAATTTTTTTTTCATATTTTTTTTAGATTTTATTAAGTCCAAAAAATTATATCCAAAAATATGGGAAATTTTGTTATTTAAGTTTGTATTTATTTTAGTGCAGTTTATTTTTTTATCTAATTTCAGATTTGATTTTCTATTTACATTTTCTGGAGTTAATTTTCTGTTTTAATTTTTCTGAACTTTTTTACATATAACTTTTGAGTTATTAAGTTAGAAACTTGTAGAATATTACTTTTGAGTAATTTTTGTAATTTTTAATATTAATTTTCTGATTGTTATTTTCTGTTTTGATTTTCAGTTGAATATTGTGTTATTATTTCTATTTTTATTTTCCAGGTTATTTAGGAGATCTATTTACTGTTTTATTTCCAAAATTAAATTTAGAATATTTAGGAGCAATAATAAGTATTTTTTCAGATTTTTACTTATTAAATTGGATTTATTGTAGTAATACAAAGAGAAGTTAAAATAAATTAGAGTAATAAAATCATTTAGATTTAAACTAGCTTATTGAAATAATCTTTCCTCATGGAATCGATCCCTACTTTCCTATGCTATAAATATTATTTATAAATCGAAGTAGTGACTTAATTTGAAGCTCTACGACAAGCTCTACAACAACACTTATCACATGACTAAGAGTCATTTCCTTCAAGGCCTCTACACTCCTCTTTTAGTCCCCCTCAAGACCTTGGGATGACATTAACATGGACTTCTTTGTGGCCCTTCCAAGAACCCCTTGGGAAAAAGATGCTATCATGTTAATAGTAACTCAATTCTCTAAGATGGCTCACTTCATTGCTTGCCACAAAAGTGATGATGCTACCTATATTGCAGACCTCTTCTTTTAAGAAATTATGAGGCTCCATGGTATTCTAAGAACCATCATCTTGGATAGGGATACCAAATTTCTGTATGAGTTTTTGGACATCCCTATGGAGACTCATGGGGACCAAGATGCTCTTTAGCACTACTTGCCACCCTCAAACCACTGGACAAACTGAGGTGACGAATAAAACTCTCATAACCTTGCTAAGTGGTATGGTGAATAAGAGTTTGACGGATTGGGATATCAAGCTTGCTCGTGCTGAATTTGCCTAAATAGGGCTCCTCCCTTACGCTACCTCTTACTCCTCCTTTGAAGTGTGCTATAGTCTCAACCCCTTACTTTCATTGATCTTATTCCTATTCCTCAAGAATCAAGAGTGAGTTTTGAGGCTGAAGGAAGAGCTAGGGAGATGAAGAGACTACATGAGCAAGTAAGGGCACAAATTGAGAAAGTGAATGAACAATATAAGTACAAGGCCAACAAGAACCACCCACACCTTGAGTTCAATCCAGGTGATCTTGTGTGGTTGCATTTCAGGAAGGAAAAGGTTCCCTTCAAGAATAAAGAATAAGCTCATGGCCAGACGAGATGGTCCATACAAGAGGGTACAAATGGTGGGAGAGAATGTATACAATATTGAGCTTCTAGAAGTTAAATGCAAATATCCACCACCTTTCATGTTGGGGATCTCACTCCTTACCTTGAAGATGATGAAGAACATAATGAATATTTGAGGACAAATCCTCTTCAAGGAGGAGGGGTGTTGATCCAAAGCAAGTTCCGAGCTTAGGCCTACTCTCACTACAAAGGGTCTGGAACAAAGTTGGTCCAATGTTGGCCCTAGGTCCATGTAGGTCAACATTGACTTGGGACCCTTGAGAAGGTCCCGCTAAGCTTAGGAAATGTGGTTAGGCAACTAATAGCCTTAACAAGGAGTTTAGCCACTCAATCCTCCTAAAACCACCTCATTAGCTCATTTTTAATTTTTCGAGCAGAATACTTCACGTCATTTCTAGCTCCATTTTTAGGGGTGTTCATTATTCGATCCAAACCCGGACAGGACCGAACCGAATGAATTCGGTCTGGTCCACAGTCCACAAACTTTTTTTATTCTTTCTTCGGTCCGGCCCGGTTCGGTCCACTGGTCCGATCCGGTCTACCGGTCCACTGGTCCGGACCGAGGACTGAATAAAAAAATTTAAAAACCGATTTTTTACTTACTAAATTTTACTTTTCTTTTGCAACTTATAATTTTTCAAACATTCAAGAATATTGATTTGTTTTTCATGGTGAAAATATGTAGAAATTGTTCATATTGAAATAAATATAAGATGTTCATATTGTAAAAATTTGCTAGCTTTACAATTCGGTCCAGTCCTACTTTTTTCGGTCCGGTCCCGGTCCAGTCCTTGACTTATTCGGTCTGGTCCATGGTCCGTAACTTCCCTCTTATTCGGTCTTCGGTCCAACATGGTCCGGTCCGGGTTTGGACCGATGAACACCCCTATCCATTTTAACCAAGCCAATTAGTTTGAATTTCTATAAATTATACATGGATGTAAATCTCCATATATCTATTTTCCAACAAATCTTTAAAGGACTCAAACTCCTAGTATTGAGAAAATTATGAACTAACAATCAAGCAAGGATCGGTCCAGGATTGAAAAATACACGGTTTTAATTATGGGCTTAATTGAGGACGTTACATTTATAATTACAGAGATTAATCAGCATTGAATGATTCTTCACACACAAAGAAAGATTTTCCAAGTAGAGGCACCTCTATTGGTGGAGTAGAGCCTTCACAAAGTACTATAGAAGATAAAGGATGAATCCGGGAAAATACCGCTCATCTTAATTGTAATTATCTTAAACATCTTGATTTATTTTGCTAAGATAGTTTTGTAAGCCTCCTTCTGGCCCACTAATGTACAAATAATTCTCCCTCTAATTGGGTATTTATAGACCCAATTAACTCCATAAAAATTCAAACTTTTTGAATGATATAAGAGCTTGAAGCTTGATGCTTTTCTCAAAAATCTCAAAATCTTTATCCCTCTAAGGAGGTTGGTGATTTAAGTTCTTCCCTTTAATCTAAACCTGCATGTTGAGGCTTTAGGGGGTTAGAAGGTGAGTTGATTATCTCTTGGTTACATATTTCAAGTAATGATTCATCTTCATTAGAGGTTATCTTCTATTTTCGGAATTCTTTCTCTCTCTTACTTCATCTCTTGGAAAGATTGTCTTCAACATCCATTGGGCACATCTACATGGATTTCTCACCTTTATTTGGTCAAATTAATTTGTATCCCCCTAGACCGATGATACCTAAGTACTTAGAGAGTCGATGTTCTTTCATTGCCTTGTTGCTTCGGTCACTGGTTTGATTTCAGGGAGATCAATCTTCCCCTTAGGTAGCAATCGTTGTAGGGCTTGGGCATAATTAGCCTCAATAGGGGGTGTACTCTGTGCAGCAATTTTTTGTATGCACTTCTTTGTTGTATGAACCATTGATTTTTTTCTTCATTCTAATAGTTGGCTTTCCAGCCGATTTTAGCAGATGTTTCCCGAGCAAGCTACTCTTCTACTAACATATCTACACTCCTCTGTGTGGAGAAATTTTCAAAAGAAGTGAATCACAGGTGTTGCTTGTATGTGGGTTGTAAGTTCCCAGTGAATAATCTCACTTGATCAACTTATGAGGGTCGTTCCACCATATGAGTAGCACCTATCCTCTATCTGGCAAGATAGTCAGAGAAGTCTTCTTTTTACTCCTATTTAATGATCTCTAAGTCCCTAAGAGTCACTAGGTGGTCAGTATTGTATGAATGCTAACACCAGAACCCTCTGCATAAATCCTTTTATCATGACCTTTCATGGGTCCATAGCTTTTTGCCACCTCATGACGTCTTTATCGAAAGTCCAGGAGAATATGAAGTGAAAGACGTCTTTGTCAATTCCCTTCAGAGTCATAGAGCTGACAAAGTTCGTCACGTGATGATTAGAGTTTTCAGTTCCATGGAATTTCATATCTGGCATAGTGAATTTTGGAGGTAATTTCCTTTTCGAGATGGTAGTGAATCTGGCATAATCGTTAAACCAATTATTATGCATACAGGATTCTTTCAGTAATTGTTCTATACAATCGACTTACCCCTCTTCACTCTTTACAGTTTACAGGTTTTCCCCATTATCTTTCCCTTCTTCCTCATCATCAGCTTCTTTGCCATGAGGTTCCTTGTTGTGATCCTGGAGTGTAGCAACCACTGTTTCTATCCTCTTGTCACTTTCACCCATCCTAGATTGCATCTTTTCCAGTATCTTCAGGATTTGAGCTATCTTATTATTACACCTAGCTAATGGAATCGCTGTTGTGTTAGACTTGGACTTGGACTTTGTTCTTGACCCAGTTGGTGGTATTTCCTCTTATTGCTCTCGTGATAGAAATCTCCCGGTCTGTGGACTTTGTTCGTACACTTTTTTTGACTTCCCTATCTTGGCTAATAACATAAGGTGCTTAGAACTAGCTCGTATGGGTGCTTTTTATTAATGCCCCTACATGAACTATGCTGACTTATGGACCAAACGCTAAGACCGAGAGCCCAAAATTCAGTTTTATGTCATGAATGCAAATCCTAAAAGGACAAAAACCTTTCCTAACTGGATCTCAATCGAGTTCTAACTAGACCCAAAATTTACCCTTTTTATTATGACCCTGTAATGAACTTTTATGCATGCAAACTGATAGATTCTACCCTGATGGATCCCACTGGGTTCTGGGCCTAATACAAACTATATTCTACTCCCAGACGCAAACTACCAATTTCCCTTCCTCCTTTATTTTCTTGACAATCTTAGCTGGAATTTTGTCTCTTTTTTTTTCAAAATTGGCACTTCTAGACTGGAGTTAGAACCTTTGAGATTCTGGATCAAGAAGCCTATTTGGACTCAATTGGCCCAAAAACCATTTTGGTTCCTAATCAAATTCCCAAGATTCTCTTTTTTTTTATCCAAACTGGTACTCTAAACTGGATTTAGAACCTTTTAGATTCTAGATCAACAATCTTCTGAGGACTCAATGGGTGCATGTATGACTAGAATGAGTTGAATGCTTTGCAAGCTACTCATAGGATGCATGGTATGACTAGAACGATTTGGATGCTTCCCCGAGTCATAGGGACCTAGAAAATATGTCTTGAGAGGGTAAAGCAACTTCCTGCTTAGTTAGAAGTCTAAATAAACCCATCGAGTGACCAACCACTTTCCCAGAGTTGAATTAGGGTTTCGCCCAGATATGATGTTGATCCCTGATAGGCTACATCTTACAGTACAAGTATGCCTAATGCGAGTACAGTTAAGATAATTTCCCGTATTAAAGTTCAAATGTTATCCTCTTAAAAAAAGTCTCCATTGGAGTCACCTCTGTAAGGATCCACCACCTTAAAGGTGTTATCCCCCTCAAATGGTTGGGCTCATGTGCTAGGTACTTTTACACTTTTCTAGAAAATGCATTTTTTTTTATCGCAAATCAAGTAGAACTGGGTTGCAGAATGACAAGGGAATAGGCAATGGACCTAACCAGAGAACTCAACTGGGTTCCCTAGGCTAGACTAGGCCCAATCCCTTGTGATTAGGTGCTAGGAGTTTGTTTAACCAGGTGCAGATATGATCTAAAAAAAATCAAATCCTTTGATTCTAGTCCAAGTAGATTCTATTGTCGTGGTCCGAATCAGTTTTTTCTAAGTCTAACAATGTAGGCGTAGACATCGAATGAGATATTAAAAAAATGTTAAGTCTTTAACCAAGTAGATTTGCTTGTGAGTTTTAGGAAAACTTACAAACCATGACACCTTTGGAAGCAGATGATATTAAAGGGACATCGAAGGGACAAATTGAGGCTGCTTTAAAAGGGTTTTGGAAAGGCCTCTGAGCAATTCCTAGTATAGGGACCATCCTAACTCCTTGGTTTGGAACCAAGGTTCTCGATTTGGCGGCAATAGTACGGTGATAAGATGGAAAGCATATCATCAGCACCCGTCAACACCGACGACCTCTACTAACCAATATGGGAAACTAAAGCTCAATCATATTAACAAATATTCGTGCGACGAATTAGAAGTATTCATGTACGAATTAGAACTATTCATATAATCAACGCACAATGTCATCCAAAATGGGCAAAATAATGTAAAAAGGCAATTTAATTTGGCCCGACATTCTAGTTGGCATTAAATTTTGTCTTACTCAGCCCAGTAGGAATAGATTTTGGCCAAAAGAAGGAAGGAACCCGGACGGGCTCCTGCTCTCGAGAACCCGACTGAATTCACATGGAAACTGCCCATTAGGCTAGTTTTTTCTGCGTGCTTGGCTCATTTCTATTTCCTCTCTATTTATTTCCAAACTGTCAGTCTACTGGGCCCTTAAACATTCAAGCTGGATTATTGCTTTTGTCATTGGACTTATTAAAATAGAACTCCGTTTATAGGCATCTACATAATGTTAAATTTTTAGTGGTAAAAAATGTCCAAATAAGTAATCGTCACGCCGAAGAGAGTGATTATATGCTAGACAAGATACATTACAGTGACACACCAACACCATAATCACTCGAGCTAAGAATTTACCTTGTGACTTCTTCATGTGGTTGAGTCTTCTTTGGGCACAGGAGGAAACAACACAATGAGATCACCAGGTGCAAGAGACCAGTATTAACCCTCAAGAGACCAGTATCAACCCTCAATACAAGAATAGAGGGGGAAAAGAGAAAATATTAATGCGCTCTCCAGATGGGCCATGTTCAGGTTGAAGTACCCCATTTGAGTCCAACCTGGCATCTAAAATGGGCCAAGTCGATGAATAGCTTAGATAAGCCAGTCTTATTTGTGACATTCTAATATATCGATTGCTACTAAAAAGTAGTTTCCTTTAGCAGTAAGGACTCAACAGGAAAAGGGCTTCTGCTATTGCATAGCCCACAACATACACATACATATACACACATAAAAGACTAAATATGACAAAAACTTATCCGAACCAAAAATCCAACCCAAATTCATCTGAAAATTTCGAATTTTGAATGATTCTTTCTGCTGGAACCAAAAATAATTTTAACCCAAAAAACCCACCCACAAATCAACAGGTCAAATTTGATTTAAACCTGCTCGATCTGTTGGGTCGAAGTAATAAAAACAATGATTTTGTAGTTGTAGTATATAGACTGCATATTTTACACCTATTGTATGATTTTATAGTTATTCATTAATAGACATGTTCTTTTAGATTATTATAAGTATTTATTTATGATATTCGGTAATTTTCAGCATAGTATTGCAATAGTTAGCCATATTTGGCACAATTCAAAATTTTTAAAAACTAAAAAGCATTTAATGCATTTGATTGTGATTAAACGCAAATAAACAAATTGTTCATCAAGAAGTGGACTTTTATTTTACTAATTACACAAATAGATTTATTATGATAAGATTGGGTATTTTAAAATTTTGCTAAGATTGTTCCGAATGCTTAATCGTAAGTTTGTAATTTTGACCTTTTATGATCTAAGAAGCAAGGTTATTAGAATTGAGATCCGACCCAAGTTAGAATCGATGGGCGTCCATTAGAATCAGAATCGAAGAATCGAATCGAAGATCGTAAGATTCTAACATTTATTTGAAATAGTGAAAATTATTGTCGTAAGAACAAAAATCTCAATAAACATTGCAAGGATTGTAGAAATTTAATTAAACTATGCTTATGGCAATGTTGCTGCAAAACCAATATCATTAGCATAATTTCTCTATTACAATTAAGCATAGCCACTTTGTGACATTTATTTAGGATCATGGATCGGATTGCAGCATTGTAGAATTGTATTATGATCCTAGCATATGTTTTTTGATCTCAGATATGTTTATATTCAACCACACGATAAATAAATACGCATTTATAATGGCTTATATTGGTTGTATCCACATTTAAACAACCTCATGAATACATTTCTTTTTTTAGTTACAATTAAGATATAATAATTTAGGCCCATTTAGGAAATTAAAGTTTTAGCATGTTTCAACAAATTCAACATGTTTTAGCAACTTTCACCAAATTCCGTCATGTTTCACCAACTTTTAGTGTATGTTTCAACAACAAATTCACTAAAGATAGAGGGCTATTTTTTGTTTTGATGGACTTTTTGACGGAAAAAAGTTGATTTTTTGATGGAAAGCATTCTTTTTCATGGAAATTTTGACGGAAGGTACGTCTGTAAGAAAACCCTTGGTTGAAATAGCCATTTCGACCGACCCGTCAAAATTTTTGACGGAATTTTTTTGAGGAACTGACACTCTGTCAAAATATTAGTGACGACCTGTTCTGACAAAACTGACAGCCCGTCAGTAATATTTCGACGGAAATTTTAACAGACTTCCGTCCCGTTAGAACAGTTTTTGACCGAAAATTTTTAGAGATTAGGTTGTCCGTCAAAAGTGTGAAAAGAATGGATTTTATGGTCAACATTAGAATTTTTTTAAATGTACATATATAGGCTCAACACGCATAATCAAAAAACATAAAAAAAAAATTGTTCAATTACTTAAACACATGGTAACACACACATAATGGACTAAGAACAAACATGATATGAACATAACTAGTCATGGGAGGAATCACCCAAGTCGGTTGTGTCGGGCCTATCTTCATCATCATCTCATGAAGGAGTCATATCTAGCGATGCTGTTGAGGGCCCAAGTTGCTGACTCTTGAAGAACCTCAAGAGCTTGCTCATCTTAGTCTTAACCTTCTTCGTATCTCGCTGCCTAGCAGCTCTTTCTTAAGTCAAGTCATTTTGAATTTTAGCTTCCTTCTCAGCCCTTTGATTGTTCACTTCCACAGCGACCTTCGCCCCTCACTTCCTCCTCTACGTGTTTGCAAAACTCTTGGAACTCTTGTTGGCGAGCCTCCTCCGCTGCTTTGCCAACACTCTCATTGAACCTCATTGCCACTTCGCATGCATCATAGTTGAGGAGGAATGACTCGAAACTGATAGGCAAGACTGTTGCTTTATCACAACTCCCTCATCACCAAATCCATACACGCGACCCTTGCTAGTGAGATTTTCTTGAACCCAAATGTCGCGCTCAGAAAGTGGAGGGCTTTGGGAATTGTCATCGGTGGAAGGTTGGGAGGACCTGCACTCCTGCCATCTCTTTCCGTGTTCCTCCTCCATATGCACATATAAACATTAGAAGTTTGAAATGGAATATCTATTAATTAGAACCCATCTTTTAATTGAAAACCCATCCCAACATAATTTGAATTCGATCTTACCAATCTCAACGCTGATTTTTTGCACACCCAATTGCCCTCCTTGTCCTTTTTCCTGTGCATGTGGGTGTCCTTGTACAACTCATCAACTGTTGGTTTCCTCTGAAGTGAGACCGCCTGTACAGATTGCAAGTAGGTTGTGTTATAATTAATAAAGCATTGAACAAGAAGGTGTACTTAAATATTGAAATTATAACTAGTCGTTTGCGCCACTCAGTTATTGGGATTGTCGAACATGTGTGTATGGACGGACCCACACCCTCAGGATCACTGCTGCAGTTTTTCTTGTTTTGGGAGCTCAACTTCTGAAAATCAGGGTCTTCCCAGTACTTTTGAAGCTGTGCCCAGTCGTCCGGGGACACAAAATCAGGCACCCTGCTCGACTTGCGCATATAGGCAAACAAGTTCTTCAATTGTTTCGCCCCTCTAACTTCAAAATTCCTATGCACTTGTCGGTCATGGTGAGTCAGCCAATAATAGTATTTTTGTAAAAACAGCCACACATGTAGTTACAAGATTAAATTAATTAGGACTGTTTGATACTTACTCAGTTGATAGCGTAAATAATTGCATGAAATATAGTAGAAAGTGTTTGCAATTATTCCAACATTAACACATGAAACAAGTAGATTTGCTCACTTTTAAATTTTATGCAGGTCATATCATGGGTGTTATGCCTAGAGATGAAAATGTTATGGTACCTAAATAGGATGGTGTTTACAAGCAGATTTGCCAAAGTTCGCTCACAACATGAACACAACTACATGAATACTAAGCATGTACTTGGCAAAATTATGCACTTCAGTTGGTCATTTGACATAATAGCAAGTTCGCACAATCAACAGAGTTATACATCGATAACACCTACCTCGTGACATTTACAGCAACATTTGTGAGATATAATTGCTATGTCATTGAATTTTTGTTCTTTTCCCCATCCTAAAATTTAAAGTGAACCCGTACAAATGATCAGTATATAAGAAGACATGTTCAAACACAACGTTACATCATACATAAAATTATTCATGACACTGCATTTTATCATCTTGGGAGATAACATGTAATTCATGAAGATGTACGCATGAAGTTCACTATCATCACTTTAGGGTATACACATGCTGAAGCTAAATTACATCTGTGACTTACATAGTTGTTTCACATTTTCTACCAATGTTTAGGGTTTCTAACATTTAGGGTTCAGGGTTTCCAGGGTTTTGGGTTTTGGGTTTAGGGATATTAGTGTTTATCGGTTGGAGTTTAGAGTTTACGTTTAGGGTTTAAGGTTTAGGGTTAGGGTTTAGGGTTTAGGGTGGGGTTTAAGGTTTCCAGTTTGTAGGGTTTAGGGTTAGGGGTTCCTTTTTTTTTTTTTTTTACATTTAAGGGTTTAGGGTTTGTAGGGTTTATATGATGCCTAGTGTTTAGGGTTTGGGTTTTGTAGTGTTTAAGGTTTAGCTTGTGTAGTGTAACTTATGTAGTTTGTGTACAGAAGTGAATATAGAAATTGCACATTCATGTCAAGTGTACATGAATTCTACAAAGTACAAGCATAATGTAAATTAGTAATAATGTCCTTTGAGAACACATTGCATTTCATTATCAAATCCCATACCAAAGGAACTTAACAAATCTGGATTACTAAGATTAATTAACTCACAAAGCAGGTCAACTTATTTCCCACAAAAATATCAACAAGTATGAGCAAATAAACTCCAACCACATATTACAGTACAATTTGGAAAAATATTACAGATTTCGTTCATGAATTTACATTCTACCCACCCCGTCCTAAGATCTAAATTTCATACATTGGTACCTCACCACCTTCAAGTAAAATGTCCATAGAACACAAACAATTATTACCAACATGTACCAAAATTCATTCACACAATACCAATTAGTCATTTACAAATTCATCCTCATCACATACTTAGACATTCATAAACTAATCAAGAAACGCATTTACAAATTCAATTTTTTAATTCAAAGGCGAAGAACTTACCGTGAACTGGCCGAGTCCCTCGACATTCACCGTGCAACCAACCGTCGTCCACTCACCGGCCGACCACCACAACGTCTGCACGGCCCACCACAATTAATACTGCCACCCTCGGCTACGGTGTGCCACACGACGCCTCGCTCAGACACGACACCACCAAACACCACCACCTTAAATAACTTGCACTCGCCGGCCACCCACAACAATTTGAGGTATGCTGGCCAACATGGACCCCTCTCTTTGCCGGCGGTAGTGTTGTCAATGTCATCCGAGCAGACCAAGACCAAATTAATGTGAAATTGGATGCGAATTTACCTTCCAGTATGCAATTTTTTGGCCATAAAGAAGGCTCCTAGATCTAGAGTTGAACAAGATAGTAATTGCAAAGAAATGAGGAAGAGGAAGGTGAGCAATTCCAAAGATTTATGGAGAGAGTAATTAGGAAGGAGTTATGGCAGACAGGAGATCGAGGCCAAAGCAATGAGCCAGGTGAGTGTGAATTGAAGGCTAGATGTACCAGCAGTGGCCTCCTAATTGTGATGGGTTGTTTTGACGGGGCCCGTAAAAAACAAGGCAACTTTTGCAGAGTTTTTGACAGGTCTATCAGAACAATTCGCAAACCCTCAAAATCTTGTGCGCATTTTTGATAGTCACGGTCAAATTGAAATAAATTTCGTCAAAATGTTTTTTGAGATCTATGATCAAAATACTATCGTAAAAAAAAATTCTTCTCGTCAAAACTTCCCCCACATATTTTGACAGATCAAATATCCATCAAAATTTCGCTTTTACGTTGTAGTCAATTTTACATAGCTATCACATATGTTTATATATAAACACTACTCAGTTCACATAAAACAATGTTGTATGCAAATTATAAATATGATAATTTTAAAAAGAAAAATGAATCTTTGAAATTTACTAGCAATGTGCATTCTTCCCCTAAACTCCAACTGATGCATGTAACTACTCTACTCTTGCTCTTATTTCGCATCACATTTTCCTCCGATGCAGTGTATAAGGACTCGCACATTGATAGGTATTATTTATGAGCATGTTATATCATTCACAGCATGCTATAGACACCTAAAAGTCTCTTGTTTTTGAAAAAGTCCAATGGATGATACTTTATCCCAACCTTAGTGCTTGTGGACCCACATAAAAGAAATTGAAATTGGACCAATTGTTATATTAAACAATCGGGTGTACAAATGCAGTTGTACACCCAAGCTGTAAAAACATAGAGAATAAGACAAAATTTTTGTATTAACAAATCATAAGGAGGCATGTGACTCATCGGCAAAGTAGATGCCTACTGCATTGATGGTCCTAATTGCAATTCTAGATGTGAGCAAGTGAAATATTTGTTTTTGTTTTTCATTTTTCCCTTTGGTCCACTAATCACTTTCTTTCCTTCTTGTTGTGAGATGATTACTCTCCCTTTTTTGTAAGACAAGTAAATTTCCATTTTCATCCCTCTTTTTGATTCTCCCTTCTCTTTTCATATTTAAAAAAGTTTTTTTAAAAAAAATAACTGTCAACTACTTTCCTTTTTTTTTGAGATAATTACTTTTCCATTTTACTTTTTTAATTTTTATTTCCATTCCTGAGGAACCACATACGCATTTTTAGTGAGCTCATGCACATTACAAGTCATATTATGAAATGCACTATTTATTTAGTGAGATGTATTGTATCTTTTGGTAAGCAATGGACGATGTTCAGTGAGATATATATTATTTAATTTTCTGAACTATTATGTTACAATTTTTGCTGAACTCAAATTGAAGAATGGATACTTCAAAAGTTTTACTGAGTTGCACTATGTCTTTTTGGTGAGCTTTTTTATAATGTTTGATGAGCTGTGACACACATTTAGTGAGCAAAAACTTGAAAAACTTATTTGTCAGTGATCTGTACTTCTTTTTTGTTTAGTGAGTTGTGATAAATGTTCAATGAGTTGCGAAATATATTTGATGGTCAATTTAATTTATTAAGCAATACTAACTGTTCATACTAAAAAATAAGTGAGAAAACAATATAATACTATGTCTCTTTCATGAGCTTTTATATAACATTTTGGGTAAACTATGATATATATTTAGTAAGCACAAACTTAAAGAAATTATGTACCAACAATTTTTACTACTTTTTAGTGAGCTATGCTGTTTATTTAGTGAGTTTTGATAAATATTTAGTAAGATATAAAATATATTTGATGACCAATATGATTAATTCAGCAAAAGTAACTATCTATACTCAAAATGAGTGAGCAAACAATATAACACTATGTGTTTTCAGAGAACTTTTATATAATGATTTGATGAGTTATAATGTATATTTAGTGAGAAAAACTTGAGAAAATTATTTGCCTGTGATATGTGCTATTTTTTTTAGTCAGTTATATCATTTATTTAGTGAGTTGTAATGAATATTTAGTAAGTTATAAAATATATTTGATGATCAATATGATTTACTGAGCAATACTAACTATTTGCTCTAGAAAATAAATGAGCAAACAATATAATACTATGTCTTCTGGTGAGCTTTTATTCAGTGTTTTGATGAGCTATGATACATTTAGTGAGCAAAAATTTGTAGAGATAAATTTATTTATCAGTGATCTGTACTATTATTTTAGTGAGCTGTGCTACTTATTTAGTGAGCTGTGATAAATGCTTGGTGAATTATGAAACATACTTGGTGATCAATATGATTTTTGGAGCATCTATACTAAAAAATGAGTAAGCAAACAATATAATATACAATTTCAGTAGGCACATACATTCTTAAAACTTGTTATGTTGGTATATTGGAATCAATCTTTTTACAAGCAATCATGCCTGTAGAGGTATGACTACCTACATCAAAATCACCTCAGATCATAAGAAAGTAGGACTCACGCTGGGAGTTATTGTTGTTGTTGTTGTTGTTGTATACATTCTTATTCACATTTTGAGGTATGATATTCGTTTAGTGAGCTGCACCATAACTTTTGGTGAGTTATGATATATGTTTAGTGAGTGATACTTTATATTGATCTTATAATATGTTATGATACATTTTTTGGTTTACTTAAATATTAGATTCTTTAAGACTCAATTTGGATCTTGAAAAATTTGATGGAAAGAAAAAATTTGGAAAAGTTACTTTTTCCTCTTGTGTTTGGTCTAGAGAAAATCACAAAGAAAAAAAATATGGAGGCAAGTTATGTGAAAAAATTGTTAGAAATAAGTGATAAAAATTTCATGATCATAAAATTGTGAGGAAAGTTTGAGAAATTTTTTTAACATCCTCAAACCTCACATTGCTTAGATGGCATCAATATGATTCAAGTAGTTCATCAACATTCAATTTTTCATCCAAATTCTTATATTTTTTCCTCAATTCAAACAAGAGGGAAAAAACTCACTTTCTCCCTACTTTTTTTTCCTCCACTTTTTTTTTCTTCAACTTTTCTTTCCATCAAATTTTATAAGGACTAAACAGAGCCTAAATGTTCAAGAATGACATACTTGAAAGTTTTATATTTTAGTGTTTTTGTACTATGTCTTTTAGTGAGCTATGTCATACATTCACTGAGCTATGATGTATATTTGGTGAGTTGAACTATATTTAGTGAGTTAGACTATACTCATTAAATATAATACAAACGTTCTTATGTGATGATAAAAATAAGTGAGCTACGACATAACTCAAAAACTTGGAACATTTTTTCCTAGTGATTTGTAGTAATTTTTTTAGTGAATTAATTATGCTCTTTATTTAGTGAGCAGTGATAGATATTTAGTGAGCTATGAAATATTTTTGTGATCAACATGATGTAATGAGTAATAACTATTTATAACAAAAAATGACTAAGCAAATCATCTAATGCACAATTACTGGTGAGCATATATACATTCTTCTTCATATTTTGATGTATGACATTTTCTTAGTGACTTGCACCATAATTTTTTGTGGATTATAGTATATTTTTATTGAGGAATATCTTATATTCATCTTCTAATACACTATTATCACAATTTTTATTATTATTATTACTACCAAAAAAACATACATACATGCACACTTACATATGTGTACATATACATCCACACACACACACACACAGAGATATATATATATATATATATATATATATATATATATATATATATATGAAGATAAATTAATGAAGTTAAAAATTTAAAGCAATCTTAATTAAGAAAATTGCAAGTAAAACAAACAACCAAACTTAGTTGAATAAAACAAATAAATCAAAAATCTAAGTAAATGACACCTAAATAAATTAATTAATTAGCTTGAATGATTTCTCTTTTTCAACAGGAAAACGAGAGATAAAGGAAACAAAAAATAAATGACACCTAAATAAATTAATTAATTAGCTTAAATGATTTCTCTTTTTCAATAGGAAAACGAGAGATGAAGGAAAGAAAAAATAAGTTTTGTGACCAAAAGCTTTGAGCTCGTGAAGCTAGACTTCACCTAGTAGCTCTCACCACCTAAGCAGCACTCACTTATGAAAGATCCTTGCATATTTAATTGAACGAAAGTTGGCCGGTGGACAGTGGGCTCCGTCCCCTCGGCTGTACCAAATAACTTACGGAAATTAGATGGTGTCCAAGCTATGGCGCATAAGTTGATTTTAAGCTGATTTCCTGTCTTGGAAATCCTCGCGTTTCCTTTTCTACAAAATTAGCCGGTTTGCATTTTGGAAACCCAATCGGGTCTCCTTCTCAAGAAAGCACTTGTTTGCCTCAGTTTTCATGCCAAAAGTGGCTCTCTTTCATATGTTCTTACCTGTTAATAGATATATCATATCTTCTAGATTTTTATCCAAACCGACCTAGGTTTTATCCATTTAGTCACTATAAATTGGGGCTAATCTTGGGATTTAAGGGAGGGCAATTAGATTAAAAATTAGAGTGCTGAGAGATCATATCAAAATGCACTAACTGAAACTCCTCCTAAGAGCTTTTGCAGCGGGGGACACGCGAGGCACGGGTGGGGCCCCTGTGGGGGACACGCGTGTGAAAGCAAAGTTTCTAGCTAGCAAGAATCGCATGCGATGCGGGGAGAATGCACTGGCGTTTCTCCCCGCAGGACAAAAATTTGTCCTATTGTGATTTATTTATTTATGTATTTATTTGTAAATAAAAAAAATTATTTAGGTAGTTAAAAAAATAGTTGTGTTATAAGGTGGGTTCAAAATGAAATATTTAATTTATTTATCCCGAAATAAGTTCCATTGGTTGAGAAAATAAAGAAATGCATATTCCAGAATTGTGAAACTTTTGCTGACATAGCATACCAGAGTTTAGGGCTGGAAATGCTCTAAATCCCAAGACAATCAATATTTTGTTGTGCTCCAGAATTAATCAAGTCGGTCAGTTCGAGGGCATTAATGAACATCTCACCTTCCCCTTTTCTCTTATCCCCTTTTCTTTTGTTTCTTTTCATTTAATTTTGTATGTTCTGAAAGATTTAAAACTAGTTAACTAAATTAGCACCATTGTAACTATTTAATTTCATTGCTTTCTTTTATTTTTAGCATTATCATAAAATTTTGCATGATTATTATTTGATTTGCTGCAGGCCTGTTTTCTTTGGGTAGATACCATCAGTGGTAACATGCTTATCTCATCCTAATGTCATACTTTCACTAACAATTCTAGATCTTTTAATTTTAGCCCATGGAGTCAGATGATCTCCAAACTAGCTAGGCATTATCTTGGAATCTTTCATAACCTTCTTTTATTGAGCCAATATATATTTGATCGTCTCTTTGATTGTGCATTTAATTAATAGGAGTAAGACTTTTGTTTTTCGAATAAAATTGATTACCGGATATATTACTAACTAAAAATAAAATAAATTGATTCTAGTGTGGTAAGAAAATATCGGCATTAGGTTTGGATAGTAGGCTAGGCCTCTAGACCTGGACGAAATTAACTTTGGGCTTGAAAGCCTAACCATGCTCCTTTACCTAGGAACTTAACTAGATTCCTGGGTGGCCTAAGGGGGGAGCTTCTGGTTCCTTATCCAATTAGCTTTTGTTGATTGGGCTAGGAAGTAGGAACTCAAACGGTCTTCTTGGTCAAAATGCCTTTCTCCTTTTTGCTATAACTCAAAACAGTTTCGAAAAACAAATAAGGATCTTAAAAATAGATGTATATGTAAAGCATAAATGGTCAAAAAAATGAGTTCTTACGTACTCTTCTCGGATAATTACTCTTTTAGATTTTCTTTTTTTTAGGGGGGCCGCCGTAGGTGGCACCTCAGTGGAAGGAAAGCATGAGGAAAACAGTACATATATATCTCTTCATGTATAAATGAAACATAACAAAAAGAACAGGTCAAACGTAGTCGTGGAAAAGCATTGGTTTGATTGGTGGGGAGAATGTAGATTAGAACTGTAGCTAAAAGCATGAAATTTGCAAGCAGCCCAAATTGTGCAACTGATGATTTCTACACAATGTGAATGGGTCCTCATTTTGTTGACTAGATACGGGGGTAGAAAAACATAGTTTCTTCATAGACCAAATTGACCAGATAATAGTTTTGCAAGTGGGCTGTAGGTACCCATGTAATAAACAACTCGTCTGTACTGCCTCCCTATTTGTTCAATTCACATCTATGGCTTTTTTAAAAGTTTAAAACTATCCCCTCTTTATTCCACGTGGGCATTGGGGTTGGGGTGGGGGTGGGGGGTACTTGATTTTGCCCTTCTTAACGCTGTCATTTTGACTACAGATAATGAGGAGTGAGGACCTTACATTCAAATGAGTGCCAATGGGACAGCTGTAGTTGGTTGTCAATGTGGTCTCCCAAACTTGCACCCATCAGCGGGCAAATGCCACCAACAAGACACAAGTCATTGACAATTTCATCTAAATATGACTTTGAAATCAACACAATTTAAGAAGTGAATAAAATTTGGAAATAACATTAAATCTATCTCCCTCCTAACCTTTAAAATTTTTTAGAGGGACTTTAGACTAAAAATGTTCATATTAGATCAAAAGGTCAAAAGCAATAGAGAGACACACACATACGCACACACTAACATAGCAAGTCTGTCTTGATTTATGATGTTGCTTAATTTTCTTTAATCCCTAGAATTATGTAAGTATCTTAGTAGAATTTATCATACTTGTGGATCAAGATGTTTTCAATAAGGTGCACCTATGTAAGCTAGCTGATTTTCAATAATTAAGGTTGTTAGGGAAAAACCACACAGTTTTAATATTTATAAACCCCAAGTG
>JACYFF010019584.1:26628872-26648909 GCA_017589665.1 Selenicereus undatus
TACATACATACATACATATGCATATATATATATATATATATATATATATATATATATATATATATATATATATATATATATGTGTGTGTGTGTGTGTATATATATATGCAGGCAACCATAGAAATTAAGTTGGATTCTTGCTGGGCTAGCTGTGGCCCTTTTTTGGTACTCTCTTCGGGTGCCAACAGATAATTCAATTTAGGACATGAACGTGTTAATTTCATATCCATCCCATGCAATTTATTAATATTAAAGTTAGGTCAAGTGGATTTTCACTTATTTCCTTTGACAAAGGTTCCGGGTTTGGGCTTTCTGAATGGATAAAATTTATGATGAGATAGTTATATCACTTGTGGTTTAACTGTTTCATAAAACCTCTTGTAAATGAAGGATTAAATAAGTCCCAAAAGAGAAAGGAAAGACTCACATCAAGATTAATGAATATATATTTGTCTGGAACATATTAGCTTTTAGATTAAATCATATACAGTATATTCCTTTAATCTATTCCTCTTTGTTATGAAATTTACAACCAGTTCTATTTGCATTACCGACGTTGGATTCAAGCTAAAGTCATTCAGGCTATAAAATTAGTCTAGGTTGATTTTAAATCATTCAACGCAAAGGATCAGATTCTTCATGGATTTGTCTACATCTAGTATATAGTTTACTTTGATTATTCATGTATGGAACTTTTAATAATGTGATATCAAATGTAAATTTTGTTTCCTTGACATTTACTTTGTCACGCATGCAGGTGCATGGCAACACGTATGCTTTGGTGGTGAGCACAGAGAACATAACCCAAAATTGGTACTGGGGAAATGATAGATCCATGCTCTTATCAAACTGCCTTTTCCGCATGGGTGGTGCTGCAATCCTTCTCTCAAGCAGGTCCTCTGATCGCCGTCGATCCAAGTACCAACTCATCCATACTGTTCGTACTCATAAAGGTGCTGAGGATAAAAGTTATGGTTGTGTCTACCAAAAGGAGGACGCGAACAAAAAAATCGGTGTTTCTCTTTCGAAAGACTTAATGGCCGTGGCTGGAGAAGCCCTGAAAGCAAATATTACCACTTTGGGTCCCTTAGTCCTTCCTATGTCCGAGCAATTGTTGTTCTTTGTCACTTTAGTAGCAAGGAAGGCCTTTAAGATGAAGATTAAGCCATACATACCCGACTTTAAGTTGGCTTTCGAGCACTTCTGCATTCATGCCGGGGGGAGAGCTGTCTTGGATGAGCTCGAGAAGAACCTTGAGCTTACTGATTGGCACATGGAGCCATCTAGGATGACCCTCTATAGATTTGGGAATACTTCGAGTAGCTCATTATGGTACGAATTGGCCTACGCAGAGGCTAACGGTAGGATCAAGAAAGGACATAGGACTTGGCAAATTGCATTCGGATCAGGGTTCAAATGTAACAGTGCAGTCTGGCGTGCATTGAAGACTATTAATCCAGCTAAGGAGAAGAACCCTTGGATGGATGAGATTGACAATTTCCCTGTTCATATACCTAGAATCACCCCCATTAGTTCTTAAATCTTTCTCATTATTTCCCTCCTTTCATAAAAAAGGAGGAATACAAGGCATTATACTCCAGTTTGCAGCAGATTCTTTAGTTGGGATTCACTATTGACTTGTATTTTTACCATTTGTTATAATGATGTGATTATGTGAACGAAACACTTTCGTTTGAAGTAAAAAAGTTTTTTTTTTTTTTAACTTTCGTACGTGTCGGATGGAATTTATTTCATTCCCCGAATGATTGGTGTCTCAATACAAATGGACATGTACTCCAATATTCATGCAAGTAAAATGACAAATATCTTGTTATAGGTTTCACTAAAATTTGTATTATAATATTTTTAAATTATAAATACTGGTATGATCGAATAGTAAAAGTTTATCACAACTTATAAATACTATAAAGTCATCTTTTTTTTTAATCTATAATTTACCACATTTCTAAAATATGTATATCATATGTCCTCATGGATAGGGTTGTTCCGATTAGGATATCATTTAATCTTTTGTTGGGGTAGCTGACACATATTTAAGCTTAACAATTTATCATTTAGTGTAATCATTGAGAATTTGGTGATTTTAAGTTATAAAATACGTTAATTTAGGATGAAGTAAGACATTTAAGGATATCTTGCAACAAGACACATACCATCACTCATTCATGCAATGCCTATGGCATGCATTAAGAAGTAACTAGGTGATAGTTTAAATCCTAATCCTAATCGTAATTATTGTTATTATTATTATTATTATTATTATTATTATTATTATTATTATTATTACTATGGTGCTTGGGCCTCTATTACCATAGTCGAGTGTAGAAAATATTTTCCTGAAGACAAAGACTAAAAACCGAGCATGAAGGCTTCGATATTTTTCATTGATATTGCATGGCTAATACATCCCACTTATATGAGAAAAACAAGAGGAGCAATGTATGCTAAACCTAGTCGACTACTTGGCGGCTAGGGCAATACCAACATTAGGCAAGAATACAATTCTACCAAAATAAGGATACTAACATATATATTTATAACTTAAGGAATAATAAATATTTACACAATATTGGTATGCCATCACTCCCCCTCAAGTTGGAGCATGTGGGCTAACAATGCCCAACTTGGATCGTAGATATGCAAGCTAGAGCTTGCCAAGAGCTTTAGTGAAGATGTCTGCAACTTGATTCTTGGAAGAGACGTAGCAAGTTACTAACTCACCTGACAAAAGTCATTCCCGAACAAAGTGACAATCCATCTCAATATGCTTTGTCCTCTCATGAAATGCCGGATTTTTTTCAATATGCAATGCCGCCTGATTATCACAAAATAATTGCATAGGAGTAGAGCCAAAAATGCGCATGGAGGCTAGGAAGGATTTTACCCATAAAAGATCTCTAGTAACGGTATCCATAGCACGGTATTTCGCTTCAGCTGAGGAGCGAGATACTGTAGTTTGCTGCTTTGTCCTCCATGATACGGGTGATCCCCCTAAAGTAACAAAATAACCGATAAGAGATTTTCGAGATAGGGGACATGCTCCCCAATCAGAGTCACAAAATGCAATAATACGGAAATAAGAATCACTCTGCAGGAGGATTTCGTGCCAGGGATTGCCTTTGAGATATCAAAGAACCCTTCTAGCTGCGTCCATGTGAGCCTCGCGAGGGGCTTGCATAAACTGAGACAAAATATGGACGAAGTAGCTTAACTCGGGTCGAGTTACAGTAAGGTAGGGAAGTCGAGATGACAATACTAAGTTGGATCCTCCAACACATTTCCAGTTGCCAGGCCCAGTTTGTGATTAGTTTCCATAGGAAAGTCCGCTGCCTTAGCTCTAAGAACGCCACGGTCGTCCAGAATTTCAAGAGCATACTTCTGTTGATAGAAATAAACATTTTTCATAGTAGGTCACTTCGATTCCCAAAAAATACTTGAGTGGGCCCAGATCCTTTATATGAAAACATCGATTGAGGTAGGCTTTGAATTCGGCACACAAATCATCATCATTACCAGTTAGGACCAAATCATCAACATAAATTAATAAGGCCATAAATTTGTTGCCATTGGAGTAGGCAAAGAGACACTAGCTGGCATAGGAACAAACAAAGCCATAGGCAAGGAGCGTTGAGGATAACTTCGCAAACCAGTGGCGAGGTGCCTATTTTAATCCATATAATGATTTTTGAAGGTGACAGTGGAGCTTCTAGTCTTGAACCCAGAAGGAAGAGTCATATAGACTTCCTCATCTAAGTCGTCATGGAGAAACAGATTGTTGACATCCATTTGATAAAGGGCCCATTCTTTTGCAGCTGCTATTGCGAGAAGGCAATGAACACTTTTGATTTTTGCAACTAGGGTAAATGTCTCATTGTAATCAAAACATTCTATCTGCCTGTCACCCCAAATCACCAAGCATGCTTTACATCGCTCAATACTACCATCAGAATTATACTTGACGTTGTACACCCCTTTACAATTTATGGGCTTACGTCCTGGAGGCAGATCAACAATGGACCAGGTCTGGTTCTATTCCAAGGCTTCAATTTCTTAGGCCATTGCTTCCCGCCACTTAGGATCTTTTACTGCTTCATGAAAGAACCAGGGTTCCACGACTTTGGTAATAGCAGCTAAATAATGTCAATGAGAAGCAGAAAAATTATGACATGTTACATAATTCACAATCGGATACGGTTTACCTGAAGATACCTTTTGGATTGGACTTGCATAAGAATGAGGGTTTGTAGAACAAGCAGTGTAACAACTGTAGTCTTGTAGGTGCAACAGTGCTTTTTGAACCCGCTTGGGTGATGATGCCACTGGACCTGTCGAATCATGAGGAGTGCTCGCCGTGTCAGCCGAAGCACCCGGATTGGGTGGAACAATGGTCTAAGGCCCGTCAACGGCTGGAGTTGGCCTCACGCTGGCGGCCAACCTCCTCTTGCCCGGCAGCCTCTTATTTAGGCTGTGGACTGCAACGAGGTTCCACTGGCCTAGTCGTATTATCTGGCAAAACTGGGCTGGGCTGAGGCAATGTATCCAGCCTGTGATGGTGCTCATCCTCCATGTAATCATCAAATGTCCAACCCAAATCATCTTTAATTGTGCGAAAAACATTGCCTGAGTTTGCTTGAGAGGCAAAAGGATAAGTTTGTTCATGGAAGACCACATCACGACTAACAAATATCTCACCGGTTTCAATATCATACAACGTCCATCCCTTCTTAGCATTAGGGTATCCTATAAAGATGCATTGCCTACTTCGTGACTCGAATTTATCTTTTTGCCTTTGGTTATTGTATGCATAACATAAACAACCAAACACTCTAATATGGTCATAAGATGGCTTTGTCTTAAATAATTCTTCATAAGGAGTTTTGCCATGAAGAATCCTAGTGGGTGTTTGATTAATAAGGTAGGCAGTGGTTAACACACATTCTACCCAAAATTCAATAGGTAGATGAGCCTCAAAACGAAGAGCCCTAACAATATTCAAGATATGATGATGCTTTCTTTCTATCCTTCCATTTTGTTGGGGCGTGTCAACACAACTAGTTGCGTGAATGATGCCATGCTCCTTATAAAACCTTTTCATAGGAATTGAAACAAACTCACTACCATTGTCACTCCTAATGGTCTTAACCATTGCATTAAATTGGGTTTGCAACATAGCACAAAATTCTTTAACTAATTGAGATGCTTCATTTTTGCTCTTCATGAGGTATACCCAAACACAACGACTATCATCATCCAAAATAAAAAGAAAATAGTTTTCTCCATAGAAAGACTTAACAAAATGAGGCCCCCATATGTCGCAATGAACAAGATCAAATGGTTTTGCAGCTTCTTTTTTCCGCTATCATTAAACGATAATCGAGTTTGTTTAGCCCTTGAGCACACATCACAAAATTCCTTATCATTACTACTACCAACTACTCCTAAAATAATAGTAGATAAACTAGATAATGCTTGATTTGACGGATGCCCTAGTGTTCTATGCCATAGCTAATGAGTTATCACTTTGTTTGCTTGTGCTTGTGTCGTCACACCTTCCTCGTAGAAGTAAACCCCCCTTTGATGCTCAGCCAGTCCAATCAGCGTCTTCGTAGTAAGGTCCTGTATCACACATGACTTGCGAGTGAACGTTACAATACAACAAAGATCTTCAATTAATTGCGTAATTGATATCAAATTGCAATTGAGACTAGGCACAAATAATACATCATGTAGTAACAATTTATCGTTTAGCCTTACAGAGCCTCGTTTATTTGCATAGGAGATAGCTCCATTTGGCATACCCATGGGCACGAGATCAATCTTACGAACATTAGATAACAAACGTAAATTTCCTGTCATATGAGATGAAGCCCCACTATCCAAGAGCTAGTCACACTTACCCAACAGACGATTGTGATTGTCCTTTGGAGTCTAGATAAGGCTTAATAACTTTTGTACCTGGTCATATGAGATCCGAGAAAGAGCTGCCCAAAACTCGTCACCTCGAGAGGCTCGAGAGTCCTCGGCATTACTTGCCGTTGCGCTGCTGTCTTGAACTTGCGTGGCATATGATGCTTCCCTTCCAGAATGGGTTCCTCAACCTCTGCCGGCGTTGCTTCATCCTCATCCTCATCCTCGTCCACCCCGTCCTCGTCCTCTGTTGTTGCGTCCTCCTCGTGTTCCCCAGCTAGCCGGATAGCCCACTGTTTCGAAGCAATTAGCCTCCTCGTGACCGACTTTTCCACAGTGTCAACAACTTGGCCTGTCAACCTACTGCCCAAACCGAACATTATGCGAAACAACAAAGGCAGTAATATTTTCGGGCTTGTGATCACAACAGGTCATAATTTTCTTGTGGTTCTCCTCTTGTTGAACCATGCTAAAAACTTTATCGAAGGACGGGAGAGGATCCGTAGCGAGGATTTGAGAGCGGACGTTCGAGTATATTTCATCATCAAGTCCGATCAAGAACTGGTGAATTTTGTCGTCCTCGGCCATCTTTGCATCCTTCGTTGCTACCTTACAGGTACAAACCTGCTGCTTGACATAGTTTCCGAGTTTGTTCCGAAGACCCATCAGCTTCAAAAAGAACTCAACGACCTCGAGGTTTCCTTGCTTACATGAAGCTAGTTCAGATTTCAACTGATGGATCTTTGGTATGTTTGGAACAGCATATCTTTTCTGGATATTTTCCCAGATTGCTTGGGTGAGTCGGCATAAGCAATGGAAGCATGCAACTTCTAGTCGATGACGTTTAAGATCCAGGACGTAATCATCGAGTTGACGATAATCCATGCGTTTGCCTCTGCTGAGTACTCGTGCTTCTTAATTTCTGGCTTTTGGATAGTGTCATCGATGAAAGCAATTTTGATCTTTGCTGTGAGTTCCGTAGTTACAACCTTTTCCCATAACTCGTAATTTTTCCCATCAAACTGAATAGCGATGATCATTGCTCCTGGTGCATCTGAGGGATGAGGATAATACGGTGATCGATTATCGATCGCAAATTCGGTGCACTTCTCATCATCTTGACCCATCTCGATTCTTAACTAAATCTTCTTGTTTTGTGAACCTTTCTTTTTGGGTTAGTAAGGATCAATGCTCTGATACCATGTAGAAAATATTTTCCCGAAGACAAAGACTAAAAACCGAGCATGAAGGCTTTGGTATTTTTCATTGATCTTGCATGGCTAACACATCCCACTTATATGACAAAAACAAGAGAAGCAATGTATGCTAACCCTAGTCAACTACTTGGCAGCTAAGCAATACCAACATTAGGCAAGAATACAATTCCACCAAAATAAGGATACTAACATATTTACAACTTAAGGAATAACAAATATTTACACAATATTGGTATGCCATCACGACTACTAGTCTATAAAATGATATACCTCTCCCATCATAGATTTTTTACATTTAAAATATTCGAATATAAAATCTTATTTAAGGGAAACAAGTATCGAATTACCTAAATCAAACTATATTGTTATCCTAATCTTAATTATAAGAGGTGCATTGGATATTCTATTAGGTCTGTCAATTGATTGAAAAATAAAATTTTTATCCTAAATAAAATATTTGTCTTGCTTAAAATACAAATGATGTAAGTTGTCCCTGTACAATGGCAGAAATGACATTAACTAGGGAAATTTGGGACAGTTAAGGGGTTCTCGTGTTTATTGCTTGTGCACACGTCAAAGAAACCAAGCCAATAAACAACTAAAATTAATGTACAGTTGACAACCAATGAATCACCTTTATCTTACACACAACAGAAGCTGCGGTGCTCGTGCATATTCATGCTAGGTTTCTTTTCTTTTCTTTTCTTTTTTAATCTGCCCACATGGCCTCATGTGAAACGAAATGTAGAAATCAACATATTATTACAACTTCATTGCTCCCTCGACCAATGGCGAATCCAGAAATTAATTCAAGGGGGGTCGGGACTCAAACATAAATATGATTTGAAATTTGAAATTTAACAATAGTCATAAAAACGAAATTACAAAGCTAATACAATTACGACAATTATCCTCGGCGAGCCTTCATGTTTTGAAAGCGATACATGATATCATCATTTGATACTGTTTCGAAAAGATCATCCTCAAAATAAGTAATAACAGTATCATTTAAAAACTCATCTGATATTCTGTTGCGCAAATTGGTCTTGATGATCTTCATCGCTGAGAATACCCTTTCAATAGTTGAAGTGGAAACTGATAAAATTAATGCCAACTTCACAAGTAGATATAGTTCAGGAAAGCTCAGATACTTCTTCGTTTGAAGCAATTTCCTTGAAAGGTCACCTATGCCCCTCAAGTCGGAGAATCTCTCATCATCATGTACATTGACAATAAAAGTATCAAGTTCACAACTAAGTGTCTAAATGCCCAACTCATCAAAATCATCTGGATACAATTGAGCCATTCGAAGGATTTTTTCCTTATCAAAATTGGAGAATGAATCTACTGGTTTCAAATAAGCTACACCGAGAAGCAACTCAGTGCTCACTTTAGGAAAGCGACTATTAAGCTCTTGCATCTGCATATCAAGAATTGTGTAGAATACATCAACATGATAGTAATGTTCATTTGTCACTTTAGAAACTCTGCGGTTTACTCTTTGTCCCCGAATAACATGGAAATCATCCATTACAGGAATGTCAATATCGTACTTGTGACAAAATGCATAAACATTTTCAATCAAACAATCCCATCCTTGATCCCTTGTCATTTGTAGCTGTCGCTTAGCTGAACCAAGTAGTGATATAGCGTTGACAATGTCTTGATCTCTTCTTTGTAAAGCTTGACTGAGAGCATTTGTAATTCCTAAAATCAATTTCATCAAATGCAACAAGAAAACAAACTCAAATTTTTGCATGCCGTCTAAAGCACTTTTGGCTTTGACCCTGTCTTCTGGATGATTAGCATAATCTCCAATCACATCAAGCACATCAAGAATTGGATCAAACATGATAATAATATTGGTGAATGTTTTAAAATGAGAGCCCCAACGGGTGTCTGCTAGTTTTTGTAGCCCAAGTTCTTGATTTAAACCTCGCCCAGTTTGAAGCTCACCCATACGTAATGCTTCTTCAACCTTTTCTCCTTGTTTTTCTCGAAATTCATCTCTACGTCTATAGGAACCTCCAATCACATTCAACATGACACCAACCAAGTCAAGAAGCCATCCAATATCATTATGATTTCTTGCAACCGCGACCAAAGTTAATTGAAGTTGATGAGCAAAGCAATGAATATAATGGGCTGATGAACAATCTTGCATAATCAAGCTTCTAAGCCCATTAATGTGACCTCGCATGTTACTAGCCCCATCATACCCTTGTCCCCTTATTCGAGATGGACTCAATGATAATGCAGAAAGCAATGAATAAATAGACTCCTTCAATGCCAAAGACCTAGTATCGGTCACATGAACAAGGCCAACCAAACGCTCCATAACAAATCCCCTTTTATCAACAAACCTTAAAACGAGAGCCATTTGTTGTTTACATGATACATCATGGGATTCATCAACTAATATAGAAAAATATCCATTGTCAAGTTCTTCAAGAATAGCCTTCACAGTTTCTTTTGAACAAGCATTTGCAATTTCTTTCTGGATGTCAGGGGAAGTCATTATATGATTGCCTGGAGCATTTTTTAAAACAACATTTCCCACATTGTCATTCTTTTCCGCATCAAACTGTAAGAAAGTCTTAAAAAGTCTTTTCCTTCTTGACAATTCACTTTCATCATGGCCTCAAAATGGCAATGCAGAAAACAAAAGCAATCTCACAATATCAACTGAAGCATTTAGGCGAGTGTAGTACTCAGACTTAGTTTGCTCTGATTGTTTATTCAAGGCAGTCTGTATGGATTGCTTTTGCATCATCAAGTCTTCACATCATTTCACACATTGCTTGTGTACACTATTTGACCCACCCACATGCATCTTAAATCTTTCTGTCTTATTCCAACTTCTAAATCCTTTAGAAGTGAATGTTTCACCTCCAAAATGACTTGAACTTTCATGCTCATTCTTGAACAAATAACAATACAAGCAAAAAGCTGCATCTTCTTTTATGCTATATTCTAACCAATTCCCATACATATCAAACTAAGACTCATTGAAACGATGATAATTTCCAGACATTAATCTTTGAGGAAAAGCATGATTTCGGGGTTGACAGGGGCCTTTTTGAATATAAGCTCTTCTTACCTCATCATGTTCATTTGGATGATAAAGTGAAATTGGTTTTCTTTCAGCTGGATCTGATTGAATAGCACTTGAATCAAATTGGCTTCTCCCACAAGACCAAGGATTAGTGTTTGCATCAATATCAAAATTTGAGGTTTGTGTTTGAGTGTTGTGTTCGCCGGTTTCTTGATTCAAAGGAGAATTTTCAGGTGTAGAAGTTGAAGGAAACGATTCGATAGCCAACTTCTTGAAATATCTATACATTTTCAACTGAACATAATAAAACAATTAAACAAAAATTGACAAATTCAAAAATTATTTATAGCCAATTTCATCAAATGATTCCAATAATTGAAACTAATCTAAATATGTAAATAATTAAAGAGTAAACAATCAAAAATTTGACAAATAAAATGAAAATTTTAGGTTTGTACTTTGTACCTTCAATTCTTCAAATTTTAAAATCAATTCAGTGGTGGGCCATGGGTGGGTCGTGGGTGGCTGCCTGGCCGCCTAAGGGTGCCGACTATCGACTACCGGTGGTCGGTGGGGCCGGGGTTGAGTCAGTTGACGGTGGCTAGACTCGGGGCGGCTGCGCGGGCCTGGAGTCATGGACAGACTGGTTGCTGGAGGCTGGAGCTGCTCCCTTGCTGGGTTGCTGCCTGCGCACTCCTCTAGTCCAGTCCGGTACCGGTGCCGGTGGTTGGGGACCCAGGGTGATGGACGGTCAGGGTGGTGGATGCGTGGTGGCTGGCTTGCTCTGTAACAGCGTTGTCGGCTAAGGCTTGGGCTTTTGCTGTGAATCGAATGAGATTGAGAATGAGAGAAAGTGAGAAACTGAGGAATGCTTAGTCCGAAATTTGGGCCCCCAAAAAAAAAAACAAGAACAGATAGCAGCAAGCTTCAAACCTGGGACGTGTGAGAATAATGAAAGGAGTGCACGGGCCCTCTACCACCAGAGCACTCTTCTTGTCATGTAATTAGTCTCTCCCAAATTATATATTATGTTATTTATATTTTTTTTCACTTATCTAGCAGAATTTTTTTTAAGCCGGGTCCGTTGACCCCACATGACCCCACAATAGCTCCACCCCTGCCCTCAACCATGGGTGGATATTAGTAGAGGCAAAGGGTAATAAGTTAGTTGCAAATGGTTAAGTTTGGTATATATAAACATCTTTAAAAATAGCCAAAAAAACTATAAATACACCTGAATCCAAGTATCCCACTAACATAATTATGCTAGTATTAGCAGTTTCAATTTTTTTTAATGAAAAATACAACAATAAAGGGGTATAGGAATACGATAAAACAATAAAACAAAGTTTATTCCAATGTTTTCATAAACACAGTAAATTAGCAGACCCATTCACTCAAATTAAATTAATGAACTCCCCCCCTCCCCCGCCCCCTCTCGTGAATACACAGGGAACTAGGGAAATAAAACTTGAGACTATTATAAACCTAAAACCTCTATTGTTGGAAGTTAAGACTTCAACCGGCAAGTGACCTACCAACCGCCTCCGACCTCCTAAGGCCCTAACATGTGGGATTCATGTCAATATTTGAACAATTTTTTGGAACGTTATAGAGAGACATGTGTATTTGACAAAATTTCTAATGACTATTATTTGAGTTTTAAATATGAAAAAAATCTAAAGAATAGTTGTAATAGTAGATTATTGTAATGTCTCGTGTGTTGTTTAAATTTGTTAATTCATGTGACAATAAATATTAGTAGCTGGATAACCCTGATACAAATATTTGAATCCACCACTACCCTTGACTGTCTATTAAGCAAATGAATGCATGATTTAAAATAACGACGATTTCTCTGACACTACAAAACAGTCATAATCAATTTGTCTTGGGCTTGTGCTTCTCTTTTATTGACAAAAGAATGTTGAACTAAGGGTGTGTTTGGTAGGGGGAAAAATCATTTTCCCAGAAAATCATTTTCTATGAAAAATATTTTCCCAAGAAAAAAGATTTTCCACTTACATTTTCAGTTGTTTGGTAGAATGGAAAATCATTTTCTTTCCACTTCATTTTTTGCTATTTGATAAAATGGACCCCCCGTCCTCACTTTATTTCTTTTTACCATCAACCCCCTTCCCTGTTCACTACTCTGACCCGACCCAACCAACGAATTATGTTTCTCTCTCCTCGTCAAAATCAAACCCAAAACATTAGTAAGAAATATAACCAGTAACAAACCCAGCAAAAGAGAGAGTCAACATTAATGAATCTCAATTTTTTCACTATTCCCAAGGATTACCCACTTGACTTTGAGTGATATTAAATCTAGATTAAAGAAAATGACGAACGAGGGGACGATGAATGTCTCAGATTGCGAAGTTCTTCAAAAGGGCAACTGTAACAAGATCAGAGAACTCAAGAAATAATTACAGAGGTTAACGATGGAAATCATCGATGAACATGATGAACATGAAGAAGAGGGCAAAAATAAGAGACAAAATGAGAATGAAAATAGAGTAATTCTAGACATAATTAAAAGAAAATAGAACGAGAGACAAAATTGGGCAACGAAAATTGAGTTTGGAAAATCGTTTTCCCTACTTTTTCAAGGGAAAACCATTTCCTTCAAATGGGGTAAAATGATTTTCCGTTCATTGTTTTACCAAACGACGTAAAATGAAAAAATTATTTTTCAAAAAAATTATTTTTCCCCCTACCAAACACACCCTAAAAGGTATTTCTTTCTACAACTCAAAGATACAGAGCAAGAAAGTGTCTGTTTCTAAAACTCCGAGATACAAAGCCTACCATGTATATATAAGTGTACACAAATTTTATGAATTAATTGATTTTTGATTTCTTGGCATCAACCTTAGCCTCTTTCTTAGGACTCTTTTATGAACCAACATTTTTTATGCTTTCTTTATATCCGACAGCTTTTTAAAAGACATAATTTCATTAAAAACAAAATCTTAATAGAATAGAACGATGTGTATGATACAGTCATATCACCAACCGTTGAAAATTAAATAAAAGTTGTTGAGAAGATGTCCATTCAATTTTGGTGGCATAGTGTTCAACAGTTCATACGAGGGGCTTAGTTTTGTGGTCAAAAGATGTTGCGTTCCCAAGTATCCTTGCAGTCAGTTGCCCACTGTTATCCCCTCATTAAAGAGTGCAAGTAAGCCCGTCGCTAGCCCTCAAAGCAAGTAGCCTTATTAAATTCTGCTGAACTTTAATTAATTGCGCTGAAAAGCGTTACGGTCATGATATCATCCGAGTATAATTGGGTCCATGAGTCAAATATATAGTTAGGACAATCCTAATTGTGTGACCTAGGAGTGTATAAAAAAATTCAAAATTAAAAATCGAATCGAAAAATTAAGAAAATTGAACTGAAAAATCGGTTAATAGAACAATTTTTTCAAAAAAGTCGGTTCGGTTACGATTCGGATTATTTGTAAATTCGGTTAACCAGCGGTTAACCGAACTGAAAATAATTTTATTTTTAAAAAAATTATACATAAAAAATAAAAAATTCCGGTAAGAAAGTGCACTTTTTAATTATTTATAAATGGTAACCAAAGTTTAATTTTTATAAAAAGAATTTAAACATAAAAGAATGATAAATTTAGGTAAGAAAGTATAAGTTTTTTATTATTTGTCAACAGTTAACCGGCAATTGAACCGAAAAATCAGTTAACCGAAATTTTCGGTTCGGTTACAGTTTGAGTTTTGGACGAATCGAAATTTTCGGTTAACCGAAAAACAGTTAATCGAAATTTTCGATTCGGTTATAGTTCGTTTCGGACACCCTTAGTGTGACCCCATAAACGTTCAATTCTGTTTGACAGGCACATGCTTTCTGATGGTGTTAAGGGGATGTATACGGACTAGTGGGATAACTAGCTTTTTCCTTTTTGTTTTTAAACCCTTTCCTTAAAATTTGAAGTGGGTGTGTTTTGGAGAAAATGTTAGCAATCACTTGTGCGGTTGTTTGGAACTAAAGAGAACTTTCTGGTGAAACACTCACATTTTTTCACACAATAAAGACGACTCTAGGGCTATTTGTTTAAGTATTTAGTGTAATAGCTCGACCCTAAATCATGTTTATTTATTTAATTAAGTCATGTTATTCATTTTCCTCATTTATTTTTCTCATTTAATTATCCCGGCTGGGAGAATTCATTTTGGGCCCTACCTTGCAATTCATTCGAGTTTTATTTACCGAAAATAATTTTTCGGAGATGTTGATATTAGGCCTCGATGACTATGATTTAAAAGATTAAATTATTTTTCATGATACCACATTTAATTTCGAGCTACGGAAAATTTAATTGCATACGGGTTAATTTTCTGTTGGGCCCAAATCAAGTCCAATTTTGGCCCAATAGGTTCCTAACCCATTTGCTTGTCTAATTACCAACATTAAGCCTTAATTATCATTAGCAAAAGCTAAATTTTTGCGCTTAATTTTCAGCCAAGTATTTGTTTGCTTAAGTGCCAAGTATTTATTTGCTTAAGTTTTATTTTGCACCAAGTAAATTGTCAAAGCAATCTCTCTCTCTCTCTCTTTCTCTCTCTACTCGGCCTCTCTCTCTCTCTCCAGCCCTGCCACCACTATTCTGGTGGTTTTAGGCCACCAGCCGCCACCCCTACAGCCACCAAAACAACCACCAAGTCAGCCACCATCCATTCCCCACACCCACTCAAGCCTACATGAACAAAGTGAGTAAACCCTAACTTTATCTAGTGATTTTGGTGGTATTTTGGTTTTGATTCTTGCTTTGATTATTGATTATCTTGTTTTGATGCAATCAAGAGTTATTTTGATGTTTTGTTGAATGGATCATCTTGAAAGAAAAAAAAATGGAGATTATTCATGTTCATGCAAGTTTAGGATGTAATGATGGATTTTGATTGTTTTAAATGAGATTATGTGATCTTTGGCATTGGAAATGAATATCCAAATTTTTATGCTGATGTATATAAGTTAAAGAGTGATTTAGTGGGTGGTTATGTGAAGAAAAGGTTGACAATATGTGAGTTAGAGCTGGGAAACAGACATGAAATAGGGGTCTGTTTGGAGACAAACTGGTACTGTTTGACACATCCAAAATTCATGATTTTTGGTGTAGTGATAGCTTGATGAGTTAGCTTTCAATAGGATTTGGAATTACTTGATTTCGAGTTGTGTGGAAAAAGTTATGATGAATTTACTCAAGACTATGCAGAATACATTGAACCTGGGAACGGAACTGGAACAGTAACTTTACGGAAAAACTGGTATTGATTGGGTCACTGAAAAATTGTGATTTTTGGTGTGTGGATATATCAATGAGTTATCTTTCATATGCATTTTGAATCGCCTTAATCCGAGTTCTGTGGAAAAAGTTATGGTTGTTTTACTACAACTGCGCAGATTGGACTGAAATTGTGCATGTCTTTGTTCTACCCTAATTTTAGGGACGTTACTATATGAATCATGATTTGTGTCCTGAATGAAAGTTTTAGTGGACATTATGAGCTTTTCATATTGGGGTTTTATATCTCAATTGGAGTTTAGTAGTGAAAGATATGGATTTTCTAATGCAGACCATCAAACGGTAACATGAGTGAATGCAGAAATCGAGACATTTGGAAATGTGTTCAGAAGTTTCTATATAATTATGGGTATCGCAAGGAAATTACAAATTGTAGTGAGTTCAAAGAGTTTGTTTGAGTATAGAAGCTTACTTGGGTTTGAAAACCGGTTAAATGAGCATGAAAATGAAATTTCAGAAGTGAGCACAGTAATGATTCAAGTTAGTGTCTATCAGATCTACTGAGGTTATTTGAGCTTTTATGAACCTCACAACACCCCTCATGGTATTAACCATTCTATTATCCTTTTCAGAAGTTTCACACTTTCCTTTATCCATTTCAGAAATACAGCAAACCATGTGCTATTTATATCAATTAAAATCTTTTCGTTATTACTCAATCATTTTCATTTGGTCTATTTTACTTCAATTTGTTGTATTTCAAGTTCAATAACTCTAACTGATTTAATCTATTATTTGAAATGCACAAGTTATGTATCCCATTTTATTAGTCAATTTCTGTTACACATATTTTTACTTACTCAACTAGGCGAGTAAGGATCATCTACTGACTACACATACTTACAATGACATTTATGAAACAGAGTTGAGGCCTAGTTATCGTTTCCATTGTGCATAAGTACTATCAAGTGAAATATCATTTTAAAGACTTCAGGTACGTCCATTGCCTGTATCTTTAGAAATCAGAGTGTATTTATCAACGTTATCATGTTTTGGTAAGTACATCAATGAATCAGTTTACACAGTGATTTATCAGTTAATTAGTGACCCCGTCAGTTATCATCTACAGGGCATTCGCCCTTCAGTTACCCGCGCGGCTTCAGGCCAGGTCTTCGATCGGCTTGGCAGGTGTACACCTATCCATAGATCGTAACAGTATCAAGGGGTTCACTATCAGATAATAATTAGCAATGCAGTTTTATATTTATCTCATTCACTGTTTTAACTTAAAATGAATTGCAAAGCGGGCCCAACCAGTATTTCAATGATCATTTAACAATTCAGGAATGCACGTACTGAGCTTCGGCTCACAGTTCGAAATGTTTTTATGTTTTGTTTTAGGCAAATGCTGAGAGAGTTTCCCTCATGCTAACAAATCAGCTGAAGAGAATACGTGAAGCAAGGAAATTCAGATGGATTAGAAGTAATGCAGTATATGCATACCTTAAAGATGTAAATTGAATTCCTCTATGGATGAAGATGTAGACTATATAGTGATTTATTTTACTATGGTGTATAAACCCTTCATTGGTTAACACTTGATGTGAGTGTATATGTTTGAGGTTATGCTTAGCTATGTTATTTATAGCACTCATGTTTCAAGCCTTGTCCTTTTGGACGGCGGTAATGCCCCTATCATTGGGTTGTCTAGATTATAGTTAAGGGATTTATTAAGGAAAATACAAGCAGTGAAACATGTCTAATTTGGGGGCATTACATTTAGAAAGCATTTGGTAACAACTAATCACTCCTAAATGCTCTTATGCTACCAACCGCTTGTCGCTAATCTAAACAGCTGGTAAATGCTGATAATTCCACCAGTAATCTTGCTAACTGCTACTTGATATCTCTAAATACTATTTGTAACCACTGGTAAATATTGATAAACATTTATACTTGCTTACCGTTATTCCTTACCATTGGTAAACGCTAGTACCTGTTGGTATACGCAACTAGTAATTCTAAACAACGAAACAAATAGGCCTTGTGTGACATAGAAAGGCATGGTGTTCATGAGATGAACATATACTTATTTAGTTTTATTTTTCAATTAGCTCATACATATGGCACCTTGGGCTTCTTGACTATATCATTGTTAGTAGGACTTCATCCATAACATAATCAAGAAATATAAGATGTGTTCTGGTAAGTAAAAGTAGTTCAAATAGATATGACTAGATAGGAAAGTTCATTAATCAATTTTATAAAAGTGGTTTCAATTACTATGTATTTTACTGTCGGGATTAACCCCTCTGACACCACTTGTTTGGAATAGAAGTGCAATAGAAACATAGCGAAATATGAACACACCATAGGGGAATGAATGACATACAATTTAATGTAAAAACTAAAGATCAACGGATTTCTTTTGCAACTTAAAGGGCTAAACACCACTTAATTCCTTAAAGGTTAAACCACCAACGACTAGGATAATATTTAAAGTCTAAAAACACTACTCAAAATGGGATAAAGTTTTGAGATATTTTTGTCGAGAAAATAGAAAAGAGCCTTGTAAGATTTCATTCAACAGAGTCTGACTACAAGAGATAAAAGTGGTCTATTTAAAGTTTTACAAAAGTAAAGGCCTAATTTCGGGCCAATAGAAAAATTACATCATTAGTCAATGAAAATTAGGCATAAATCTTCCCCTAGGACCATTAGAAAATAAGCAACAAAAATACATTATCAATAGGAGTGAGATAACATTTTCTGACTTGTACAAACCAATGAAAATACTTCATTAAATGAGCAAATTTAAATTGGACGAAAATAGTATAAACAGTACCAATGTTTTTTGTCCTTTAATTTTGTGCAAGAATTTGTTCCACAATAGCCATGAAAAGGAAGCTTCCTTTGACCTTTTGATTGGGGAAGACTCCTAATATTCCTTTGGGAGATTTGAGCTTGCCATGTCGCTACTTTATTGGACAAGTTTAGAGTCCCTGCTATGTTTTTATGCTTCCTTCCATGGTTGTCTAATGCAGGTTCACTACAAAAAAGCGGTCAGTTTGTAACAAAATCTCAGCGATGAAAAATATTTTTCGTCTCAAAGTAAAATCTGCGACGAAATATTCTAGTCTAGCTACGAAAGAGGTAAGCGTCTCTATCAGAGGCGAAATCATAGATGAATGTCTTATTTCGTCTCTATCAGAGATGAAACTGAGAGACGAAATCAAATTTCATTGCTAATAGAGACGATTGTATTTAATCGTAGTAGATTCGTCGCAAGCTGATGACAAAATCACTCCTGCGGTGGGTTTCATTTCCTGTTTTCCTTCTCTCCTCTCTCTCTCTAGTGAAAACCTAGCTCCATTGTTGGTCGAGATTTGCAGGGGTTGGGTGGAAAATTGAGGGGGTAAGCGTGTGAAATTATGGTGCTTCTCTGTTCGATTTGTAAGTTATTTTTCTAATTTGTGGACTGATATTAAGGGATATGGAAGATGGTGGTTTCCTATTATTATGCCTAATGATATTAAGTATTCTATTTTTGGGATCTTTATCTATCCAAACAAATCAAGTCTCAACAACCACTTAATCTCAACCGTTCATTTTTGGTTGCTTGATGGACGCACCAGATTAAGAGGTTAACACTATAAATAGGTCATCTCCCTACCAGTGAAAGACACAGAAAAAAGAACCCATCTATATTTCTGTGACTAAAGTGAGAAAAAGTGTCAAGGGGGTGAAATCGATTTATACGTCAAGGGGTGCTTTGCCTGTTGAAGAAATTGGAAAGGAGTACTCTCAAGGAATCAATTGTATCAAGTATGGAGTTCGCATCAAGTATAATTCATTGTGAGCATTATTTAGTTCAAGATCCTACATATTATGTTTCATGTTAATTAGGTTTAAAGCATTATTTAAACCTTTCATGTGGTATTAGAGCCAGAGGTTTTGAACTTATAATTTCTCCGTCTAATTGGTATGTGATTGATTTTGAATTATACTCCTTTCTCCTGTATGTTGAATTGGCTCTCTCTTATTGAATTATACCTTTTGTATACGATGATGAACATGACTGAATGATTTTTTAATTGCTTTGGATTACATTATATTTATGAGTTCTATTTTATCCATGACTATCATGCAGTTCGTGCCCATATTCCAGTTCGATTATCGATCAATTATGCCTTAATTATGTTCTTTATAGTACCGATGCAATTAGGGTTTAGTGCACAGAAGGTTTTTGCTTCATGATTTATTATATTCGATTAGGTCAATATCCTTGCATAATTTATTGTATTCCAAAGCATGTGATTGGTTTATTAATGGTATAATGCTAGTAGTTATCAATTTTGTTCTCTAACGAATTGGGTACTAATTTGTTGATGTCATCCCTCATTCATTGATCATGATAAAATTGATTAAAATATTCATGCCTCTTGATTGATTATATATGTAGTTTATGATTATCCTGCTTTCTAGTGATCATGCGATTTCATTTCCATGCCTTTGCATCGCTTTTTAAGTAATCATGTACTTACGCATATCCATGATTTCTACCTATGTT
>JACYFF010019584.1:26663909-26689213 GCA_017589665.1 Selenicereus undatus
GTGTGTGTGTGTGTGTGTGTGTGTGTGTGTGTGTGTGTGTGTGTATTCGATATATATATATATATGTGTGTGTGTGTGTGTGTGTGTGTGTGTGTGTGTGTGTGTGTGTATGTATGCATATATATTCGTTTTTATACTTTTGTATATATAGATATTTGTATATTGTATTTTATTTTTCACTTAATCGATGCGTGAGTTGACACTATATTGATATAACAGACAAAAAAGTTGCCCTCATTCGTCGCAAAGGACTAAGGATGATTTTTACGTCGAGCTAGTTTCGTTGTGGGCATTGTCATTCCTCTAATAGCAAAATTAATACGCAATGGTATCCTACATCTCCCAGACAAGCAAATTAAAGTTTGATATTCGCTTATTAGTAAAGCCTATCAAATGTTTTGATAAATTCAAAAAACTTTTTCTCTTGTATTTGTTGATTTTAATATTGTTCCAACAGAAAAGTTATGCAAGTACTTGCCGTTGGGCATGATGACTGATATGTATAACATAGGAGTATATTATATCACTTCTTGTTGTTCGCATCTAGAAAGATATAGTCTCTGAGCTTGCATGGGTAACACTTGATGCATTCATGTGATTAATTGTAGACATAGATTTGTCCAAAGCCTCAAACATCATAACCTTGATTTTCCGTTTTCCTGTAATTGTCTTAGTTTTGTTTTAGTAATCAGCTCAAATTGATTGAGTTTGTGTTTAATTTGTCTTCCCTCTTGTCTATTGATTATGTGAATTATTGAGCTTATGCTTTGTGTTGATTTCTCCTTCACTGTAGAATAATATTTTATATGTTTAGTATTGTTATACCTTTTTCAACAAAGCTATATAAAAAGATATAAAATGCCATTATGTATAGGTTGATCAGAATTTATGTCTCATTATTTCATTTACAACTTAGAACCCGTTCAAAATGTTATATATATCAAACTTATAATGGCAAGTTACTTATTATCTTTCTTTGAGTAACTTGCTAATATGAGAAGTTGATATGAATAAGATTTTGAATTGTCCAAGTTGGACAGTTTGGGAATCCTTAAGTGTATGATTGTACGGTTACAATAGTTCTTACATATGCGCTTGAAAGGTTTGGCAGTGTTTCCTCATTTATTGTTCTTTGGGTACGATTTTTCATGTGAGGCTAAACAACTTGGCTTCATTTGGAAAGTTCGTGCTTGGAGAGACATGGGGAAATGCTGTCGGATTTTTTCTAGGGATATGCAAGAGTGTAACCTACACAATCATGTACTTTGGATTCTTGAATGGGTTTAGGATCACTTACCCTTTAGAAGGAGCTTAGGTCATATCATGTTAATTAGGGCATGTGAATCATGAATTGTATATAAATACATTAACTATTACTCATTACATGTAATTACTATTCAGAAAATATGTATCCTTTAACAACTGTTATTTGATAAGCAACAAACAGATGGAACCAAGTCGAGTGTGGATATACCAAAGGCTTGATTCAGACGGGTACCTTAGTAAGGTCTTCATTGAAAAAGTAGAAGAATTCATTGAGTTTGCTACTGAGCAAGAGTTGTTTCGGAACATGAACAAGATAAAGTTCTCGTGTATTAAGTGTTGGAAAGGGCCTTACTTGGATGAGGACACAGTGAAGCTCCATTTATATAAGCAAGGGTTTAGGACCAATTATTATAAGTGGGTTTGTGATGGAGAAACATTTGACGGGGAATCACATCCTAATAGCTCAATCAATCTGGAGGTTGAAGCAAACCCCATGAGGGATATGGTGTGGGATGCATATACTCCAACTAATGTGATTGAACTGGGGATGGGTAACGAGGACGAGGAGCCCACTCTAGAGGTTAAAAAATTCATCGAGTTGGTAAAAGCAGTTGAGAAACCTTTACAAGAGGGATCTGAAATATCCCTTTTGAAGGCTGTTGCAAGGCTAACACACCTTAAATGTGAGTTCAATCTCGTCGATCGAGCTATTGATGGAGTTGTCTCATTAATGAAGGTCGTATGCCCGAATGACAATGAAATGACGGCCAACTTCTACGAAACCAAGAGGTTGCTATTTGGGCTTGAACTTCCACATCATAGAATCCATGTATGCCCCAATGGGTGCATGTTGTTTTGGAGGGATACTGGAGAATTGGAGAAATGTACAGTATGTATTGTAGAGAGGTGGTTTATGAGAAAGACTGTGAGATATAAAATGATTCTGAAGATAGTGTTATTCTATTTTCCAATTGCCCCAAGATTACAAGGAATATATGCGACGAAAAATGCAGCTGAACATATGACCTGGCATCACGAACACCAACGTACTGATGACTTCATGGAACATCCAAGTGATGGGGAGGCATGGAAGCAGTTCGACACGACACTTCGGGAGTTTTCTTCTGAGCCTCGAAATGTGAGGTTAGGATTATGTACAGATGGCTTTGCTTCATTTTCACACCATGGCTAAAGTTATTCGTGTTGGCCAGTCATTGTTACACCTTACAATCTACCTCTGTGGATGTGTATGAAAAGACAGTTCATGTTCATTAGTGTTCTCATACTTGGCCCAAGAAACCCAAATGGGAACTTTGATATATATATGCAACCCTTAATTGAGGAGCTACTTCAATTGTGACGGGAGGGAATTCTTACTTACGATGTAGTTTGAAAGCAAAATTTCAATATGAAGGTTGGTGTTATTTGGACTATCAGTGACTTCCCCATATATGGCATGTTGTCCGGGTGGATGACAGCTGATAGATTGCCATGCCCTTATTGTGTGGAGAAAAGTAAATCCTTTCGTCTTAAACATGCGAAGAAACATTCTTGGTTCCATTGTCATCGATAATTCCTATGTATGAATCATCCATTTCGTAGAAATAAGAGTGCTTTGTTAGGCGATAATTTATCATATTTTACATGTCCCTTTTACCTAATTTTAGCTTGTATAATAATATAATCTTTAGAGTTTTTACTTATTTTATTTACTTTTGTAGGTAATAAACTTCAAACCAAGCAAACGTCGCAAAAAAGAGAGAAGACGGACAAAAAAGAGCAAAAGCAGGAAAGAAGGGATGATAGGGGGGCCGAACCACCGTGCCAAAAAATGTGGCACGGTCGTGCCCCTCCTCCATTTGTGCGGCCGCGTGATTTTCTATTTAATGCCCCTTCGGACGTTTTGTTTGGGGGGTCGTTCGACGTTCTCTCTAGCGATTTTAGGCTAGTTTTAGATTAGGTTTTAGCTAATAAAAGCCTTAATGGGAGGATTAGATCAGGATGTTGTAGATTGTATTTTGGATTTCAAGTTCATTCCATTAATCAAGCATAAGTTCTCTTCTCTCTCTCTTTCATATCTTGTTCTTGTTTAGGTTTTGCTAATTTGTATTGGACTTGTTTAGTTTAGATGTTTAGTTTTCATTGTTAATCCATGTTTAGTTAGATTGATTAGATTATATTAGTTTCTTTCCCCCTCTTGTTCTTGTTTGCCTTCTTCTTTGCTAGTTTAGGTTTAGTTTTAGTTTTTGTATTTTGTCGATGATAGTTGTTAATTTTGGTTGGTTTGGATTGTGGCTAGCCCTTGATGGCTAATTAGCCTTGTTTAGGCCCTAACCCTACCTTGTTTATGCCTAGAATTTAGAGTTTTCTTTCACGCCCGCTGGGTGTTCAATGAAATGCTTGAAAGAGCTTTCATTCGTGTTTTGGGGCAATTGACTTACGCTGAGAGGTGAGGTCAATCGTCTAGTGTGAGTACAGAGAATAGTTGGGATTGAGACATGAAAATAGTCTCGTCGCTAGCTAGGTCAAGGGTTATCAACCTAGTAGTTTAGTTGAACTAATCCCATGAAAATAGGTGGTTAGAGCAACTAGATTAGCCTATTGACCCTTGAGAGAGGGCTTAGGTGGCCTCAACGATGCAATCGATCAATTCTGAATGCTAGCATAGCTAGCGAAGGTTTGGGCTTTTCTTGATTACTTGGTTTATCTTAGGTCTAATCATAGTCTTTTTGTTTTCGCTTTAGTAGTTTAGTTCTATTTTCTATCCCCTTCGATTTTGCCTAGCTCGAGATGCTTTAATTAGTTTTGGTAGTTGGAAACACAACACCCTACGGACGACACCCCAAGTACTCAACGATACACCTTGCACTTGGGGTTTATAAATATTAAAACTTTTTCCCTAACAAGTTTTTTGGCGCTGTTGGCGGGGAGTTGGCGCTTTCCAATATTAGAGCTCACTTGGGCATTCGAGACTAGGCTTTTATTTTTAAAAAAATTGAAAATTGAAAAAAAAAAGTCTTTTTCCCACTTTCCTCAATATGAGCATGAATTGTTTTGGAGATACTATGATAGATTACATGCTTTTCTTGCTCATTGCGATCTTTATTTGGAAATGTGGAAAATTTTGAATACAGTCTATGAGGGTGTGAATTGTGAGACACGTGCTCCTTTAGAGTATTGGGATTTTTGTGCTAAGAATATTGATGAAGCTTGGGATTTTCTTGATTGGTTGGCTTAGGATACTTACAAATATGAAATCAGTTGCACTAATTCATACATCCCACCCCCTTGCATCCCTAATTATGCTCCTCCTATGTGTGAAATTCGTCATTGTTCTGATCATGAAAGTAATTCTTATCCTTGTGATATTTCTGATGATAGTTTTGCTAAACTGTCTAGTATGATAGAGACAATGAATGAGCAACAAATTGAGTTTGCTAATAAAATGCGGAAGTATGACCTGTCACATGAGACCGACCTTAGGTTTAGTAATCCTAGACTTGATGTCAATCTATGTAATGATGGTGCATCTTTCCCTTCTCTAGAGTCTGGACTAGAGGAAGTACTCGACTCTTCCTTGACTACTTCACCCATTGTTGCTCCATCCTCACCTAGCCCTTTTAGGAACAACACTACGTTCATCATGACTTTTCTTGAGACACCATCCCCTTTAGCTCAGTTGACGGAGTATGAGGTAGGTTAGACCTTTGATATTATCTCGCTAGTCTTGGTGAGGATGATACTTGTTCTGAGTTAGATGATGTTTTTGTTGAGGTGCATGATCTTCATGCGACTTCCGTAGGCAAGTCATGTGTGGACGTTCTAGTTGCGGGGGTCACCTAGCCCTGATCTGCTTGACCATGTGTCCTCCGACTCCCTTGATATGTTCCATGCTTCCCCTTCATGTTCACCACCCTCTCGTTCCCCTGAGTGTTGTGATATGTAGCTAATTGATTCTCATATGATGCTTGAGGGGATTGAGGTTGACTGTTCAGAGTCCTTAGGTACCTTTAGAGGGTGTGACCCCTGATTTGATCCTTATAATCTATACCTAGAGGACATGCTTGGAAAAATCATGTTGCTTAGTTCATTCGATTTTTCTACTGATTTTTCCAAAGCATTTGATAAATTTAAGGGAGCGCACGTTATCATTCCTAGATGCATGTTTTGGTGCTCTTACTCACATTTATCTGAGTTGCATGCTCAGGTATATGATAAGCTCTTGAGAGCTCTGACGATGTCCGAGTTACAGAGGCGAGTCTTGAGAGAAAAGGAGGAGTGGCTGATGCTCCTCAGGCCTCCACAACACCATCTTAGAGAGGCATAGTTTGGGTACATCTAGTGCCTAACCTGGTAAAATCGTTCTAACTCTTCTCCTTTCTTTTTATTTTCTTTCTTTCCTTTTGTTTAGTTGTGGATATTAGGTTGCTTAGTTGTGGATATCAGGTTGTACTTTTGTGGTGATCATTTTGAGGTGATACTTGGGAATCTGTTGAGCCAGTTGATGGCTATGATCACTATTGTGTGTTTTTGTGTTTTGGTTGAGTGAGTTAGCTTGTGTATATGTGTGTTTTGTTTGATTTTGTTTTTTGTGTGTTTTGTGGTTGGTGATGACTCTCAGCCCCCAATGACGACATTGTGAGATTTAGGTGTGGGGTTGGAGTCATTTACCCCTTTTATTCTTACTTTTGTGAAAATTTTTCATTTTTGTGCAAATTTTTCAATTTTTCTCTTTTTTTCATATAGTTTTTCTTTTTGTTAGCTTTAGGGGATTTTTGTACTATTTGATTAGCCTCGATCTCTGGTACCTTGGCTACTAGTTCGTATATAAGTATGATGTGCATGATGGATTTTTGTCCTAAGCTTGTCATTCTAGGCCTTAGTTCTAACTCTAATAGTTCATTGTAATTTCGCAATCCAATCTTGATTTATATATCATCATTATCTTAGGATCTTAATCTTCCATTGTTTGACTCTCCTATTTACGGTTGTGCATCACTACTTTTGTCTTCACTTAAAAATTACAAGGGTGAAGAATTTCTGAAAAAAAAAGAAGAAAATCTAAAAATAGCCCTTGAGGCATGTGGTACTAGGAATGGGAAAAAAAAAAGAGTTTGAGAGTTGGGAACGAAAAGTATCCCTTTGAGACATGTACTACTGGGTGCTACCCTTTGAGGCAATACTTCCCATGTCAATAAGTTAATAATGTAGTTGATGCCAGTCAAGTGGATTGAGTTGATTCTGGTAAGCCAAAGTCCTAGGATGATGATACACTTGCATATTAGGTACTAGGATGGATTCAATGTTCTCATGCGTAGTGGGGTGAAAAGCTGATCTCTGGATGCCATTCTTTAGGATGAAGAATCCTGAAATGCATACGATGCATGTATACAGACTGATACTTGAGTTACTAGGGGGTTTTAGTTGATGCGATTGTGTACAATTTACCCCCATGTATATTTTGTGTTTTGTCATTTTTATTTTTATTTTCGATTTTTGTTTCTATTTTCTTTCTTTTCCTTTTAGAGATTTTGTGGGTATATCTTCTGCAAACCCTCACGAGACCTCACTCGTCCACTTGGGGGAACCAAGGGGTTTAAAAGGCTTGTTGCATACGCTAAATGCAACCGTGATTCATACGCCGGTGAGTTAGGTTCTTAGGTTAGTTTTTTTTTGTTTTGCTCGAGGATGAGCAAAAGATAGGTGTGGGGGTATTTGTTAGGCGATAATTTTTCGTATTTTATGTGTCCATTTCACCTAATTTTAGCTCATATAATAATATAATCTTTAGAGTTTTTACTTGTTTTATTTACTTTTGTAGGCAATAAACTTCAAATTAAGCAAACGTCGCGGCATGGAGCGAACAAGGACAAAAAAGAGCAAAATCATGCAAGAAGGGACGATAGGGGGCCGAACCACCGTGCCAGAAATGGGGGACGGTCGTTCCCTCCCTCCGTTCGCTCGACCGCCCGATTTCCTATTTAATGCCCCTTTGGGCGTTTTGTTCGGGGGGTTGCTCGGGGTTCTCTCTGGCGATTTTAGGCTAGTTTTAGTTTAGATTTTAGCCAATAAAAACCTCAATAGGAGGATTAGATTAGGATGTTGTAGATTGTATTTTGGATTCGAAGCTTTGGATTTCAAGTTCATTCCATTAATCAAACATAAGTCCTCTTCTCTCTCTCTTTCATATCTTGTTCTTGCTTAGGTTTGGCTAGTTTAATTTTTGTATTGGAATTGTGTAGTTTAGATGTTTAGTTAGATTGATTAGATTATATTAGTTTCTTTCCCCCTCTTGTTCATGTTTGCCTTCTTCTTTGAGAGTTTAGGTTTAGTTTGGGTTTTTGTATTTTGTTGATGATAGTTGTTAATTTTGATTGATTTGGATTGTGGCTATCCCTTGATGGCTGATTAACCTTGTTTAGGCCCCAACCCTACCTTGTTTATGCCTAGAATTTAGAGTTTTCTTTCACGTCCACCAAGTGTTCAATGAAATACTTGAGAGAGCTTTCATTCGTGCTTTGGGGTAATTGACTTATGCTGAGAGGTAAGGTCGATTATCTAGCATGGGTAGAGAGAATAGTTAGGATTGGGACATGAAATTAGCCTCATCGCTAATTAGGTCAAGGGTTGTCAACCTAGTAGTTTAGTTGAACTAATCCCATGAAAATAGGTGGTTAGAGCAACTACATTAGCCTATTGACCCTTGAGAGAGGGCTTAGGTGGCCTCAACGATGCAACCGATCAACTCTGAATGCTAGCATAGCTAGGGAAGGTTTGGGCTTAACTTGATTACTTGGTTTATCTTAGGTCTAATCACAGTCCTTTTGTTTTCGCTTTAGTAGTTTAGTTCTATTTTCTATCCCCTTCGATTTTACCTAGCTCGATGCTTTTGTTAGTTCTAGTAGTTGGAAACACAACTCTCTGCGAACGACACCAAAATACACCTTGCACTTGGGGTTTATAAATGTTAAAACTTTTTTCCTAACATGTTTTTTTTTTTAAGAATAGGGAGGAAAATTCTCCGCCTCCACACAGGCTTACTGGAGATGAAAAATGGGAGCATGTACGAACCTTGCCAAAGGCTTCTAATTATCAGGGTAAAGTCCCCGACTACAGGGAATCTCATAATTTGGCGAGAAGAAGCATATTTTGGGATCTTCCATATTGGAGCAAGTTATTGATTCTCCACGACTTGGATATGATACATATTGAGAAGAATGTGTTTGAACAAGTGATAAACACAGTAATGAATGTCAAAGGCAAATCAAAAGATGTTGACTGCGCCTGTCTCTCTCTCTTTTTCAACTCTTTTTCTCCCATATTATGGTATTTTATTCTTGGTGTACTCCGGGCGTGTGGCCCGTAGAGTTGTAGTCTCCGGCGTGTAGTCGTTGAGTAATGAATATACATTGTGCGACTCTTGAGTGTAGGAACCTCATTATTGTAAGGCTTTATGCCTGGATTTAGTAAATTTTAGATGAAACTCTGTCCGTTTTGGCCCAGAATTTAGGAAAGACTTATAAAATCATTAACACTCCCACCCTTAGGGGTTAGGGGCTTAATTGCCTCATTTTAGTCTTTTTATGATCATTTAACCCTCACAATTTTTTTTCACCTATCCTATTGTAGGATGAGTTTGAGCGTCTAAAGGTACAGCCTTCTCAAGCAGGAACTGAAGTAGATGATGAGGAGTTTTTTCTACAAGTTGTTAGAGGCAAGAACAACATTTTACGACCTTGGAACAGAGTCACAAGCTTCCTACCCAAGGTTCGATCGTTGCTCCACCTCACCATCATCATATACACCCTCAGTTGTTTCTCAAATGGAGACTCGCTTAAAAAAATTAGAGGAGGAACTTCAAGCTATGAGGGAAGAACTTAGAGCCACTAGGCAGGAACAAAAACAACAAAGAGAGTTGATTGGTAGCCTACTTGCTCGGCTTCTTCCTTTTTCCATTCGCTACCACCCACTTGCTAGCTCCTAGTTTATGTTTGTGCAGTTTAATGTAGCGTTACATATTGCCTTTTTGGATGAGGACTCAACTATATTTTGAAATTGAGACTCATTAGTAATGGGTTCAGTTAGTACCTAGTAACTCCAATTAATTGTAGTTTGGCCTGTTTAGACTGTATACATTTAAGGGGACATAGAATTAGGGGTGAAGATATGCTAGATGAAACTTGACACTTTTTGATCGTGTAGTTTCACTTGTGCCTACATGTGAAACTTGTGGCTGATTATATATTCTTCTTTTAGTTATATATTTGCTTAATATAAGAATACATTAACAAGGGCATAGGGCACAAGTTCCATATCGTTCAACATAGCTACAAAACAACTTCGTCTCAACTAGAGATGAGAACAACTCGTCCCCGTCTGTGATGCAAATTAGTAAAAATCAATACAAATACATTTTCGCTATCGTAGAGAAGAAACACATCTCGAAAGCAAAAGTTGTTTTCATCTCAGATAGAGATGAAACACAATTTCGTAGCAAGTTTTGTCTCTAACAAAGACGAATATTTTCTGATGGCAATCAACTACCTTCGTCGTAGATAGAGACGAAAAGACTATCATTGCAATGTTCGTCTCTAATAGAGACGCATTATTGTGAAATCGCAACCAACATTTTTTCGTCTCTAATAGAGATGAATGTTGCTTCGTCTCAAAATTCATCTCTAACAGAGACGAATTTAAGTGAATTGGCAACCGCATTATCTTCTTCTCTATCAGCGATGAAAAAAATTTTTGTGGCAATTTTCATCTCTAACAGAGATGAAAAAGACAGGCCATCGCTAATTTCATCTGCAATGGTGGGTTTTGAAACGAATATTTTTTCGTCTTTGTTTCGTCGCTAAATAATTTAGCAATGAAAAAATAAAATTTAGTGACAAATAATTTTCATCACTAATCGTGCGCTTTTTTGTAGTGGTTCAAACATTAATGGCTTGAAGTTTTTTGCCAAATTTATCTCTTAGGACTGGGAGTTACCGAAACTATTTTCAAGTGACTCAGAAAGCTTTCCTAATATAGCTCAACTACTTTATTTGTACTTCATTTTCTAAATCTAATGTCAAATCAATGTTTACCTAAGCTTCTTGAAATAAAGAAGACAACGAAGAATTTATCCTAAAACTCCTTTAAGGTTACTAATTGTCTCTTCGTTGTTGATGACTTAGTAGGACCCCTCAAAGACCCCATTGCCCCAAAGTAGCAACGACCTTGGAGGTTAAACCCCCCAAAACCTCTTGATCAGTGGCAAAAAGTGGACATAGTTGAGTCAGGGACTTGGCATTGTGTGGCAAATTGAAGTTGGGCTCATTCAAGGGCATTAAGGCAATTTACTCTGCATTAAGTTATGATTTTTTTTATTTTTTATTTTTTTGATACTTGATAGGGTTTAGTATTTTTAGTTTATTTTCCAATGTAACATATTTTATCAATCAAAATTTTTTGAACTTCATTTTTCACCATTTTCTTCTTTTCTTACATGACTAGTAAGATTTTTTTTATCTTATCATTAAATTATTTACAATGTGCAAATCACAAAGTTGAATGACAGTTTTTGTAATGTAGGTGTTAAATGTTTGTTTGTGACTAGTTAAAGGAGTAAAATGTCATGCAAATACATCAAGGTAAAAAAAATAAAAAATTAATGCAGCATAGTTCAACCCTTTCAAGGGCCCCAAATCACAACTATCGACCCTTTCAAGGTCCCAAATCACAGCTATGTGAGATTGAATGACATTGATATGGTCTATATTTTATTTGTAACAAAAATCCTTTCTAATTTGATTCCAACCAAAAATTACACAGAAGGTCCCTCTCAACCTCCACCCCCAAAAACGTTCTTCTTTTTTTTTTTGTAGATAATTTGCAACTAGTTTAGAAAATGTTTTCAACAAATTCTTCTTACATATCTTCAACTGTCACTTTTTTTTTCTTTTGGCTCTTTCATTCGTTATTAATTCGAGTAGAGCTATGATTGATCCATAATAAATATAGATCTCTTAATATGAATTTTCAATGGCTTTTACACCTACCTCACCTAAACTATTGCGTGCTAACTTTTTCCACCCTAACCTATTGGTATTAATTTTCACCCCTTCAACTTTTCACCAAGTAATATTTAGCACCTGAATTTCAAAAATGCCCTTGTTGTATGTGAAATGTAAACTGCAAATAATCTAGAGATAAAGTGAAAAACTTTCTTATTAAATCATAGCTTATAAGAAGGAAAAAACAGGGAAAAGTAAATTTGAAATTTTCTTGATGGGTGCATTGTAAAAATTATGAAATATAAATTCCAACCAAAGAAGCTTAAAATAACTTGTGCGAAATAGATAGGAACACAAATAAAAGAATAGGAAGCCCTATTAGCCATTAAAAATAATAATGAAATAGAAAACACAATTATGCAATAATTACACAAAAAATACTTTATTACATTATAGCAATCATATTTATTACAACCACTAATGTTACTATTATTATAGAAAAAGATCAAAATCTTTAATGAAAACACAACTCTGACCCAACTCTATTTGAATAATTAGAATTTTCAATTTGCTTAACTAGTTTTTTGAGCTTATTTTCAAGCTAGCTGTTTAGATATTAGAAAAATTAGAAAAAAAACTTAAAGGAATAAAATAAAAATATTATTGTTTTCAAATAAGTAAAAAAATAAATTATTTTTCTTTGTCATTTGACTGACGATTGGCTGAAGAAACAAAATAACTTTTTTCTTTGTTTGGTTAACTGATTATTCCAGTTTTTAGCTTCAAATATTTGCATCCCCTACCCGTCGGGAGAGAGGGGGTGAAGGAGCAATAGTAAGGCATTGATGTGGTAATATTTTTTTCCTATTTTAAAAAAAGTTATTAATTTATAGTATAATTACAATGTTTTTCTCAAATAAATATTTTTACCACATTTAACCCGGCCCAAAGTAATGCTCTAGAATTTTTTCGCTCGTCTTTCTTAGCATTTGAATTTTAAATTCAAACTCCACACAATCAAAACATTAAATGGACAAGGTAAATTTGGACAAAAAGTTCTAGAGAAATTATTACATATCAGTTACCTCAATTTATTTGATGTTGTGTCTCAGCTCATTGACCAAAATGGAAGGATTAAAATTATGTCTAGCATTCTGATTTTGTGTCTTCCTTCTTATTTGAGAGTTGTGACCTTTTTCTTTTCTTTTTTTTGAATCCTATACTTTGGCTTACTAAAGCTATTTATCAACTCCTGTATACCCTTAAAGGCTAATGGTGGGGGAAATATATATTTCTATTTGTTAATTATTTTATCTTAAGTTGAAACTTCAAGGTAAGTTTTTTAAAAAAAATCTATAATCTTATATTTCCATTTCATCTGTGTAGTTTAATTTTGCAAATTCAATTGCATAAAAAGTAAAACCTAAGAGGGTGAGTATTGAAAATAAGTAAACAAGGAATGTGGATATTGGTGAGGGGGTTTTTTTCCGCATTTTAAACATGATTTGATTAAATTAGTACATTTATTGCAATTTTTCTTCTGTCTTCTTGATACATGTATTTGATCTTTTGATCACCTTAATTGCATTTCTCTTCTCCTAATCTATTGTGTTTATGTATTGCCACTAATTTGGCACTATGAGAGTGTTGATGTATTCATTTCCATACTTCATATTTCTTTTTTTTTTCTCCCATTTGCTTTGCTATTTAACATCTATATTATAATTACAATATTTTTTTTTCAAATGAGTATTTTCACCATATTTAATCCCGCCAAAAGTAATGCTCTAGAATTTCTTCACTCCTCTTTCTTACCATTTGAATTTTAAATTCAAAGTCCACACAATAAAAATGTTAAATTGATAAAATAAATTTGGAAAAAAAATTCTGGAGAAATTACTACATACTAGTTACCTCAATTTATTTGATCTTGTGCCTCAGCTCATTCACTAAAATGGAAGGATAAAAATTATGTCTAACATTCTGATTTGGTCTCTCTCTTCTTATCCGATAGTTGTGACTCTTGTTTTTGTTTTTGTTTTTGAACCTACACTCTTATATTTTCATTTCATCTATGTAGTTTAAATTTGCAAATTCAATTGCATCAAAAGCAAAACCTAAGAGGATGAATGGTGAAAATAAGCAAACAAAGAATGTGGATATAGTGAGGGTTTTTTTCCCCTAATTTTAAACCTGATTTGATTAAATTTGTAAATTTATCACAATTTTTCTTCTACCTTCTTGGTTCATGTATTTTCTCTTTTGAACTCCTTAATTGCATTTATCTTCTCCTAAGCTATTGTGTTTATGTTTTGCCTCTAATTTCGCACCATGAGAGTGTTAATGTATTCATTTTCATAATTCATATTTCTTTCTTTTTTCTCCCATTTGTTTTGCTATTTAACATACTAGTATGGACCAGTGCTATGCACAATTGCTGACAGTATAAACCTTTGGACACTTTAAAAAAAGAAAAATAACCACTTGAATAATATAGAAACCAATTCAATTAAGCGATATATATTGTGCACAATTAACCTACAAAGGAGTTAAAATGAACTATTATTAAACATTGGTTTTTTATCATTATTTCCTATTTCATGTTCCCCCCTCCTCGAAAAGCTTTCAAAAACCTTTTTATAAGAAGATGTATTTTATGTTGAACTTAAAAATTCAGAAAATGTAAAAAGCATTTCCAGAAAAATATAACTAACAACATTAACAACCCTTTGTTGAAAAATCATTGAATATTATTTTATGCATGAAGAATATAAGTTGTTGATAGAGTAGGACTTACTCAAGACTAGTAGATGGAATAAAACTATTTTTCAAACAGATAAATTAACAAAGGTAATAGACAATACTAGAAAAGCAATTAACAAAGTTTCAACAAAATTATGAGAAGTAAATCAATCTATTCATAGAAGAACTCAACTTTTTTTTTTTCTTTCTAATACTAATTTAGACAACTATTTGGAATTGCGCTTCCATTTGAAACCCGAAGCTTGTCATTTCTGTTTCGTACCCTTTCGTCTAACCTTGCTTGATATAAAGAGATAGAGAGAAAGCCCACTACAATACTAAAGATCCCTATTACTATGACTCCAAGCCTTTATCATAGGTATTGGACACCTTCCAATTCCCCAACTAGGCATCAAGTTCCCTCCCTTCACAATCCTTGCCCGTTCAGAGTGAAACCACACTTAGAGTTTAGTCAAACAAATCATTTTGAAAACATGTCACTCTTACTTAAGAGGTGAATGAACATAGACTTATCTCTTATTTACTTTACAACAAAGTACAAAGAGGAAGAGATGAGCAGTCAAAAGGAATTAAGCCAATGATCTACTACATATGAAGTAGTGACCAAAATCAATTAAAAGCAAAATAAATCTTATGAATGTTGGATGAAAAAAATAGCTATGGTTCAACCATGAGATTGATATATCTTAGTAGAAGGTTAGAGACCCAGGAAAATGCATAGTATAAAAGCTTCATATACCATCAAATTATACTATTTCAACATTAAAAAAAAGTTGGAATTGACTCAAAATTAATTAGCATCTAACTAGTTAATGATAGCAAGTACATCACAATTTCTCATTAACAAAAACAGGTGAACTCATTTGCAAAAGCAATACAATTGTAATCCCTTTTCCCAGGGGAATTCACATCTATTACGAAAATAAAAGGAACTAAGAAACCCACATGTTATTAGCACTCACTCAACCAATAAGGAAGGCTGAAAAATCATGCTAATCCATTTAATCTCAGTGAAAGGATGAATGTTTTTTATATTCAAATTCAAGAATTAATTTCGAAAACCAATTAGATCAATAAAAAAATGTGAAAAAGAAGTTGTAAATCCGCAAATTAAGGACATAAGACAAAGACTTGGTAAAAGGAGCTATCATAAAGATTGATAAATTTACAAATACCTCTAACTACATAAATAAATTAATAATGAATTAATTGATGAAACAATAACCTCAGAAAATCAAGCTTATGCAGTGTCAAATATATAACCTAAAAAAAAGGAAAAAATCACATTAATTAAAACAAAATTAGGTATGCTAGGAAAAGTGTAATTTTGAGGTGATACAGAAAGGTGTTTGAAATGAGAGAACTGAAATTGAAATTAACTTGAACACTTCATATGTGTCTCATGGATTTTAAGGAAAAATCAATATGCACTTAATAATATTACCAAACAAAAACAACTTAGAAACAGTTTTAAAAACCAAGGGGAGGACAGAGATAATGAAAGTACTACTGTAAAGAAAGACAATTTCAGAGTTCTCCTCAATAATTTTGTAATAGCCTGACCTTAAATTATGTTTATTTACTTAGTTAAGCATTGTTATTAATGTACATACATTTATTTATCTCATTTAATCATTCTGGTTGAGAAAAATTCATTTTGGGCCTCACTTTGCAATTCACATTTTAATTATCGAAAAAATTTCGAGTGAATCGATAGTAGGCCCCCGTAAATATGATTAAGCGATAAATTATTTTCCATAACATCACAAAAATTTAATTTTAAACTACGCAAAAATTTTATCGCCATGGAGTACTATTTTTTCGAGCCCAATTAGTGGTCCACAAAGTCGGTGCAAGTGAATTAAGCTAATTATCATTATTTGTGTCTAATTATAATTAGTGAAAAGCTACTTTTTGGATGGATAAAATCAGCCAAATGAGCAAGAAAAGTCAAAAATTTCAACCAAAGCCAAAACCATTTTTTCTTCTTCTTCTTCACATCCACCACAATTTCCTGCCTCTGCTACTGCTGCTCCTAATGCCTCCTATGGGTTGCCTCCAGCCACCCACAACCCCTGGCACCACCAGCTACCACTAACACCACCTCCTGCTACCCCTTCCTCTCTAAATCTAAGCTCAAAGTGAGGTAAGATCCTAACTCTTTTCTTGTTTAATTTTGGGTTTTAGTGAATGGTTTGATTATGTACCATGTTATATTGATAACAACGAGTGTTAGGTTGGTGTATTATTATGTGTGGGTGAGTTTGAAAGCATGTAATAATTAGAAGCATACATGATCATGTAAGCTTGCTGTTGAAAGTGATGAACTTTAAGATTCTTTAATTTAATTTGGTGATCTTTGGTATAGAGAGTGGCTTAAGTGTTATGGATAATGATCTTGGATGTAAATTTGAATTGGGCATAACCTAGGCTTTCATGATCATGCATGATTAAGGTTGATTTGAATCAAGTATGTTTATTTGAATTAAATTAGATGAAATTTGGAGCTGGGATATGTTATGAGCTTGAAAAATGATGTTGTGTGAATTTTACCAAATTAGTGGGTTATGGAAAGTCCCATAAGTGACCAAAAGAGGTTGTTTGGATTAATAATGCACGTAAGTGAGTTTATAGGAGTATTTTGAGTGATTATGTGAAGAAAGTATGAAAAAATGTGTAAGGTTGATCATAAAATAATTTTTGAGTGTTTTGGCTAAAATAAGGTAATGATATGAATGAAACGAGGGTTAATGGGCCTTAAATGGGCATTTAGTTTGATTTATGAAAGCAGAAAGAAACCACAAAAATTAGACGTATTATTAAGAGTTTTGGTTGAGTATTAATGTTGCTAAGTTTGACAACTTTGATTGTGTTTAGAAATTTACTTAGGTTGGAAAACTGAACTAAATGGACATGTAAATGAAATTGGAGGAATGTGGAGAGTAATGACTCAAGAACAGTATTTGTCAGCCCAAGCTAGTGTGATTAATGTTATCTCAAACCTAACTATACCCCTCTTGACCTTAAATCCTTATCATCTATCTCAGGAATATCAAAATCTCATATTCTATTTATAACCACCAAAGCGTTTCCACTATAACCTTTCTATAGATGGAACAGTTGCCAGGGGTTCACTACTAGATAACAACTAGCAATATAGTTTGCATTCATCTCATTCATTGTTTTAGATTAATATGAACAGTAAAGCAAGCGCCCAACCAATTTATCAGTGATCATTTAACAATACATAATGTATGTATTGAGCTTCGACTCATATTTCAAAATATTTGTCATGTTTCGTTTTAGGCAAATGCTCAGTGAATCGCTCTCATGCTAGCTCATCAGTTGGAGAAATAAGTGAGCAATGGAATCTGGATTGATCAGCAGTGATGTCAGTTCATGAATATCTTAGCGGCAATATTTAGTTGATGGAGTTGTAAACTTGATGAAGAATTGCTCTATTATGGTGTGTAAACCTGATGGTCATTAACAACTATTTATATACGGTTTTGATGATGTTTGAGATAATCTATGTTTAAGTATGTTATATCTAGTGCACATACTTAAAGCTTTGTCCTTCTAGACTGTGGTAACACCCTAACCATCGGGTTTATCAGTTCTAATTGAGGGAATAATTAAAGAGAATGCATACAGTGAGACATACACACTGGGGGTGCTATAATTTTGGTATCAGAGCCATGTTTGATTTTCCTTAATGGGTTATAAAGCATGGAGAGTAGAGATAGAGGGGGTGACAAGGTTGGTTAGTAAGGGTTTTATATTATTTCGTTTGAGATTTGTGATAATAGAAATGTCTGCTTATCTCTCATATGTTCTTCTTTCATGGTCTTCTTTGTTAGATGGATCCATATGAAGTGAATATAATGTCAGGTACTTTTGTGGCTATTCTCATCTCTTTGCTATATGCTTGTATGGTAGCCCACATGCAGGATCCCTTTTTGAGTTTCATAGCATTATGGTTCGTACACGTAAGCTATTATAGTCGTTACCTATAGTTGTCCCTTGGGTCACGTTTAGGACCCAATATCATAACTTTATGACAACTGGAGCCCAAGGGTGGGACAGAGCCAGATTCCAGCTTCATGGGGCCTAGGCTAGCATTGCCACCTAATTGTTGCTCAGAGAGGGGTTTGAGCAGACAGGGATTACTATGGAGACTCTGTAGTACATATTTCCTTTACATTTTGGACCTCTTCCACCTCCACCACCTACACTTGCTCAAGGACTACCAACACCACCTACACCGAGTGTTTCTCAGCTGCCTGATAGCCCATTGCCATCGGGATCTAGAGAGGGGATCCCTATATCTGATGGATCAGGGGAGGTTCACATGTTTATGGACCTCCCTGATGCATCAGAGGTAGAGGAACTTAGTTCTGATGATGAATTGATGGAGGAACCTAAGGAGGATCTAGGGGAGGACCCAGAGGAGAATCCAAAGGATGACCTAAAGTTTGGGAAGCATCAGGTTGACTATGACGTCGAGAATGCAGAGTTGGGTGCATCAGATAACAGTTTTGACTCGGGCGAAGAGTCTGGGGACAAGTTTGACCCAAACTACGATCCACCTAGGGATCATTAGGTTGGATTAGATGTTGATTTCTCAGTTAGATTACATTTTGAGCACCACATGTATCTATTATGGTTGGTTCGATAGATGAATTTTGTGCAGGTTATGGCATTATTTATAGTTAGACAGATCCTTCCGGCTATGTTGACTAGTCCCGCCTTCTTTTTGGGCATTTGGTGGACTTAGTTTATTAGAGCTAGGTAGTGTTTTACTTAGGAAGGAAGAGTAAGGGCTTACCGTAGTTAGGCAGTTGGATGTGATATTCTTTTGTTGAACCATGCATATGTATGTAAGCAAACAGTTATGACAATGTTATAATGAAACTTTAGTTTATATTTTAATAATATTTGAACCATGTTAGTTTGTATCCGTTGTGTATACTTATCTTATATGTTGGTTGTAATTAAGTGATCGAATTACTCTATTTAACGTATAATCAGAATGTATGAATCTGTGCAAAACAATGCGGAGACCCCCATAGAAGATAATTCAGACCATGGCCAAGGGTCGGGTGACCAAGCCTCTTGTAATGTGCCATCAAACCCCAGTGGAATGCCCTCAATCCCCCCTGAGTTAGCTATTAATATGGGGAACTCCAACTACTGGCAGACCTTGGTCTCTAAATTGATGAAATGAATTCACCCAACCTTCTAAAATTCCTTCTAGAGACGATAAACTAGCATATAGGGTAGCGCAACACAACCGTAAAGTCTGTGATGGAAAATATGACCCAGTGGAGCTAGAGGAATGGATTAGAGGGATAGAGAAATTTTTCACAATAGTAGAGGTTCTAGATGAGAAAAAGGTGGACAATTGGACATTTTACCTAATTGGGGAAGCAGACATTTGGTGGAGCACTCTGAAGGATAGGCTATTAGGGCCTGAATTACTGCGAGCCAATTTTACCCAGTTTTGGTTCAACGACATAAGGAAAAAGAATCTATGTAACTATGGATGAGTCGTAGTGTAATGGTAATGCAATATACTAGTAAGTTTATAGAACTATCCAGGTTTATCCCTAAGCTTGTGTCGTCTGAAAGACTAAAGATGAGGAGATTTAAAGAGGGTTCAGCTCTCTATAATCGTAATCAGTTAGCTGGTCAACCAATCCATACCTACCAAGAGTTATATCAGCGAGCAACTGAAGTGGAACGAGTGAACACTGAGTTAAGGGCCTTGAACCAAATCAATTAGAAGAGGAAGTGGATTAAGCGGGGAGCTCCGAGCGAGAGCGTAAACTAGAAGAAGCCTAGTCCCACTCCTCCCAAGAGACGTCCTGTAGGTCCAGCAAAGTCCTATGAGAAATGTGGAAGAACCAACTACACCACTCCTGAATGTCGAGTGAGAATATTGTGTTAAAATACCGTAAGTGCATGGCTTAGCTGTAGCTAGGAACTGGTAAGTACAGGTCGTATCCACAGGGAACTTAGTTCCAATCACCAAATTTGACTTATAACACTCAATCTAGGCAAAAGTTCGCTTTTTGATGAATAATGCTAACTAGCAATTCTAATTTGCTAAGGACTAATGAAATTATCTAATTCAATAATCACAAAGGTCTTAGATTGGGGTTCACCACACTATTATGTTATATGAGTTATAAACTCGATCCTACAAAGTTGCCCATGAAAATAGTCGGAGTGGAAAGGATTACAATTTAAAGAGCATCTAAGCCTTCTTTCGAAGGTCAATAGATTGACTAAATAATCCCAATTATCTATTTGCATGCAACTAGAATTATCATAGTCACAAAGTTGAGTAATTAGGAATTCCCAATTAAAACCCTAATGGCTTTCACGTCAGGAAAATCAAATGCTTACAAAGTCCTAAATCCTAATTAAGAGCAATGAACAAGTCTCTCTCGAGCAATTCAACAAACAATTGGCATAGTAGGTCAGAAATCGAATCACAAACATGGGCATAATGCGCAAAAACATATAACATGATTCAATTTCTCATAATAGGGGCTAATCCCAATTTAAGACTAATAATTTAGCCTCTAATCATACTAATAATCACAATTAAGAACAAGAATCTAGAAAATGTCACAAAAGATGCAAACTTTAAAGTGGGAATGCAAGAGAAGGAAGAAAGAAAACGTACTTCAATTGATTCCAAAGGCCCTCACACAAATTCGTACTACAATTCAACTTCGATCTAATGTCTGAAAATTTAGAGTGTTTTGGAATTGAAAACCTAAAAATCGCCTCTTTCGAGAGCTCCAAGAAAATTACAAGATATCCTCATTGTAACCACGACGAAACAATTTGATCGCGCAGGATACCAATGTGGCTTAGTCGTGCCACATGGCACTGTGCAACCTTGCCACTTCGCCAGAATGGTGCTCCTCGAATTTTGGCTTGGCACGGTCGGGCTTCCTTGCATAAGGTCCCCACGCCAGTCCTCTGGGCCTCAACAACCTCTTCCTTTGCTTGAAATTCCCTTTTTGGCCATCCTTTCATGCTACATTGGTGGGTTTTTCTCTTTCCTTCAACTGGAACTCCTGAAAACATGAAAACATCTTACATGAGCAAATTCAGCATAAAGGAGGCCTATTCGACCCCTGTGCTTTAAAGTTTAACCCAAAAATCACTTAGAGTAGGGGTTAAAATTGAGTTTGAAAGAGGCAAAAATGGAGGTTTATTAGGGAACTAATCAATACATGTGGCGTGGTAGTCCAGAGCACCTCTTTGCTGCCTATCCCGGAAGATTGAAGGTTGTAGACAAGGGCACAGCAAAACCCTTGGCTTCACCTCGCCAAGGGCCCCCACCTCCAATGCTTGCATCGGTAGCAAGGGCGTATACGAAGACTAAGAAGGAAGCTGCCACATCTGGTACAGTAGTTACTGGAACTCTCTTTTTAAATTCAAAGTCAATTTGTGTAGTGTTTGATTCAGGTGCCACTGATTCATTTATATCTACCCGATTTATCATGCAATTGAACCTTGAGAATATGAAGACAAAAACCAATTATAAAATCAAGTTACCCAATGACCCCATAATTGAGCTCCCTATCTTGTATAAACTTGTCCCTATTATTATTGGTGGAATCATATTTCCTAGAGACTTGATTCAATTTTATTTTTCCAACTTTGATATCATTTTGGGGATTAACTGGTTACATACGTATGGGGCCAAGATTGATTGTGAAGACCTTAAAGTTATTTTGAGGGATGATAGAGATAGAGAAGTGTGTTTCTATGGGCAATGAGAAGAAAAACCATGTCCCTTAATTTTTTTCTATGAAAGCAATTAGGTTATTGTGTCAAGGATGTATTCAATATTGGTGTTATGCCATTGACACTTAAGAAAAGAAAGAAAAAGCAAAAGATATTCCTGTAGTTTGTTAGTTTGGAGATGTTTCCCCTGAAGACTTACCAGGGGTACCCCTCAAAGAGAAACTGATTTTAAAATTGAATTAGTCCATGGTGCCCAACCCATCTCTAAAGCCCCATATCATATGGCCCCAACAAAGTTTAAAGAATTGAAGATTCAACTAGATGAGCTATTACAGAAGGGATTTATCATACCAAGTGTGTCACTATGGGATAACCATATTTTATTTGTAAAGAAGAAGGATGGAGACTTGAGGTTGTTGTTGGAGGTTTTTGAGGGGGTGAAAAATAAACTAAAGAAAAGAAAAGGAAACCTCAAGCACACGATTGTCATCCGTAGTACTTTGAGGGTCGATCCACAGGGATGACGTTGACATTATGGTCAATAAAAACAGAACGATTAAACTAATTAACTAAACTAAGTAACTAAACAGAACGATTCAAATTAAACCTAAGCACTCAACTAAACGAACACATGCGTGTAAATTAAATGAACTAAACTAATACCTACACTCACAACATTCAACCAAATTAAACCACTACCAATATTAGCAACGTTCCAAAATAATTAAGCAGAATCTACACTAACCTACTCAGGGAAGACGCAGTAGGGAAAGGCAAATCAGAATTAAAACAAAACTTCAATAGAACCAAATGCGACAGTAGGGGAGGGGGAGAAGTAGCAGCATCAAATTCAAGCCAAAACACAATTCAACCTAAAACAATAATTTGTTGCTCCAATTCACCTCACTAACCAGCAATAAGGGAAAACAAATTGAAACATAACCTCACAAGACAGCAGCAGGGGAAGGGGAGATTCGGCAAAACCGAAATAGAGCACGAAAACAAAACCCCAAAGAAACCAGCAACAGGGAAGGGGGAAATCGAACCTAGCTTCATTCAGCGTCCTTAGCCACCAAGGGGGGGTACCAGAACCAGCCCAGAAACGGTGTAGATTCACCGTGAGGAACCCGAACAGAAAGCGAATCAGGGGAGGGGGAAACCAGATGAAATGCAGCAAAATAACATTCGATTTTTTCAAAATCCAACCAAAAGCGGTAATTACAACTAGTAGACTTCGAAATTGTAGTGAATTCAAACCCTAAACCTAATCTAAAACCTAACCCTAATTCTGAAAATTGACATTAAATCTGATGAATTTGAAAATGAACGAAATTAAACTAAACTAACATAAGGCTAAAATTGAACCTAATCTAACCTAGAATTACCTAGAATTATCTGCAATTACCTAACTGAGCTCAATGGCGTTGTTGCATCCTCTTAAATAGCCGAACCCTTCGATCTTCAGCCTTTGATTTGGTGCTAGCGTGGACGATGGAGATGAAGCCAGCAAAGGGTGTACGTGGCCTGGTGTAGCGTGTTTCACGGTGGTGGGTTGGGGTTAGACAAAGGTGGTTTTGGGGTTTCTGGAGTTTCGGTGGATGGGGGTTACTGTGGGCTGGGGAGTTCTGTGTGCTGGGATTCGGTTCTGGGTATCGGGGGTCAGGGAAGCAGACGCGAGTGAGGAGGAGAGAGAAATTGAATGGGAGGGGCTTTTTTTAAGAGTTGAATTGGGTTATGCCGAACTGGCCGGTCTGATTTTTTAAATTGCTTGACCGGTTTGGTTTTTTTTCTTTTTTCCTTCAATTCTCCTTGGTTGGTTCTGTGGAATTTTGGACCGGTTCTTCAATTCCCGACATTTCCTCTATTTGTCTCTCATTTTTCGCCATTTGTGGCCCTTTTTTCACATTTATTAAAAATCTGCAAAATAAAATAAAATCAGTTAAAAACCTTAAAAATATTATTAAAATGAGCATAAAACAGGTGTAAAAGTACCTTAAAAATAACACATTTTTTGTTCGAACAAATACTCCCACACCAAGATTTTGCTCGTCCTCGAGTAGGATAAACTAAACTAACTAAAAGAAAATGAAAAATAAGAAAAGAAAATCCTAACTGACTATCATAGGAATCATGATCGCATTTAGCATATGCAACAAGCCCTTTAAACCCCTTGGACTCTCAAGTGGACAAGTGAGGTCTCGTGAGGGTTTCCAAGTGAAATACCCACAATATTATTTCAAAAATAAAAGAAAAATCTTTTTTGTTTTTTTTTTCAAAACTGATATGTACAAAACTCGGGAAACATATGCACACATTCTAATTAGCGAAATTACCCATGTACTCAATTATTGACTTGTATATGCATAAAATGTACTTCAAAGCCCTCTATCTCCTCAATGACATCAGAGCACTAATTTTTTCAATCCATTGAACATAAAGATTCTGAATCCATCCCGGTGCTCGTGTGTAAGTGTATCATAATCCCAGGGCCTAAGTTTAACAGAATTAGACTCAATCCCACTTGGTTGACATAACTACATTTTTACCATGCTGACTTTGGAAACAAGCTTTCCCAGTAGCAATATTGTCTCAAAGGGTAACACCCAGTAGCACGTGCCTCAAAGGGTAACGCCCAGTAGCGCATGCCTCAAAGGGATACTTGTCATTCCAAATTTTATTCTTTTTCTTTCTTTATTCATAATACAATTTTTTTTTCAATCATTTTTCCAAAGTAATCATGCCATAAGCTAGTGGGAAAATCATTCATGGAAATTTAAGACCTAAAGATAATGATGAAGGAATAAACAAGGACTGGATTACACAACCTATAATGAACAACTCGAGTTAGAATCATGGCTTAGAATATCACATTTGAGGTTGGAGACTTATCATGCACATCCTACTTATATACAAGCTAACAACTAAAGCACAGGGGATTCAAACTAATCAAAAAAAGTACAAATGTCCCCAAAAACAACAAAATCATAAAAAAAATGGCACCTCACCCCCACAACAAAACTTCACAATGTCCGTACTGTGGGAATTAAGGCGCTAAAAAGCAAGCCCATAAGCTAAACAACCGTAAAACCTAAAATATATACAACTAGAACACCACCTAAAATCAAAAACAAAACTAAAAACCAAATCAAACAAAACGCACACATATTTACAAAAGCCAAGAAAAACGAAATCACAAAAGAGAGTCAAAATCGAAACTAAAACCAAAGCAAACACACATATTCACAAAAACAAACACAAACCTAAATTACTAAAGAAAAGAAAACAAAGATCAAAACCAAAACCAAAACCAAAACAAAACATGACCTAAACATACTTATTTACAACAAAAGGAAACTATTAAACAAAAAATTAAACCAAAGAAACACCAAGACTCACCAACATAAAGAAATAAAAGACAGTGAAACATAAAAACAACCCTAGATATCCACAACTAACAAGTATTTACAAAATCCTAATATATACAACTAAGTACGAAAAGGAAGAACA
>JACYFF010019584.1:26689223-26704463 GCA_017589665.1 Selenicereus undatus
TTATGAAAAAAACAATGACCAAATCTCATGCCGTCTTCTCCGGCAACAGCGCCAAAAATTGTTGGAGGTTTTTGAGGGGGTGAAAAATAAACTAAAGAAAAGAAAAGGAAACCTCAAGCACCCGATTGTCATCCGTAGTACTTTGAGCGTCGATCCACAGGAATGACGTTGAAGTTATGGTCATTAAAAACAGAATGATTAAACAAATTAACTAAACTAAGTAACTAAACCGAACGATTCAAATTAAACCTAAGCACTCAACTAAACGAACACATGCGCGTAAATTAAATGAACTAAACTAATACCTATACTCACAACATCCAACCAAATTAAACCACAACAAATATTAGTAACATTCCAAAATAATTAAGCAGAATCTATACTAACCTACTTAGGGCAGACGCAGCAGGGAAAGGCAAATCAGAATTGAAACAAAACTTCAATAGAACCAAATGCGACAGTAGGGGAGGGGTGAAGTAGCAGCATCAAATTCAAGCCAAAACATGATTCAACCTAAAACAATAATCTGTTGTACCAATTCACCTCACTAACCAGCAACAAGGGAAAACAAATTGAAATAGAACATCACAAGATAGCAGCAGGGGAAGGGGAGATTCGGCAAAACTGAAATAGAGCACGAAAACAAAACACTAAAGAAATCAGCAACAGGGAAGGGGGAAATCGAACCTAGCTTCATTCAGCGTCCTTAGCCACCAAGGGGGGTACCAGAACCAGCCCAGACACAGTGTAGATTCACCGTGAGGAACCCAAACAGAAAGCGAATCAGGGGAGGGGGAAACCAGATCTGCAATTAAACTAAACTAACATAAGGCTAAAATTGAACCTAATCTAACCTAGAATTACCTAGAATTATCTGCAATTACCTAACCGAGCTCAATGGCGTCGTTGCATCCTCTTAAATACCTGAACCCTCCGATCTTCAGCCTTCGATTTGGTGCTAGCGTGGACGATGGAGAGGAAGCCAACAAAGGGTGTACGTGGCCTGGTGTAGCGTGTTTCACGGTGGTGGGTTGGGGTTGGATGAAGGTGGTTTTGGGGTTTCTGGAGTTTCGGTGGATGGGGGTTACTGTTGGCTGGGGAGTTCTATGTGCTGGGATTCGTTTCTATGTATGGGGGTCAGGGAAGCAGACGTGAGTGAGGAGGGGAGAGAAATTGAAGGGGAGGGGCTTTTTTTAAGAGTTGAATCGGGTTCTGCTAAATCGGCCGGTCCAGTTTTTTTAATTGCTGGACCAATTTGTTTTTTTTTTCCTTTTTTCCTTCAATTCTCCTTGGTCGGTTCTGAGGAATTTTGGACCGGTTCTTCTATTCCCGACATTTCCTCTATTTGTCTCTCATTTTTCGCCATTTTGGCCCTTTTTTCACATTTATTAAAAATCTGCAAAATAAAATAAAATCAGTTAAAAACCTTAAAAATATTATAAAACGGGCATAAAACAGGTGTAAAAGTACCTTAAAAATAGCACATTTTTTGTTCGAATAGTTGTGTATTGAGTATAGAGAGCTGAATAAAAAATAAATACCCTTTAGCCTAAATAGATTATTTATTTAATCAACTACAAAGATCAAGAGTCTTTTCTAAGATTGATTTGAGGTCTGGATACCATCAGCTTTGGATTAAACCTGAAGACATCTCCAAAACCGCATTTAGGACCAGGTATGGTCACTATGAATTCACGGTGATGCCCTTTGGCTTGACCAATGCCCCTATGGCCTTTATAGATCTTATGAATAGAGTTTTGAAACCTTGTTCAGACAAGTTTGTGGTGGTGTTTATAGATGACATCTTGATATACTGCAAGGACAGAGATGAGCACACTGCTCATTTGAGGATAGTGTTGCAAACCTTGAGGGAACACCAATTATATGGCAAATTAAAGAAGTTTGAGCTCTGGTTAGAAGAAATGGTCTTTTGGGACATGTAATTTCAAAGGAGCGGGATTAAGGTTGACCCCCAGAAGGTGAAAGTAATTACAGATTGCCCAAGACCCACCAATGTCATTGAGATTAGAAGCTTCTTGGGCTTAGCTAGCTACTATTGAAGGTGTATGAAGGATTTTTCAAAGATAGCATCTCCCCTGACCAATTTATTAAAGAAAGCTATTAAATTTGAGTTACAAAGAAGTGTGAAAGAGAATTTAAAGAATTAATTCAACGATTAACTACCGCCCTAATCCTAACGCTATCAGCAGAAGGTGAGGAGTATACTATCTATGGTGATGCATTGAAGAACGGGTTGGGGAGTGTTCTGATATAAGAAGATAAAGTTGTAGCTTATGCCTTCCAACAGCTCCAGCCTTATAAGAGAAATTACCCTACCCATGACCTGGAACTAGCACTTGTGGTCTTTGCACTGAAAATTTGGAGACATTATTTATATGGAGTACCCTGTAAGATCTATATGGATCATCAAAGCTTGATGTATGTCTTCACTCAGAAGGAGCTCAGTTTGAGATGAAGGCATTGGCTAAAATGCTTAAAGGTTATGATTTTCAAATCCAATATTACCCAAGAAAGGCAAATGTTATAGTAGATGCCCTAAGTAGGAAGACACAACATAGCTTGAAGACTGTGGTGATTACTCAGTTGAACCTCTTAAGAGAGCTTGAGGACTTAGGTGTTCAATTAGTGCCATATGTGCAAGCAACTGTTCAACTGTCAGCACTTACTTTATAGCCCTCGTAGTGAAGGAAATTTGAGTGAACCAGGAAAATGACCCTGAACTCCAAAGGATAAAGCAAAATCTTAAAAGAGGGAAGTTACCTGGATTTGTTGTACATGAAGATGGGACCTTGTGATTTCAGAATCACCTGTGAGTGCCCAAAAATGTGGATCTAAGGAAGAATATCTTAGAGGAGGCTCACAACACCCGATACTTGATGCATCCAGGAGGCAACAAGATTTATAGAGACCTGAGGCAACACTTTTGGCGGAATAATATGAAGAAAGAGATCACAGAGTATGTGGACAAGTGTTTGATTTAGCAAAAATTTAAAACGAACATCAATGTCCATGGGTGAACTGCGACCTTTATAAATTCCCATTTAGAAGTGCGACTCAATCTTAATGGAATTTGTCATGGGATTACCTCTTTTTACTTCAAAGAAGAATGTTATATGGGTAATAGTTGATTGACTCATCAAATCTTTCCATTTTCTGCCAATTTGGGATACTTGGGGAGTTAAAAGACTGGCCCAACTATATGTTGAGGAAATAGTTCAATTGCATGGAATTCTAATAAACATAATGTCAGATAGAGATCAAAGATTTCAAGCCCATTTCTTGAAAGCACTTCAAAAACCCTTTGGAACCAAATTAAATCTTAGCAACTCATATCATCTTGAGACATAAAGGCATACTAAAAGAGTGAATAAGATTCTAGAAGACATATTAAGAGCTTGTGTACTGGAGTTCCAAGGGAAATGGGAAAACAACTCCCCATTGGTGGAATTCTCTTACAAAAATAGTTACTAGTCCACCATTAAAATGTCTCCATTTGAGGCTTTATACGGAGGCAAACATAGAACCTGTTTGTGCTGGAGTGACTTAGATGAGGCATTGACCATAGACCCAGAATTGATCCAAGAAACTACTTAAACAATAAGGAACATTCAGAAGCATATACGGGTTGCCCAAAGTCGACAGAAAAGCTATATTGACAAGAGAAGGATGCCTCTAGAGTTTTAGGTAGGTGATAAGATTTTTCTGAAAGTTTCACCAACTAAGGGTGTAAGGAGGTTTGGAGTACAAGCCAAATTGAGCCGGAGATATACTGGACCACATGAAGTTATTAAAAGATTAAATCCCATAGCTTATCGACTGGATCTACCTGTAAAACTCGAACACGTACATAATGTGTTTCATATCTCACAACTCAAGAAGTACATTCCAGATCCTGACCATGCTATTGTAACCAAGCTCATTGAAGTAATTGAGGATCTAGCGTATGAAGAATGCCCAATCCAGATACTAGATTGGAGAATTAAACAACTACACAACTAACATATACCTTTAGTCAAAGTACTTTGGACAAGTCATTCCTCCTCAGAAGCCACTTGAAAAACCGAGGAAGAAATGAAAGCCAAGTATCCATACCTATTTGAGGTAATCTTGCACGTTTTGACAAAGTTCATAAGTTTCAAGAGCGAAACTCTTTAAGGGAGGAAGGTTGTAATAGCCCAAATCTAAATTATGTTTATTTATTTAATTAAGTCAGGTATTAATGTCCATGCATTCATTTATCGTGTTTAATCATTTGGATTGAGAAAAATTCATTTTGGGCCCCACTTTGTAAAGAGTGGGTCTTGAGTATGCAAGATGAACCAGCAACCCCTTTACCCATTCATCCCGTGGCTAAAACACTCATACATAACTTCTGTCACTTGTTTCCTAAGGAGATACCTACAGGTTTGCCTCCTAAAAGGGATATCCAACGCCACATTGATCTTATTCCAAGTTCCATCCTACCAAATAAGCCTGCCTACAGGATGAATCCAAAGGACAACATGGAAATTCAAAAACAAGTTGCAGAGTTGAAGTCTAAGGGCTTAATCCGTGAGTCCTTAAGTCCATTTGATGTGCCTGCTCTTTTGGTGACAAAGAAGGATGGTGGAATACGTATGTGTGTGGATAGTAAGACCATTAATAAAATTACAATCAAGTATAGGTATCCCATACCTAAACTTGAAGACATACTAGATGAATTACATGGCTCTAAAGTGTTTTCAAAGATAGACCTTCGAAGTGGATACTACCAAATATGGATTAGAGAAGGTGATGAATGGAAGACAACTTTCAAGACTAAGGGAGGGCTTTATGAATGGTTGGTTATGCCCTTTGGTCTTTCAAATGCACCTAGCACTTTCATGAGATTAATGAATCAAGTATTTAGGTCGTACATAGGCAAGTTTGTGGTGGTTTACTTCGATGATATCTTGATTTATTCCAAGGATGAGCATGAACATCAAGACCATCTAACTCAAGTGATGCTTATTTTGGAACGTGAAAGGCGATTTGGTAACCTTAAGAAATGTGCTTTCTTCACTCCAAAAGTAACATTCTTAGGTTACATAGTCACTGGTGATGGCATTAAGGCATATGAAAGCAAGATTGAAGCTATTTGGTCTTGGCCTACTCCAAAGTCCATTCATGATGCTCTAGCTTTTCATGGATTAGCTTCACTTTACAGGAGGTTTATTAGAAGTTTCAGCACCATTATGGCTCGTATGACTGAAGTTATCAGGGGTACATCATTCCATTAGACACCAAAAGCTTAATCCACCTTTGAAGAGATCAAAGCAAGACCTACTCAAGCACCTATTTTATCATTGCAGTTTTAGTAAGATATTTGATGTTGAATGTGATGCCTCTGGAGTTGGTATAGGTGGTGTTCTTACTCAAGAAAGAAAGCCATTAGCCTTCTTTAGTGAGAAACTTTGTAATTCAAGAAGGAAATACCCCGCCTATGATAAAGAGTTTTATGCAATTGTGAGATGTCTAGAGCATTGGAGTCATTATTTGATTGCAAGTGAGTTTATCCTACATTTCAACCATGAAGCTTTGAAGTATATTCAAGGCCAACATAAGTTAAACTAACGCCATGCTAAGTGCGTTGAGTTTCTCTAATCATTTCACTTTACAATCAAGCACAAATTTGGAAAGCTCAAGCAAGGTGCAGATGCTCTATCTCCTTCTTTTGTTTAAATTAGATGCTTGTGTACTTGGTTTTGAGCATCTAAAAGATTTGTATGCTGAAGATGAAGACTTTGGGGAGTTGTTTGCTGATTATTCAAAGTACCCCAAAGGAGATTTTTTGATTCAAGAAGGATTCTTATTCAAGGGTACAGAGCTGTGTGTACCAAAGTATAGCACAAGAGAGCTTCTAATCAAAGAAGTTCCTGGAGGTTCTCTAGCTGGTCATTATGTTGAAAATACGACACTCATTATGCTAAGGGAGCATTACTACTGGCTAGGTATGGAAAAGTGCGTACAAGACATTCTGCAGAGGTGTGGGACTTGTCAAGTGGCCAAAGGTCACTCCTTACCCCGCGTCCTATACACACCTCTACCTATTTGTACTACTCCTCGGGTTGATGTAAGTATGGATTTCATTCTTGGACTGCCTAAGACCCAAAGGAACAAAGATTCCATCTTTGTTGTAGTAGATAGGTTATCCAAAATGTCTTTTTTTATTCCATGCAACGAGACTAATGATGCTACACACATTGCTGAGTTGTATTTCAGGGAGGTGGCTAGATTACATGGTATATTTAGATCAATTATTTCTGATCAAGACACTAAGTTTCTAATCCATTTTTGGATTACCTTGTGGAAGAAATTGGGTACTAAACTGAAATATAATACCACTTATCATCCACAAACTCATGGGCAAACTGAGGTTACAAATCGAACCCTATGAACACTTCTAAGGGCTTTGATTAAACCTCATGCCAAGGCTTGGGACTTGCTTTTACCCCACGCAGAGTTTGCTTACAACAAGGCTCTGTTAGAGGAAAAACAAAGTTTTAATATTTATAAACCCCAAGTGCAAGGTCTACCGTTGAGTACTTGGGGTGTTGTCCACAAGGAGTTGTGTCTTCAACTACCAAAGTTCACTCGAGCGTATCAATCTAAGCAAAATCAAAGGTGAAGAGAAGTAAAACTAACCACTAAAACAAAGAAGGCTTCAATTGTAATTAAACTTAAGGTAGACTAACTTTTCAATTCAAACCCTCACTTTCCCAAGTTATGCTAGCAATTCAAGGATGATCGGTTGCCCAATTAAAGTCCACCTAAGCCCTCTCTCAAGGATCAATAGGCTAATCAAAATGTTTTAACCACCTATTTTCATGGGATTAAGTCAATTAGACTATAAGATTAACAACCTTTGACCTAACTAATGACGAGACTATTTTCATGTCTCAATCCCAATTATTCTTTTTACCCACACTAGACAATCGACCTCAGCTCTCAGCATAAGTCAATTGCCCTAAAACACGGATGAAAGCTCTTTCAAGCATTTCATCGAACACTTGGTGGGCGTGACAGAAAACCCTAAATTTTAGCGTAAACAATAGGGGGTTAAGAGTCTAAACAACTTCAGTTAGTCATCACGAGGCTAATTACAATCAAAGAACGCAAATTTAATCAAAACTAAACATCTAAAAGTAAATTAAAACAAGAAGTAACAAACTAGCAAAACAAGACAAGAAACATGAAATTTAAGAGAGAGACAAAAGAAACTTAGCGATGAAATTGCAAAATCGAATCCTATACAATGTATACAAAGATCTAATCTAAATTATTTAAGAGAGAGAGAAGAGAAACTTAGCGATTAAACTGCAAAATCGAATCCTGTACAATGTATACAAAGATCTAATCTCAATTTTTCACCCCCTAATGCGGTTTTGAAGGCTAACCTAAAACTTGGAAAAGACTAAAGGAAAAGTGTTCTCCAAAAAAAGGAAGAAAAACCCCAAAAACTGGCCGAAAATCAGTCTAAATCGTGGAAGCTGACGCGACGCACGGCCGCCCGTGCTCTTAGGCATGGTCACACGCCCGACCATACGCCTGGCCGTGTGTGATCTCTGGCCGCCAGGCACAGCCGTGGGGTCTTCAAACCTGCTTCCTTGGTTCCCGGGCCTTCATTAGACCTCTATTCTTCCTCCAAATGCATCCCCAAATGCCTCATTCTCTATCAAAGTTGACGAGTTTCTCATCTTTTTAGCAAAAGTCCTAGAAAACAAGGAAACCAACAAAATAAGTACAGTATGAACCGAAAGAGGCAAATTTGGCCCTTTCTCCTTAAGATTCGACATGAAATTCATGGGAGAAGGGGGTCAAATGAGAGTTAAAATGATGTAAAATAGGAGTTCATCACTCCCCCACACCTAGCTTTTTGCTTGTCCTCGAGCAAAATAAAGAAAAACTCTAACCTGAGAATCTAACTCACTTTCAAAGGAATCGCGGTCGCATTTAGCATATGCAACAAGCCCTTTAAACCCCTTGGTTCCCCCAAGTGGACGAGTAAGGTCTCGTGAGGATTTGCAGAAGATATACCCACAAAATCTCAAAAAGGAAAACAAAGAAAAGAGAAACAAAAATTAGAAAATAAAAATGACAAAATACAAAATATACATCAGGGTAAACTGTACATAATCGGATCAATCCAAAACCCCCTAGTAACTCAAGTATCAGTCTGTACACAAGCATTATATGCATTCAGGAGTTTTCATCTCAAAGAATGGCATCCAACATCAGCTTTCCACCCATGACGCATGAGAACATTAAATCCATCCTAGTGCCTGGTGTGCAAGTGTATCATCATCCTAGGATTTTGGCTTACTAGAATCGACTCAATCCACTTGACTGGCATTAACTACATTATTAACTTATTGACATAGGAAGTAAGCATTCCCAGTAGCAGTATTGCCTCAAAGGGTAGCACCTAGTAGCGCATGCCTCAAAGGGATACTTTTCATTCCCGACTCTCAAACTCTTCTTTTTTAATTCCAAGTAGCACATACCTCAAAGGGATATTTTTAGATTTTCTTCTTTTTCTTTTTTCAGAAATTCTTCAGCCTTGTAATTTTGAAGTGAAGACAAAAGTAGTGATGCACAAACACAAGTGGGGGAGTCAAACAATGGAAGATTAAGATCCTAAGATAATGATGATATATAAATCAGGATTGGATTAAAAAATCACAATGGACTGTTGGGGTTAGAACCGAGGCCTAGAATGACATGCTTGGGACAACAATCTATCATGCACATCATACTTATATATGAACTAATAGCCAAGGTACCAAAGATCAAGGTAGATCAAATAGTACAAAACTCCCCTAAAGCCAACAAAAAGAAAAACTATATGGAAAAAAAAAGAGAAATTTAAAAATTTGCACAAAAATGAAAAATTTTCACAAAAGTAAGAATAAAAGGGTAAATGACCCGACCCCTACACCTAAATCTCACAATCTCCTCATTGGGAGCTAAGAGTCATCACCAACCACAAGACACACAAAGACCAAAACAAACACACGCAAAAATACTAAACCGACACATATATACACAAGCTAACACACTCTCCCAAAAAATAATTTCACCAAATCAACAACAAGACCACAAATATATACAAGACTTGCACCACCAAACACAAATATATACCAATCCAACAACACCACCAATCACAAAACACAAATATCCACATAAACTCAAAAATGGTGATCATAGCCAGGAATGGCTCAACAACATCCCAAATTTCACCTCAAAATGATCAGCAATAAAAACACAACCTAATATCCACAACTAAGCACAACCTAATATCCACAACTAAACAAAAAGAAAAAAGAAAGAAAAAAAAAAGAAGGGAGAAGAGTTAGAACGATTATACCTAGTCGAGTACTGAATGTACCCAAACTATGCCATAAGGGCGCAAGGAGCATCAGCCACTCCTTGTCTCTCAAGATGCGAGTCGTCAACTCGGATGCGGTCAATGCTCTTAGAAGCTTGTCATGCACTGCTACATGCATCTCATAATGGTGTGAATAAGAGAACACTAGTAAAGATGGAGCAAACAAAGTTACTGCCCTCTTAAACTCATCAAATGCCATAGAAAAATCAAAATCATGATCAGAGAAAGTACTCCACATGATTTTCGTAGGCATGTCCTCAAGGTATGCGCAATATGGATCAAATGAGGGGTGAAACTCGCTAATCACCTAGGGACTCATGACATGCATGGCACAGAGAGGGGTAGGTGGGAAGTATAGGGGTGAAATGGGGGTCAAGTCGAGCGGCGCGGTGCAAATGGGATCAATATGCTCAATGCTAGGAGCTGCACTAACCCTCACATCATCACTATACAACTCCTCAGAAGAAGGTTCTAATAGTGCAATATCGCCCGACCAATCAAGGAAATCATCCTCAACAAAACTAGTTCCACCCCTAGGAGACTCACCCATCTCTAACCCCGTGCACTGAGCTAAAGGGAGGGGAGTGGAAAGTAAGCACAAGACACCGCCAGTAGTGTCTGTAGGTGTGCTAGGTAAGGATGGAACGACAAGTGATGAAGGATTCAAGGAAGGATCAAATGCTTTCCCAAGGTCAATGGAAGATGTAACATCAATAAAACTTGACTCTAAGGGAAGGGAAGACTCATAATCATCATATAGACTGACCTCAAGTCTAGGAGAAGATGGACTAGGGTCGGTCTCATGTAATAGGCCACTCTCCCTGATCTTACCAACCAAACTCTCAAGTCGCTCATTCATTGTCCCTATCATGGCATCAAGCTTAGCATAACATTCATCAAAAATATCATAATAGGGACAAGAATTCGCATCGTGCTCAAAAGATGAACAATAAGAGCACACAGGAGGAGAATAAGCATGAAAATCATACGTGGTGGGGGAAGGGCACGCAAAAGACTCACTAGCCTGCTTATGGTGCCACTGATACCAAGCCAAGGACTCAAATAGATCCCACATATCATCAACATCTAAGTAACACATACCACCATAACACATGGACTCAAGGGTGGCTCGGGTATCATGTGTTATCGCCTCAAGCACAACATCACATATTTCCTATTTTGCATTCCTAAAAAGCACATATTGAGCACGATAATCATTCAACCTAAACAAGTAGTGCCAAAAAGGTTCATGCTCGAACTGAGGTAAATGGAAAATAGCCATCTTGAATTTTTTTGAAATTTTTGATTTTTAAATTTTTTTTGGGGTTTTCTAAAAGGCCTAGTCTTGAATGCTCAAGTAAACCTTGGTATTGAAAAACATCAACTCCCCGACAACGGCGCCAAAAACTTATTAGGGAAAAAATAGAGTTTTAATATCTATAAACACCAACTGCAAGGTATACTGTTCAGTACTTGGGGTGTCGTCCGCAAGGAGTTGTGTCTTCAACTGCCAAAGTTCACTCGAGCGTATCAATCTAGGCAAAATCAAAGGTGAAGAGAAGTAAAACTAACTACTAAAACAAAAAAGACTTCAATTGTAATTAAACCTAAGGTAGACTAACTTATCAATTCAAACCCTCACATTCCCAAGTTATGCTAATAACTCAAGGATGATCGGTTGTCCAATTGAAGTCTACCTAAGCCCTCTCTCAAGGGTCAATAGGCTAGTCGAAATGTTCTAACCACCTATTTTCATGGGATTAAGTCAATTAGACTACAAGATTAACAACCTTTGACCTAACTAGCGACGAGACTATTTTCATGTTTCAATCCCAACTATTCTCTCTACCCACACTAGACAGTCGACCGCAACTCTCAGCATAAGTCAATTACCCCAAAACACGGATGAAATCTCTTTCAAGCATTTCATCGAACACTTGATGGGCGTGAGAGAAAACCCTAAATTCTAGCATAAACAATAGGGGGTTAAGAGTCTAAACAACTTCAGTTAGCCAACACAAGGCTAATTACAATCCAGGAATGCAAATTTAATCAAAAATAAACATCTAAAAGCAAATCAAAACAAGAATTAACAAACTAGCAAAACAAGATAAGAAACACGAAATTTAAGAGAAAGAGAAGAGAAACTTAGCAATTAAATTGCGAAATCGAATCTTGTATAATGTATACAAATTTCTAATCTAAATTATTCACCCCCTAATGGGGTTTTTGAGGCTAACCTAAAACTTGGAAAAGACTAAAGGAAAAGTGCTTTCCCAAAAAAAGGAAGAGCATCCCCAAAAACTGGCTGAAAATCAGTTTAAATTCCGGAAGGTGATGCGGCGCATGGCCCGTGCCTCGACGCACGGCCGCCCGTGCTCTTAGGTACTGTCACACGCACGCTCGTGCGCCTGGCCATGCATGGTCTCTTGCCTCCAGGCACAGCACGCCAGGCACGGTTGTGCTTCCCTGTGGAACGGTCGTGCCGTCTTCCAACCTGCTTCCTTGATTCCCAGACCTTCATTAGACCTCTATTCTTCCCCAAAATGCGTCCCCAAATGCCTCATTCTCTATCAAAGTAGGCGATTTTCTCATTTCTTTTGCAAAACACCTAGAAAACAAGGAAACCAACCAAATAAGTACATTATGAACCGAAACAGTCAAATTTAACCCTTTCTCCTTAAGATTCGACATGAAAATCATGGGAAAAGAGGGTCAAATGAGAGCTAAAATGATGTAAAATAGGAGTTCATTAGGCTCCAAACAAGGCTACTAGTCTATCACCATTCAAGGTGCTCTATGGGATTAATCCTATTAGTCCACTTAATCTCACATCAAGACCTTTAGATGAAAAGCCAAGTGCGGATGCAGCTTCAAGGGTAGAAGAAATCGAGGAGATACATGAGTTGGTAAGGAGAAAAATAGAGAAGACTAATGCCTCCTATCAAGCTCAAGCCAACAAACACAAGAAGAAAGTGGTATTTCAACCTGGAGACCTCGTGTGGATACACCTAAGGAAAGAGAGATTTCCATCCAAAAGAAAGAATAGGCTTATGCCAAGGGATGATGGTCCATTTGAGGTACTGGAAAGAATTAATGATAATACTTATAAGGTTGATTTTCTAAGGGACTATGGAGTTTCAACTACATTCAATGTGGCTGAGTTGAGTGCTTACCAAGCCGATGATTACCTTGATGATTTTGAGCAAATCTCTTCAACAATGGGAGGATAATGGAGTCCTCCATGACCAAGATAAGGAAAAGGGTCCTAAGAGTCCTTCAAGGTCCAATGCAAGTTCCAAACTCCAAGTAATGGTTCAAAAGTTGGAAGAGAACCAAGCAACATCATCCAGGTTACACAACTAAAATGTACCCGGTTTTGTTCACCTCATTTCTTAAGCTACATTGTGGCTTAAGATTGATATTTTTCCATTTTTGGATTCCTCATGATGTTATCTTTCAGGTCCAAGCATTTAAATTCAATCATGCACAATCGAAGTCAAGATATCAAGGCTTTTTGTCCAACCTGCCAGTTTTCATTTAAAACTGCACGGTAAAATGTTTTAGTGGAAATCTTCTAGTTAAATATGATTTAACCTTGATTTCTTTACAAGGGGGTTTGTACATACTCTAAGGATTCCCCCTATGGCCTGAAATCAAAATCATGATCACTTTTGATTGGTGGAAGCAAGGTCACAAAACCCAGCTAAAAACTATCTTGTGAACCCGGTTGAAGCATGACATGTTTTTCCTTCTCTAAAGGGTTTCCTCATCTCTCTCCTTACTTGCTTGCTACCTTTACTAGTCAAGAAGCCTAGGAACACAATGATTTGTTGCTAAAAAAGCCTTAAAACGTGTGAACCAATGGGAGCAAAAAGGAAGAATCAGCACCTTGCAATCTGATTGGATGGCCGAAAAGGGGATGCACTTTACGGCTGATTTTCTCCACATTTTTGCTAGTAATGTTGCTGAATTAGCTTAGTTGATGATGTATTAAGTTAATTATGTCATTTGTTTTGCTTTCCTTAGAATTCTGGTTGTAATTAGTTTAAGTTTAGCAAGCTAGTAATCTGGTTTAGTCTTAAGCGCAAGGATAAGCTAGATTAGGACGTTTCCTTCCTAGGGAGGAAACCTCATGTCTGGCCTTGTGTTGCTTGCTTGCTTGCTTGGTCGAGTACTAAAGCCTTTCAAGGCTCATTTTGTAAACATAACATACATTGAATAAAAAACCATATTTGAGAGCATTTTTGCTTTCGTTCACTTAACACTTCACTTGCTTATCCTTAATTTGGTCAATTAAGGTGGTGATCAAGTAAGTCCTAATCCTTGATTAAGTGGTGTTTCTGTATCTTAATCAAAGTTTAGGGACCCTAAACTCTAGTTTGGTGGTGTTTCTGTATCCGAACAAAAGTTTAGTCCATCCTTCTTTCATTGATTTTCTCATGGGTTTCACCTAGACTTAGCTTGAATTTAGCTTGCTTAATCTTTAGCTTTTGAATTCTAGCTTGAGTGTTCGTGTTTTCCCTTCAAGATACATCAGATATACAACAAGATAGATGTAGATTAGTAACATGCACATTGATTTTGTTGACAGCGAAAGGAAAATTAATTAAAAATCCTTATTATGTGCTGCAAAATTTAAATCTAATTATATGATTGCAAAACTTGCATAAGAAAAATTATAATAACAAAAATAGAAATTGAAAGATTAATGCACATGTGGGTTGTTGCATTAAAAAGAATATTAATAAGTATATAAAAAGAAAAAAAGAAAAGAGCAGTGATGATATAAGTTTGTGTGAATCTCTTATAATTATCTAGTCTAAATTGAGAAACATGGGGAATGAAAAGAAATTCACTAAAATAAACGATAATTTGTCTTCATTCCAACCTAAAGTACCTTTTATATTTTTTTCTTAATGTTAAAACTCATATATGTCAAAATAGCAAAACAAAAGGGAGGAAAAAAAAGAAATATGAATTATGAAAATGAATACATCAATACTCTCATGGTGCCACATCCGAGGTAAAACATAAGCATAATAGATTAGGAGAAGGGATATACAATTGAGGTGATCCAAAAAGCACATACATGTATCAAAAAGACAGAAGGAAAATTGGGATAGATTTACAAATTTATTCAATTAGGTCTAAAATGGAGAAAAAAAAAACCCAGGTCACCAATATCCACATTCTTTGTTTACTTACTTTTGTTATTCATCCTCTTAGATTTTGTTTTTGATGCAATTGAATTTGCAAATTTAAACTACACTCATGAAATGAAACTATAAAACTACAGATTAAAAAAACTTACAATGATATTAATTTGAAGTTTCAATTTAAGACAAAATAATTAACAAATAGAAATATCCATTTTCCCTACCATCAGCCTTTGAGGGCATATAGGGGTTGATAAATATACTTAATAAGCCATAGTGTAGGATTCAAAAAGAAAAAGAACAAAGAGGACCACAACTATCGGATAAGAAAGGAGAGACAAAATCAGAATGCTATACATAATTTGATTCCTCCCATTTTGGAGAATGAGCTACCACACAAGGTCAAAAAAATTAAGATAATTGATGTGCAATAATTTATCCAGAATTTGTTTTCCAAATTTATCTTGTTGGTTTAACATTTTTATTGTGTGGAGTTTGAATCCAAAATTCAAATGTTAAGAAAGGGGAGGGAAGAAATGCTAGAGCATCACTTTGGGCGGCATTAAATATGGAGAAAATATTGTAATTACAATATATATGTGTGTGTGTGTGTGTGTGTGTGTGTGTGTGTGTGTGTATATATATATATATATA
>JACYFF010019584.1:26769963-26898306 GCA_017589665.1 Selenicereus undatus
TTTTCCAAAACATACTACCATTCATTTATTATGACACGTTTCATTTCACAACCCCAAAAAAAAACAAAAGAAAAGAAACAAAGGCGGAGGAGCAACATTTTGCCATTTGTACAACCTACTTCTACAATGTCAGTGTTATCGTTTTTCCTTTAACCAAAAAAATAAAAAAAGGTAAAAGTTCAAACCATCCGCGACGCCAGTCTTAATTTCGTGCAAGTGGTAGTGGCTAGATAACCCTAGTACCACCAAGGATAAATACATATGAAGCCTATCTAGATTGAGTTAAGAGTAACCAACATAGATTTTTATCAAGCTATAGTGAAGTGTAAGCCAGTACCAAATCATGTGGGCCTCTTCAATGTTGAGCAATACTTTAAGAATATTTTTTTTCTCATTTTACATGTTTAAATTTAAAATTCTACTCCATTCGCTCTAAATTCTTATATCCTTTTGAAACAAGAACCTTATTTATGACACATAAAATTTCACTTCTTAATTTTAACAGGGACAGGTAATATTCATATAGGTTAAACCAACAACCTACACCACATACTTTAAAAAGAATACAAATTTAATATATATAACCGCATATGAACCCAATACATTCATTCAAATAAAAACCGATAAGTTAACAACCATAATATTCATATGTGGTAATATCACTTTCATGTGATATCATACAGAGTTAAAAGCAGGCCAGATAATATGCCAGTCCACATTTATTAACGCAAATATAGGTTAAACCAGCAACCTACACTACATCTGATCAAAGTGTAGGCACGACGCTATCATTTGGCCACGGCTAGATACAAGTGGATATTGAGACAAAATGAGTCAATATATCAAGGCAACAGCTATTATCAATCAAAGATGAGTTACTATAAATCATAAAAATTTCAAAACACAATGTCATTCGACCATGGAGATAAGCTCCACAAGAGAGCTAAGCTAAGTTCTACTATTTGAGAAACTACTCGATCCTGGCAATGTGATAGAAGAAAACATAAAGCCAAGCAAACCCAGATGTCACAGTGACATAAACCGAAGTGTGTAAATATCCATAGATTTCCACATTAACACGTACTGCATCCAATGCGATTTACAACTCAAAACACTCAGGTTATCCGCACTGGAAGAATTTCATTACCTCCTTCCAGCTAAAACATTCTGGCCAAACCCTGATGCACTGGGGTGTGGTTCACTCTTGAACTTACCTTCTGAGCTGCCAAAGACATTGAGATCCTCAAAGAGCCTATATGGGGGAACGTAGGGCTTTTCTCCTCTAGGGATAATACTAGAACCAGTAGTTACGAGTGCATTTCCATTCAAAGATGTCCCGTCACTTGTTCTTGCAGGAAAATAATTGACGTGCTCCAATGATGGGATCCCTTGTAAGGGCACTGATGCTTGGTTCAAAGCTGGCGGTGTGTGGATGGAATTAAAATGCTGAAATGATTGGACCCCGTGCATTGGAGAGGCAGAACAAACAGTAACTTGGGTGGTTGGGTAGTTAGGCTGGTTTCCGCATTGAGGATTTTGGAATGGCCAATTTCCCTGCACTGGAATCGAAGAACCATTCACAGGTCCTGGCGAAGTTGAATACCCATATAGATTTGACCCAACATTTTGGTAGTTGTTGTATGCAGTTGCCTCCCATGTAGAATGAGAGTAGGATGAATACTGGGAGTAACCCTGTTGTGGTGGTGGCTGTAGAAGAGCTTGTACATTTTGATATTGAGATTGAAAGTGATGTTGGGAGTGTAGAGGTTGTTGAGATTGAGGTTGAGCCCAAGGTGCAACATAACTGTCGAAAGATGCCTACAAAATAAACACGAGTTAGGAGTCAATACATGATTGAAGTTGCACGGAGAACGAAGTCAAGAAAGTACCTCAAAATTGGTCTCAATAGGAGCTGAATTAGCGGGTTGAGTGGTTTCGGAAGAAGTTGAGCTTGTTGTCAGAACAATGCTCAATAGGTCAATCAAGTCTTGCTCCTTTGTATTACAAGAAGTAGCAGGTGCAGGAGTTGGTGTAGGGGCATCTATCAATACCAATGCATTACAAGTGCCGCCGCTAGAAGATGCACCATCTTCTGTAGCCCCCACAGTGGCACTTTCTAAAGCTACAGATGATGCCTTTGAATGCCTACAATATTAACATGAACGTCAAACTAAATGCAATTCAACCCACGTGATATCCGGTATAAAGAAAACTTACACGAAGACACAAGGAAACTTAGGAAAACTTACATGAAGACACAAAGAAACTTAGGTAATGTTCTATTTGACGTAAATAATTTTGTAATGCAAATACGTATATAATTGTATTTTCATTATCTCGTTTGGTTCTGGAAGAGTCTTGCAAATAATAACTAGTTTATAACTATGATTACTTCAAATTATATATTATGATTGCATTACAAGATTAATTACATTATATTATATTCAATCAAATATCAGATTAATGTCAATCATAGTGTATGCAATTGTAAGGCTGACATATATAGCAAGAAGGATCCATCATACTTACATAGGCCAAATAGATAAAACTGAAATCACTAATTATGAGGTTGAGAAATGAAGGATAATCAACCCCTTCAAAGAACTATATTTTTATTTCAGGATAATATTGTAAGCGGTTTGAGGCGGTTCGGAAGCCCAATTCATTGTGAAAGTTAGTTCGAGTTTAGTAGACTAACATTTCATTTCATTTCCACACTAATAATCATTTTACAAGCCATGTGTTTTTTCTACTGATAAATCATTTATTGCTTATTTTAATTTTTGATTGTGTAGATGTGCGAATTGGTTGTAAGGGTTGGACATTGTTAGTTACTTTCATGGAATTTATTGCGAGCCTGAGAAGACGTGACCGGCTTTGACACTAGATTTAATGTCAAAATTTTGGGGGAAAAGAGCGGGAGGGGATGGACTTAGTCGATTAGGTAACTATGAAATGCGCTCGTATAAATGGGTAACCGTATTAATCAATATGCCATCAACCATGAGGTCCTAGAAAGAACCTTAATCGACAGTATTACAAAAAGGAAAACTTAGCAGATATAAAAGGCAGTCCAATACCTTCGGGAAAGGAGTGGAAATTCATCCTCGGGTTCTTCTTCTTCACTTCGGTTACTTGCTACAAGTGCATCAGATGTTGAAGACATGGCATTTGATACAGTACTTTTATCTTTTTCCTCACAAGATCTGAGGTTTTTCTTGAGATTTGGCAAAGGGGCACCTAATGCTATTGCGTCGTGCTTTGCAAGCACACTTTGTAACGAATAATTCAGTTCAAGACCCTCAGGAAGAAGCTCTTCATCCCTGCCAAGCACCCACAGTAAAACAATGAAAAAGTTCGCAGGCCGCTATTAATCAAAGATAGATCGATCTGACATCTTAATTGTTGCATGGAAAAATTAGGTCATTTGAACTGAACTAACGTGGAAGTAGTAAGCATTTGCATCAGCTTCCTTTGATTGGAACGACAACGGTCAACAAGATCTGCAATTACTTCTTCTCTCACAGCCTGCAGCCTAGCCAGCACACATGAGGAACTGAAAGCAATAGATTCTAATATTGTTGCAAATGTTTACATACCGTACGATCACTAGGATTCACAGCCTGAAGCATGTCATCTAAGAGCTCCACAACGTTACGCATAGATTCCAAAATAGAGACACTGACAAGATCGAGGACAACCAATAGAAGAAGAATTATGTCAGGGCAGAAGAATCACACCACAAACAATTCATCACTGGTAGAATATGCACAAGAGAACAATAGTTCTGACAAAATGGCTGAGTATATTACATTTCTATGGAGATTTTTAGATGCCTTTAAAATTATAAGAGCCAACTTAAGGTCTCTGTTAAAAATTCATATGCTGGAAGGAAAATTCTAGTATTTTATTGGAATGTCAGACCTCTTATACAAATTTCATGCCTTGTCCAATTTGTTTTATAAACATCCTTCTAGTGTTCTCAAGCTCTTATACACATTTTAGGTTTCTAACGTTTTAGGATGATAAATTCAAGCTAGGTCTTAATAAGGGGAGAACATATGAACTTGATTGAATTATTATTCCGAAAATGGGTAGTGGTGGATGAAGTAACTCACTGCCTAATACACAAATATATAGATACATACATATACATACATATATGTACACACACATACTAAAGGTTATTCACCGTGTCAATGTGAGGCAAACCCCGCCTTCCTTCCAACATGAGACTCCTACTAAAGTTTCATGACTTCACAAAAAACTTTAGAACTCCAGTGAGATTTTATGGCTTTGCTAAGAACTTCAAGACCCCGCAAATTTTTGTGCATACGAAAGTAAAGCTGACATAGGTGATGAACCCTTAATGTTGCAAATGAATTGTTTACCTTAAACACTCTGCCTCCAAACTCGTAGCATCATCCAATTTTTTAGAAGTTGGTGGCATACTAAAACCACCTTGAGCAGCTCTTGGTGGATGGTTAGCAGGCGGTGTAATTATTGGTGCTGAACGTTGGGGACGCTCAGGAAATGTGATTCCACAACGCTGCCGTGAACATTCATTAACGTATGTTGCAACGTAGATTAGCAAACAACAAAATTTGTAAAATCCATTAGTTTGAGAGTAGTTAATGTAGATATGATAAGAAAAAAAGAGAACTAACATAAATATATGCTGATGTCAAAATCTCGAGTGGAGTCTGTGAATTTGGGTAAGGACAATCCACCTTTACGGAACATGAGATACACACTAATATTTAGAGAATGATTGAGTTCGACATGGCATCCATGTGGGACACTCTACCCAGATGTGGTGCAACTCATAGAGGTGATTCAAGGGTTCTTCTAGGTGGCGATGTCATAGCAATGTAACAAATTTAGCCTAAAAGATGATTCTTGAAAAGAATAATTGAGCAAATCTTCGCAATACATGGAAAAATTAAACCATATTTATACCCTTAGTTCATCACATGCCCAATAATATTGGGAGTACTTTTCACCAGGACCACCGAAAGCCTCTTGCCAGGAATCCAGGAGTACCAATAGTTTGTCCCTTACATGAATGTCCGGCTGCAAGTCAATTTGGAAATATCACAAAATACTATGGCCAAAAACATTTGCGACAACTCTGAGAACGGAGAAAAGAAAATAATACAGTAAAATGTACTATCATCATGGCGATGTTCATATGCTCAAAATAATGTTAACATGGTAGTAGTAGCAGTGAGCCATGTGCATAATTCACTAAAAAATTAGGGAGATAATGAGCATCTTCGTATGAGAGTAGTCTATTATTACATTATTTATTCATCAATCGAATTTTGTTTTACCAATCATTTTTCAACATTTAAATATCTTCTTAAGACTTTTTAAGTGGGTTTATTGGAAATGGTCTCTTTATGTGTAGTCATGTGTATATGGGCAAGATTATCTATAACTGAAACGCCCTAGACTCCACAAAAACGGAGCCTATAATGAGAGTTGTTGTTGTTCTTCATCAATCGAAAACTAGGGAGACATGGTCTGCACTTTCCTTGTTGCACTCTATCGGTTTTGTTGCTTTTAGAAGTTGTGAAACAAAAGCATTCTCTGTTTATAATTCGTTCTCGATAAATCCGCGTACGATCTGTCAATCCCCCATAACATCGTTTCCAATCTTCCCAAGTAATTGCTCAATGTACCGTCCGATTAAATAAAAAGCCATGGAGTTCAGCCAATGACACACATTCTTTCTTAGTAAATTTTCCGCTATATATGAGTTATGAATTCTAAAAGATTTTAGCCAAAATGAACCATGACTAATAATAAGTTATTCAGGTACTCCACAATTTAAAAAAGAAACCATAGATCTACCACTATAAATAATTTTATATATACGAGCTGAAGCTTGTTTGAGGGTAGCTTGAGCACATCTAGATTTTTCTTTGCCTTAAATTGCCCTTCTAAATAACTAGATTTCTTGCCTTGTGATGTTGTCTCACTAATTCCCACTTCTAACCCACTCAACCATCTAAAAGATTACTGATTAAAAAATATGACTAGAGCCTTGTACTAAACCAATTGAACACAATGATAATAAAACAGAATTTTTCTCATCAACAAAATTAAAAGTTACAGAATTATTACACTGCGAAAAGTGAGGCGCACCTTTTTCTTCACTGTTTTAATCATCTCATCCAGTACTTTTCGGTTGGCAATGTGTTGGTGAATGTAATCACCACAATTCTTCACCATTGTCTCTAAAAGCTAAAAGATGGCTGAAAGTTAGTTCAAACATCTCTCAACAAGGAGAAACAGACAAAATATAGAACAAAATAAATGTACCGTTAAAGTAAGTAGTTGAACTTTCGGGTTTTTGTGATGCAGTCTCCTTCTAACTTCTTTGACAACATCTTTTGCAAGCCTAAAAGTTCAAATTCACGTAAATATCATGAGCGCCACCCATAGCAAAACTACAAAATTATCTTAAAAAGTTACTCCGCCTATTGCCAATTAACCTCATATGAAACTTTGTTGGAGCTTATACATATCGCTTGTTTGTTGCAAGGCCAATTCATATAGGATTATGACATGCGTTGGATGTTAAAAAGTTAATCCACTAATCATCAACTTGTTTTAGATGGAATGTCATTTGAATTTATATGCATTAATAAAATAAAAAAATTAATAATTACAAAGGAATTTAGGAATTACCACTGACTATTATTGCAGAAATCACAAATTTCCATGTTCACAGTCCAATCAGGACCAACGAGAAGCTCGCTGGTGGCCTTGTGGACCCTAATTGCCGCCGCTACCGCTGACGGCGAAGATGACAATGAAAGGGACGGCATAATCTTGTGATTCTGATGGTTCGGGTTTATCACAAATTCTAAAGGAAGGGAGTTATATAAAGTGAAGGAGGGAGAAAGTAAGGAGCATTTTGAGGAATTTGTTGGGAGAGTAAAATAAGGATTCAAGAAACAGAAAAATAAAACGCAACCCTAAAAAAATGCCTAGGATGAAGAAGACTAGGTTCACTTTCTTTCCCAGTTGTATTGGCTGATATTTTATTTGCAACTAATTTCGCTTGGAGAAGTTTTATTTTGTATTCCGAAAATTATATACTCTTTGTCCGCGCATCTGATCTGTTTTTTCTTGTTTGTCTTAAATATTTGTTTCATTTCTATGATGGGTATGCATCTACACCTTAGAACTTTACATCCCCCACGGCATTGGTCCTCCTTGCAATGTGTTCTTTTCTTGCGAGAGGGTCTAAAGTAGTCCTAAAGATTATTTGCCTATTTCACCATCAATGGCTGGTAGAGCTGGCCATTGGACCCGCTGTCCATTGGGCTTATCGTAGCAAGCCTTAAAATACAGGGTCAGACCCGTTTTATATGTTTAATGGACTGGGCCCTCAAAAATAGGCCGTTATTAACATATAACTAATGGCTCAAGATCGGGTCGGGTAGCAGACTCTTCTATTTTTCTTGGGGTTTTTTTTTTAACCAACTACCTGCTAGCTTCTTCATTGGCTATCTCCTCCCCGCCTACTTCTCCAGAAACCCTAGAACTCCTTAATGAATTCATCAAATGTCCAGAAACCCTAACTTTCCTCCTATTCTACCAGCACAATCATGGCAAACGGCGAAATCATCACAATTGAACTTGTAGTATCGTCAAAATTCGTAAAATATTCATCAAATTTCCAGAATTTCCCAAAATCGAACTTCAACGGACAACCTCGGTGAATTTGTTGACTGCATCTCTCTCACGTTCATCTTCTTACTTCGAGGAGATCTCCTTGAAGTTAGGGGGGTGCGATTTTATATCTCTTTCGTCTCTTCTCTGCCCACTTTATTCACGTCAATCTGAGGAAAAAACAAAACTACTCTTCTTCTAATTATCTTGGTTGGGTATTTGTATGATTGAGAGTAGAATTGTTGTATTTTACTTGGTTTCAGTAAGTGGGATGGGTGGAATTCTTGGTGGTGAATGTTCATGTTGTTTATCGACTAGATTTTGAAGCTTAATACCGCTAGAGGAGAAAAGGTTAAGAAAGAAAATGGTTAATGCTGGATAAATTTTTTGGGTTTGGGGAATTCAAAATTTTAGATCCCAAATTGGGAATTGCGTAAATATCTTTTGCTGAAGTTTTTATGGTGTAGTAAAAGTTAATGGAACATTGATTGTCTCCTTTGCAAATATTTGGCCATAGGATTGTGTCTTTCTTATTGTATTCCTTGGCCTTCTCCTTTAACAACTTGTACTCCATTTTCACCGTCCTGTTGTATAAGAGACAATTGTCAGTACAGTACTGAACTAAGCACATGTAAAGGGTTAATTCATGTTAGGTCAGTAGGTCAGTTGTAGATTAAGTCTTCTTTATAAGTATATACATATTATTGCCAACATCTAGCAATTTCTTAGTACATTTTATAGCTTCGTGCTGAAAATTAGTTTCTAGGTAGTGGCCAAATGTTGCTTCCTCTCATGGGTTTCCTTTGTTCATAAATTTAAGGGCTTAAAAAATGGTGTTTGACATCGTCGTAGTTGGGGTTTTTCAATTTGGCCACATAACTCAGATTTTTGTCACCATTAAGGTGTTGCTTTTGATCATTGGGCTTAAAAAATGAATATTGTTTGAGTTCTACCTGATGTAGCTTTTTAGGGTTCATTTTAGTCTAAATACATGGTACAATCCACTTAGACAATCCGTGTAGTTAAAATTTTTTTATTGCTATAGTGAGTGGTGTCGGTTGCGAGGGTAAGTAAGATTGGGTACCCAATTACAATTTTAGGAACCAAAATTAGACCCAATTGGAACCCGGTCGGAAAATTTGGACCCAGTCCGGACCTGATTCGATTCCAGATACTCAATTCCTAAATTATATTTTTTATCTTTTTCTCATTTTTCCAGAGGAAAATAGGAAGGGGGAGGGATTGAAGGAAGTTGAGAACTTATAGCTAAAGTCAAATTCCTATAAACTAAATTATAGGGCTAAATCAAATACGAAATAAGAAGTAAAGAAGATTACACACTTTAAAATAAACTCAGAGAATTGGCGGCAATGTTAATAAGAAACCCCCAAATCAAGATGACAAAATTAACGAGAAACCTAAAAATTATTTTAATTCACTTGAAATAGAGAGAGAAAGAGAGAAAAATTGTCAAAGTAATATAAAAACAAAAACTTAGTAAGCAACGTGACTCTTGAGGAGAAGAGCCAAAGCTTGAAGGAAGAAATCCATGGTGGTCGAAATACATAAAAAGTAAGTCGATGATAAATTGAAAGTAAAAAAGACGAAGGGTTAACATCAGTAGTTGAGAGTTGGGTCTCAGTACAAATGATACATCACTTGAGAAATAAGGTTTTATTTTTTATTTTTCATCAAAATTGTTTAAATTTTGATCGGGGACTAGGTACTGAGTCCGTGGCAGGATCCAAGATTTCAGGACCCAGTAATCGGGTCCTAAATCTTGGAATCAGTCTTGCAACCGATCTAACCGGATGTAGGGCCATACCTGTTGGGTCCAAATCGATTGGGTCTGAAACCGGCTACCTGTTTTTTTTTTTTTTTGCTCATCCCTGGTAGGCTAGATATTTTCATATATAATGCTGAACTGCTGATAATAAAAATATAGATATTTTGGGATTGTCCTGTCTGTAGGTGGTCGGACAAAATCAAATCTAATTATAATTTGCTATAGATTGTAGAATTCGATTAATATCACTTCTTGTGTCATGCCCTTTTTATCTCCTACTATGGTTGTCATTACTTACAATTTAAGGATGGAAAGTGAGGTGGCAACTTCTTCAATGCGAATCGAAGATGGATTAGTGAGTATGTCATTGCGCAACGTAAAAGGAAGAACAGGTCTACAACATAGAGAGAGCTTGAACAAGGGAGGAATGCACAGGGTCAAAAAACTGCAACTTGTAAGCATTGTAAAGTAGTTATAACTGCTAATCCTAATAGTGGCACTTCCCACTTAAAGCATCATTTAGATAGATGTCCACAAAGGTCTACTGGGGTTGAAATTGGGGAGATGCGTAACGATGATGGTGACGACTTTGTGTTTAACATGAATGAGCTTCGAAAAGAAATTATGCTTTGAAGGAGCCCACTTGCTTGCAACTATTGAAGAAAAAGGTTTTAGACGGATGACGTTTAAAGCTAATCTAGACTTTGTACTATTCAGCTGCTCAACTACTGCAAGAGAATTGTTTTCCATGTATGTGGGGGAATAAAGATAAAGTCAAGGAAATGCTATTGAAAGCCTTGGCTAGGATGTGTTTGACAACTGATAATTGGAAGTTAAATCACACCTATCCGCACTATATTTGCATCGTAACCTATTTTGCAGATAGTTCTTGGAAGTTGTGCAAAGGATCCTTAGGTTTAGGGCTTTGACATCTCCTTATGTTGGTGAAAGTATCGCAAATGAAGTATTTATGTTTCTTACTCAATATAACATTGAACATAAGATACTTACTATCACGGTGGATAATGCTAAGTGTAATGATGCAATGGTGTCTAATATGAAAAAGCGTCTTATTCCAAGGAATGGGTTTATCAGTACTGGTGTTTTTTTCCATGTTCGATGTTGTGCACATATCTGGAATCATATTGCGCAAGATGGATTGTAATGGATAGGTGAAATTCCGAAAAGATTCGTAGTTTGGTGAAATTGATAACCAAATCTTCTCAAAGAAATAAAGATTTGTATGAAAATGTTGAGAAAAATTTCATATGCATGTGAGAAGAAAACTGAATTTGGAAGTGCAAGGCCATTGGAATTCAACTTTAACATGGTGGATAATGTTCTCTATTATAAGAATATGTTTGTTTATTTGGTAACCACTAATTCACCATTGAAACTCTATGTGCCTATAGAGGAGGAGTGGGAAAAAGTCACTATGATACACCATTTTTTAAAGTTATTTCATGAAGTGATATGTATATTTAGAACTTTTAAGATCCCCACATCGATTTTGTATTTCAAGGGTGCATGGATAATCAATCATCGTTTACTTGAGATGACTCAGGGTCCTTATGAATTTTTAGGAGACGTAGCAAATCAGAAGCTTGGGAAGGTTGACAAATATTGGTCTGAGTATAATCTATATTTGTTGTGTGCTATCATTCTTGATCCTGGATGCAAGGTTAAATTTGTTGAATATTGCTTTAGTAAGCTTTGTGGCCCCTGATGAAGCCTTAGAATGTGTGGATAATGTATTAGGTACTTTATGTTCCCTATATGATTTTCAACATCAACTTCACCTATTGTTAACTCTTCTCCTATTGTAAGTGGTTCTAGGGATGATTATTTTGATGATTACAATGGTTTAATGGTAGAAGGTCTAGACCACAAGCGGGGAGATCGCAACTTGATCTATACTTGGAGGAGCCAACTCTAGAGATGAATATAGAGTTAGATGTTTTAGAGTTTTGGCATGAAAGGTGTATGATATACTTAGAGCTTTCCATCATGGCATGAGACTTGTTGACTATCCCACTTAGTACCATAGCTTGGAGTCTGCATTTAGTCTTTATGGGAAAGCCATCTCCCCAACTCTTAGTGCATTGAAGCCCAAGAACGTACATGCATTGGTGTGTTTGCAAGACTGATGATGCATAGAGTATGATGCTACTCTAGCGGTTGATGATGATTCTAATTCATACAAGGAAGGAGCGTATGAGGATGTGGATAACGACACAAATATCTTCTTTAAGGTAATTAAGTCTTATGATTACTATAGTAGAGTATATTTATATGTGACACTTATGTGATGCTAATACTTCCAATTAAAATTCAAGTGTAGGACTTTCTACTCCATGGCTTGGTGATCAAATTTGGACTTTATCACTTGGTGGAATTGGTTTGAGGAGTTATCATTTTTAGTTTGGACTTGTTGTAATTTGGATTAGCTTGATGGTATATTTTCCAACGCGCAGTGTATCACATTTTTATGATCTGTCAAGTGCATGTAAGATTCATTTATCATGTTTAGTAATTTTGTAAGCCTTTTCATGTTTTAGAAAATGTGAGGATCAAGGATGTCATGTTTGGATCATGTGATAGGCCCAACCTAGAATGTTGGACGGGGTTGGTGTGCTTAAAAAGCAAAGCTTGCCTTTTGCTTCATCAAGTACAGTAGAAATTTGGGTTAATTTTAATAATTTGGTCCAGGATGCATGAGTCCCAACTGGGTCATGGGTTGGTTAGGGTTACTTGGAATATGACCCGACCCGACCCATTAACAAACTATGCCAGCTTGGTCCAACGAACCCGTTGCCCACCCCTAATGGTTAGGTATCAGCATTAGTTATCAGTTATTTCATAGTAAGCTTTACTTGTTCTAGTTCTCTTCAACTCCTTCCACTTCGTTCCAACTTTCCACATCATCTTATCAATTGAAAAGAATAGCCACAACAAGAAATCATCTGATATTTACTATGAAGATTAATACTAACCAAATATAAATCTATAACATTGTTAAGGTTTGTACAGTAAGTCACTAAAAATTTGCTAACAATTTCAATAAAAAAAAGAAAGAAATGTACTAAAGATCATCTCTATGTAATTAATATTTCCTATATTTAATATTTCCCATATTGATATTGCGGTTTCCCAAAAAATCCCTTGACACATATATATAGTTTACAATATGAATTGATATGGCATTATGGAGTGTATTTGGCAACTATTTGTTGTTGCAGTTAAAAATTGACAGTAAGTGGTAAATAAATGTGTAAAAGAGCGACAACACGTAGTACTTACTTGCAAGTTGTAAGAAACATTGAGCAAAAGTTAGCGGTATGCTAATGCCCTTAATGAAAAAACATATTAATAGGCCCTTTAAAAAAGTTAAGCCTTCGTGGATCCACATTAGTTAAATTAATTTCCAAGCCATTAATTCTAGATAAAAGACCTGAAATGGAACTATAAATAATATAATGAATAAGATGAAGATGGCAATATCATAAAAAACAAATCCCTTAACAGTTGAGGCGTCATGATAAGGGTTTTCTCTCATCACTAAGGATGATTTTCTTTCTATTCTTGCGATCAACGCCATGGGCTGCTCGTCAAGGTGCAGCGCCAAAGTATAAATAGCCTGATGCCATTGGGAGGATGAAAGTGAAGTACGCACACTATAAGAAATGTTGGTTGCACTAATAGATTGCTTATAACAGAAAATTGGTTTTATTGGTAAAAAAGGTAATTCCAATATATAATTTTATCCGATGGTATAAAATTATTCATCCCATCTCGCACAAAGGGTTGACAGTAATTGCAACGTAATTCGTTTAATCTGTTGGTATAGTTATTGAAATGCTCGCATTTATTTTTTTGATGGTATTGCAATTTTAACATCGACAACTTATTCAACATTAATACTTATATTGTTGTTGCTTATGATTTAGTGCCACATATTACATTATAATCTTTAGAAAAATTTATTAAAAAATAGGAAAGTAAAATTATAAATAAATAAAAAGGTCAAAAAAATTCCTTTCAAATAAAGGTAACAAAAATTGAACAATGACCCGTAAGTAGTGTTTGATATCTCAATTAAAAGTACCACCCTTCAGTTACATGATCAGAAGACCCTTCCCCCCCCCCCCCGGTCCCAAAAACAAACGTTCTTAAACCTTAAACCTTGTTAGAGTACAAGAAGGCAGCAACTCATCTCATGCAACAACGATGGGTTCTACTTCACTAGTGATCTAGTTCAACATTGGCTGGTTACTTCAAGGTTTATGAAATTTTTATACTGTCAGCTTTTTCAATTGCAATTGTTGTCCTCCGGTCCAGTAACCCAAACCCATTATTTTCTTTCCTTGCGGCATTATCATGTCGAAGCAATTGCTAATATCAAAATCTCCTACTTAAGGTGTCCCTCTTTACCCTTTTGTGCTTTCCCAGATAGGAATATTGGGCTCTTTTTGGTCTCTATTTTGGGAAATCTATGTTTGTTACTTGCTTCCTAGATCAAATTGCTTCATCCACTTATTCCAATTTTCTGTGGACGCCAGAAGAATATGGTAATTTCTGGCTTCTTTGAACCCCAAAAAGACAACACTAAATTTCACAACGTTGGTGATGAATAGTGATGATATTTTTGACTTCATCCACTAACTCTAGTTACATCTGTTGGTATAGTGTTGATATTAAGTGGTTGATGTGTTATAAGGTTTTAATAAGTTTCTATCAATGTTAGGTTTTATTTTGCATACTTTTGGTTTTCATCAATGTTGGCTTTCATTAATTTCAAGTTAGTTAGAACATGAATGTTGTCTTGGACATTTGAGTCTTCTATATTTACAACAAATCCATTTCCAGTTCCATGTTTGATTTACCCACAACTGGCTACCAAGTTTAATTTGCTTGTAATTGGCTATCACCAGCCCCTTTATGTTGAACCATAAGGAAATTGCTAACCACAAATAGTGAAATGAGTAGCAGATATAAAACTGCAACTTAAAGAATATAGATATACTACATAAAATTGGAGTTTCTTTTAGGGGGGTGGAATGGGGCAAGCATTGCCGAAATTTGGGAAATAGAGGGTTCTTGCATAGAATTCGAGATTCAATTTCAGTTTACACTGCCTAGATGATGCCATGAAAGTGTGAAAGTGACTTACAATCTACCTATAATCCAAGATAGGGTAGAAATTTCCTCGAGGGGGGGCGGGGGGATTTATTAGTGAAATCTGTTAACAATAGGATAATCAACATGAAAGTGATCATGGTAAATAAGATAGTACCAGCATTTTGATGGTCACTTCTTATCAGCACTTCTCACCTTACCCTGAAGACATGTTATCAGAACATTGGGCATAAATAAGTTAAGCAACCAAATTTTAATATAAGATAGAATGACTCTTATAGCAGGCTATTAAGCTAGGCACACATGCTACTTAAGGTCAAGGGCCAATTTACTCAAATTCTCATTGCCTTTCCCATCTAGGGTTAACTCTGGCCTATGCAGAATGATACATTCTATCTTATATGCACACTTTACTGATCAGTTATACTTCATAGAATTTTTTACATATGCTGATTCTTCAATGTGCTTAAACAACAAATAACATGCATTATATGTTTTCTAGCATACATTACACATATTGTTGTTATCTTAAAATGAAAGGTGCTTTAGGTCTTCAATGTCTTTGGATTAAGTATCAATGTATGGGATTCCTTTTCTACAAAGTATTCGTTTCATTGTTGTACATAGGACAGGAAGCTATAGCGGAAATGCATGCTTGTTGGAGAGGTTAGAAATTAGACTTAAAAGTGGCATACTTTGATGAAAGAACTCATGATGAGGCAATGTGCAAGAAGCCAGGACACATGCCTATGGAGACATGCGATAACCTAATTAGTAGCATTTTGGGAATCCGACAAAGGCCAGGTAAATTTATGTAATTTGTGCTGACACGTCGCAAAGATTTAAAAGGCTATTCAAACTCGTAGGGATGTGCTTAGTTGAAACAACACTAATTTTATATAATTTGTAATGACATTTAGAAACGAAGCAAAATAGGCATTCAAAATCACAGCAATTCTTAACAAAAGTAATTATAATTTTGAGCCCTTTCATAGGCAAACACAACTCCTCTCCATATTTGCAATGAGGCATACCTATTACTTCTAGTATTTATAACGTACTTAACCCTTAACCTCCAACGAGGTCATTCATCTTGCGACTTCTCCAAATCGAGGACACTTAACTATGGAGTTTTTAGGAATTGATCACCCATCTTGTGAATTATACTTTTGTCGATAAATGCATTATTATTAATCCGATTAACTGTTAGCTACCCATACTTTGGAATGCTATAATTTTTTAATAATTTATAATTACTGTAAGATGTATATAATTATAAATATTAAGAATAAATATAGTTAAAGTTACTTTTTATGAGAAAAATCAATATCTTTTCATCTCTCTTATTCTCTTTCTTTCTCTCTTTAGCTCAATTCCTCTTAGATGCCTCAAAAATTATTTTTTTAATCTTGCCCTTATAATATGTCTTTTCCTTACCTTCATTTTTCTGTTTTCTTGTCCTATTGATTTAATAATTGTATCTAAAATGAAGAAAGAGGTACTCCCTTCATTCCACTTTTATCTTCCTAATCAAAACATGTTTTGTCTCAAAATTATCTTCAAAAGTACTTGTTAATTGCACTCTAAAGAATGAATTTGCATCACTTCTACGATGCTAATTATGCATTAGTTGGCATATAATTTATCTTAAACTATACGTTTTTCACATTTAGGAATATAAACAATGGGACGAATGGTGTATATATTTTATATTTTTTTCAAGTCATATAAATACAGGGTTAAGAGTAGAATTTTTGTGACTAAAAAAACAAAGCCCATGTTGGTTTCATTCACTCAAAAAAGTCTAAATGTATGTCAGTGAATTATTTTGATTATCATATTCTAATTAGTGTTTTTCTTCCTTATATAAGTAAATATTAGTTATTATCTAATCCACATTGGGTAGCTTAATAATGTACGACTGATTGATTGAACAAATTTCTTAGAAGTTATTCGGCAATTCAATGATTGATTGCATCAAATAATTTGTCATATTCAATTGTATTCTATTTTGAAATGAAACTGCGATCAAATATAATTGACCTAATATGATTCTTCTGGCATTGTCTACAATGTTAATCCATCATTTTTGCCTTGGACGGTTATCGCCTAGAACTTCTCTTTCGGTTGGCCTCAAACACCAAAAATGATTTGGTTTCATTTCAACATGTTCTGTATTATTATGCACTTTATAAAATTTTATAATGGGCCACTAAGTATTTGTTGTTGTATTTTAATTCAAGCTCATTTTTCTTTAATTTCTTTGTATGATCTTTGATATAATACTTATTGATAATGATTAGAGAAAACCCTGCTTATTTAACATTTCAATTGAATTGAATGTCCTTGTGAACCCCTGGGGGCATGCATTATAAAAAATTTCTCAAAATAATTTCTTATGATGTTTATTGATAATTGATTAGACAATAGCCTACTTATTCAACTATAGTAGTCTTTGAACTGCAACACTTTAATATAAAGGTTGCTTTTTAATTAAGTTTGATAAATACAACACTTAAGACAATATATTTATAAATGCAACATTTATAAGATAGTTTTGCATTTCTTTTCATGATTGCAACACTTTTAAACAAATGTTGCATTTGTTGTTTCAGATTGAATATTTTCAACAAGTGTTGCATTTTTACTCAAAATATAGCAGCTTAGTAAAGAATGTTGCATAGATATCTAGATGGAACACTTATTACCTGTTATTGCACTGAGTTCACCTAATATGCAACAATTCTTCAAGCGTTGCATGTTTAATGTTGCCAACACCTATGGCTTGGGTATCAAATTTCTTGCTTCCGTGCCAAAACATGTGCGCCCGAGGAAGAACGAGCCAAAAGAATGATAATCAAGCAATAAAATAAGGAAAGCCATGAGAAAGTTCAAAATTTAGAGAACAAACTTGGAACAATCACTAATTTGGTGAGGTTGCTTGTAAAACGCCAATTTTGCACAATCTCCTCATGTGACTTCGCTTATGAGAAAATAATGAAGACAAGACTAAATATGAACTAAAACTCCCACCAACTCATACTTCACATGATCCTTTTAGTAACACCTAACCTATAGCGATTTATAGATAATTAGTTTGAAGCATATATGGAAGAATTGTGCCTCCCATTTTCCTTTCCTGACTCACACATGTTCGACATTGCACCATTTACTTTGATTTTTATTTCTGAAGAACACATTGCATTGCTAGTTTCATTAACTTAAGGTGCACACTGGTTCTAATCGAAATTAGAAGTATGTAAGTTTAGTTTAGCTATCCCCTTGTCAAATGTCATAGTTCCAGAAATCAAGCAATTGTCTACTATGTTGATTTATAACTTAATTTGTCTTACAAAGTTATGGCACAGTTAATTAGAATGTGTCTTAATTATTCTGGATTGTATTAGAATTCACATGATTTGAGTAATTGATAGTGGAATCTAGTCAAGATTCAGTGTTATAGTTTACTAGGCGACATTTTTTTCAGTAGAAGGAGTTCTTGGAAGGTTCCCTTTCTTCCATTGAAGTGTCTCTTGTTTGCTATATTTTACATTTGAAGATTCTGACTTGTGAAAAGCTCATTTAAGAGAGAAATTTTGACTTACAATTATGATTATGGTTACACCACCAAAGTTTGACTTGTGATTTTCGTTTCACTAACTTGTATCGTTGTCATTCTTGAAGTGGTTATCAAATGATCTTTTGTTATCACTTGAGGATGATTTTGTAGATAATGAAATTAAGAATGAACCTGAATTTGAAGATAATGTTAGGCAAGATGATGCGGAGGAAGGTGAAGGTGGTGATAATGATTATGAAGATCAAGAGAATGATATAATATAACTCTTTCATCGTACGGTTGACTTGTGTTAGGCCTTTTTTTATTAAGTGTTCATCAAGTACTTGCTACTTTAGACCTTTTCTTAAATGTTTAAGAAGTATTTGGTATTCATAATAATTGTGGAACATTTGCATATTGCTCTAGTTTCAGAATTTATGTATTTTTTGTTGTGACTCTTAATGAAGCGACACTCTTATGTAATGGCTTCTACTTTCAATCATGCTCTATTTTAGGCATGTGTTCTATACATTTTGCTAGAAAGATTTACATAAAGATTCCAAATACATCATTAAAATATTGCCTGTTGCAATAGTATGAATTCGATAATCCTAATTAATGTCGATGTTCAATCTACTTTACTGAATTACCAATCCATGCTTAGTTGGTCTAATATGGTTGATAAGGAAACTAATGTTAACCTTCGTAAAAAGGAATCTATTGCACAAACTCAACCTAATACTATTCTATCACATGAGGTAGGAGTTGAATTTAACATAGCTATGAAATTTGGTGCAAGAAAACATTTTGTTAGTTGTTTAAGGATAATCGAGAACCCAATCAAGGACTCCCTTACATTTTATTGAGCATGACCTTATTGACCAACAACGTGTTGTTTGAATTACCCCCATGATGAAGAAATCCATTTGTAATAGTAAGCTTTGATGGGGTATCTTTTATTACTAGGGATGGTAATGAGGTGGGTTGGGGACGGGGGGCATATTCCTTGTCCCCATCCCCACCAAGATCCCCACTCCCTGTCCCCGCCCCTTTTCCCATTGCAGGGAAACCCCCCCATCCCTACCTCCAGCAGCGATCTAATCCCCGACGGGCCCCAAATAGGGATTTTTACCCATAGTTGTTTTCCTCCTTTGTGATAGCTATATTACAAATCTTGGATGGAAGCCCAGTTTGTCATCCCTAGACCCTAGCCTAATTAATTGTACAACAAGCTCTTGTAGACTCCGTGCAACAATAGTCTAATAAAGTTCATCAAAAGTTTACTATCCAATCCAAATTAAAGTTTAGCAAGTTATGAAACATAAGTCTAAAAATGCACAAATTACACAAAACAATTCAACTAAAGTCTAAGAAGTCAATCACAATCATTATTCAAGAACTAAAAGTTTAAAACACAAACAAAGTTTAATAATCCTTCACCACGAAATACAACAATGTCCAAATTTAACAAAGAAACCCAAGTGAAAGTCATCTAGGCGTCGGGTTCGTCTTCAATCTCACCATCATCATAATTAGCTGAAGGAGTATGATAATAAGATGTAACTTCACGAACATCTAAAATACATAAAATAAACAAATTAGTAAAAAGATAAAAATCTTCTTTTATGTTAACTAAAAATATATAAAAGAAAGAAAGTATCCAATCTGTAGCACACATCAAAGCTTCTAATGTCTTTAGATGTAGGTGGTTATGTTAAGGTCTTACAAATCTCCATCCTGTACTAAATGTAGACTCAGATGCTACTATTAAATCAGGTATAGCGTAAATATCTTTAACAATTGCAGATAAAATGAGGTATCTCGACTCACATCCCTTCTAATAAGCTAAGAGACGTATCCACTCCTGCAATGGTAGGTTCTTCCAAGTATAAATCTAACTCAGATTTTTGTTGTGTTGGTGAAACCTTCTTAAACTTTGTGTTATATATGTTCTCCGCCATTCTCCTTCTACTGCCATATCCACTACCCTCATAAGTCACTATAGATGCATTTGTAAAATCACTAGAAACATTATGACCATGGCCATGACTATGGCCTTCACTCGTACAATTGAACATTTCTTGATATTCATCGAACAATGCATAACAAGTATGCTTGATCCTATCATCTTTGCTTTCCACATCAAAATTATAAATCATAGAATAGTAACAATTCAACATTTCCAATTTATCTAGGGTCCAAAACTACAAGCAGCTCCCATTATTCCATGAATTGTATCCCAATATTTTTCCAATTTGTCAAGCATATTTCTTCCCATAGACTTGATTGTCACATTAGGATCAAAAAGCATCTTGTCCAAAGCCATTCTAACATCAAACACTCTAGGGAAATAAATGTTTGCATTGGGGAACTTGTTGCTCGAAAATAATAGAGTCCGTTCATAAAAAAAAGCCAATGTGTCACAAAACTCTCTAGCTTTGTCCCACTCATCATCATTAGACAAAAATTTATAATTTTTTTCCCTTTCAGCCAACTTTAGAAGAGCTTCCCTATACATCAAGGCCATTTGAAGTATCAAAAATGTAGAATTCCATCTCATTTTGTAATCAACTTTCAATTTTTTTTGAATAAGAAATACTCAAACTATCACAAAGTCGCTAAAATATTTCCTGCCTTTTTGATGTTGCTCTCCAATATGCTACACTATCACGAATCTCTTCAATTGAGCTATCAATGACTTCTAATCCATCCTTTACAATTAAGTTAAGAATGTGTGCACAACAATGCAGATGGAAGAACTTACCCTATAAAGGGAGTGCTCTTTATATCCAATTGATATTTAAGAATGACAATTATAGCATCATTGATAGAACAATTGTCCATAGTGAGAAAAGATAACTTTCTACGAAGATTTCAATCCAAAAAGCATTCCATTAATGTTTCAGAAAAGCATTCCATTAGTGTTTCAAAAATAGCCTCTGCAGTGTAGGGATATGGAACATATGCAAACCTAAAGACATTAGAGAATGAAATGATTTTCATTAAAAAGTTTGAAACACAAAGATAAGTAATGACTATCTCTTAAAACTTAAGTAAAGAAAAAATACTTCAAAATTTGACTTTCTAAGGCCCATGAATTGTCAAACTAATGAGCGGTTATGGCTATCAAACCACACTTGTGATTTTGAGATGTCCACATATCCATTGTGATGGCTAGCTTACTTTTGATACTTGCTAACAACTTCATTGTTTTGCTTTTTTCATATTCAAAAATTTTGATATCTTTCTTTAGAGTGTTCCTTGATATCATCTTAAAAGTAGGATTGAGAGCCCTTGAATGCCTTTTAAAACCAAGATGGTCCACTATAGCAAGAGGATACTTATGCATGATAACCATATTGCAAAGCTCCATCCTTAATTCCTCTTCATCATACACTAAGTTTCCATAACTAAGCTTTCCTTTTTTATTTCTAGAAGTCTCTACCTTCAACTTCTTTGGAGTAAAATCTTGAGCAATGTTTCGATATTTCTTCATGGTGCAACTTCATTGATGATCTCTCAATGCTTAGTGCCATTTTTAGAAGAACCACAAAGTGCTTTCTTGTAAAATTTGTAAATGGATTTCTTTACGTCATCTCGAACCTCAAGAATATAATGCTCCCAAACATCAGAGATAAATTTCCTTGTCTTTACCAATGTTAATGTCATCTCTTCATCTTCGGTCACATTTGGTGTCCTACATGAACCAACATTGGTGTCAACATTGGCATTTGTTAAAGTGGGATCTTTGACTCCCGCACAGGCCGCATCCTTGTTTGTGGAGCTTGAGATGGGCTAGATGGTCAACTAGACATTACTCTATACAAATAAAATATAGAAGTCAAGTTTTTGAGTTAACTACGACCAAATCAAATGCCTCACAGATGTCAAATTGTTCTCTCTATCATTTTATACCTCACTAGTCACTACAAATGAAATGCCCACTTAGGAGCTTCCATAGCATAACAAAAACTCAGCAAAGTTTATCAACAACTCATAGCAAAATGAAAATCCCAAAAAGAGGGACAATATTTGGATGTAAAAGAGAACTTGCAATCATCAACTCTCTACAATATGCCTTTGGAGACTCATTTTCTTCTTTATCTGACCTCTTAATTGTAACTATGGTTCTCAACAAGCCAACCCTAGCTCTAAATACATAATTACATGCACGTCTGCCAAGTACGCTACCTATTGAGTTCCAAAAATCACTAAAGTCAAAAGCTAAATTCAAATGCAAACTTTAGCTAAATTCAAAAAAAAAACCACAAAAGATTGACGCATTATAAAGCAATCCATTAAAACAATAGAAGACCGAATCAAATATTTTAAGCTATTTACACAAAAAAGACCAAAACCCATAAAAGATTGACAGAAAAAATGACCAAAACATCACAGAATATGCATTAGGCAATTTAACTTACCAAGCTTGACAAAACAAGATTTATTCAAATATAAGAGACTATAAATTGATTGGATTAGGGCTTGAATTTGATGGCGTTGACAAAAAAAGGGAAAGAAAACCAAAAAAAAACTTACCAAGCTTGACAAAACAAGAAAGGCTCGACAAAAGGATGGAGTGTTGGCGACAAGAGCCACCCGGCGACGGCGACAGCGACCAACGATGATCTCTAGAAACTAAAAGAACATGGCAGTGACTCGTAAGGGTTGAGGGCACATGGCTACATGAGTAAATCTCAAAAAAAAGAGGAAGTTGATGAAGGTTACCAGCTAACGACTGCAGCTAAAGGCGGATGACAGCGGATTAGAAATTGGCGGTAATGAGAAGTCGGGAGAGGGGATCGAAGAATGAGGGACTGTGCAACTGTGGTGAAAGTTACAGGCAATGGAGTAGACGGTGGCAACCAACGGTGGCTGACGGTTGATGGCGGAGCAGGCATCGACAGTAATGAGAATCCAGGAGAGGAGATCGGAGAATGAGGGGTTGTGCAACTGTGTAGTTTATGTGAGAATGTGGGCGAGTGTGTGAGAGAGCCTGGTGAAGCAGAGAACCGAGAACTGGAGAAGATTGCCAACAGAGAGAAAATTAGCCTTATATACCTAGGGTTTTTGCGAGAAAAATTACAAATATAACCTTACCTGTTTCATTTAAAAAAAATTGAAAAATAAGGTTATTTCTTTAATTTTAGTTAAAAGTGGGGATGGGGATAGGGGTGGGAATTTTCAACAATTGGGGTATCGGGGATGGGGATGGGAATAAGGATAAATCCTTGACGGGGAAATGGGGATGGGGACGATATGTCCCTATCCCCGTCCCCATCGCCATGTGGGGATTAATTTTTTGCCGTGTTAGGGACGGGGATTTTTCCCCACTTCGGGATGGGACCCCGATGGGGACGGATATTCCCCAACTTTTTGCCATCCTTTTTTATTACCAATGCCCAAATTACAAAATGTTAAAGATTTGATTAAGGCTAAATGGTTTTTCATCGCTCATCCCAAGATTTTAGTGCACTCAAAGGGGTGGTATATAGTTTGATTTAATAAAAAGGAGGATATGGAGGTAGTCTTACATCGTGTACCATAGATGGTTGGGAATAAATATCTTATTCTTAAATTGTGATCTCCTAGGTTTAGATTTGTGAAAAAAACTGCAATTATCTTGGCCCCTATTTGGATTCAATTCCATAATCTTGAACCTAACTTTTGGTCTACCTCAGTGTTAAGCAAATTGGCAAATGCACAACTCCTAAGGACCATATACTTTATGCTAAGGTGTTGGTGGAGGCGGATGCATCTACAAGGTTTCCAAATACTGTTCTTGTTTATAATCCATTTGGATAGCTTCTCTATTAAAAAATTCATCATAAATGGGCACCGTATTTTTATAAGGCTTGTAACATATTAATCAACTATAAGGATAATTGTGAAACCTAACATGTTATGAAGGTTAGAATATCAAAGTCTTCTCATAATAGGGGTCCTAGTCTGCCAGTTTATTCTTCAAAGGAGATTTTTATAGAAGAGGGTGTTGATCAAGGTCAAGAGATCAGTAGGCTACATCAAACTAAAGGACAACATTTTGAGAGCCCACCCAGGAGACAACGAATCCTATTAAGGATGTTTCTATTATAAGGAAGTCTCAGCCCAGCATAATTACTAAGAAATCTCTTTCTATTCATAGCAATAAGAGGGCGAGGAAGAGTGCTTAACCTACCCTTGGTAATAGGTATAATCTCTTGCGCTCCTCTAGGGACTGTAGTGAGTCTGGTGATGTGCTTATTGTAAGTAAGTTTCACAAGGAAAAGAGTAAGGGTAGGGCGCTAGGTAAAAATTCTAGTATGTGATAATTGTATCTTAGAATTTCTAGGGTCTTAATGATCCTAAGAAGTAATATGAAATAATGAAAGAGATCAATAATACTTGCCTATTATTTTTGTCTTATTAGAGGCAGGGTGAAAATCCATGATAGTGAGAATTGTAAAAACGTTATTCCCCCCAATACCTTCACTAGTAATTACTCACATGACTAAAATAGTGACATATGGGTTTTTTGGCTACCTGATCTTAACATTTCTCTATTAGCAATTAGGAGCCAGTTGGTTCTTTGTATTGTTAAGGGTGATTTAAGGGCCTTTGTAAGGGATGTTACATTTGTATATGGGCATAATGATGGAGTGTTAAGGTAACAACTTTGTGGAAATTGGATGCTTTATCTACTGCTTCTTATGGACCTGCAGTAACTCTTGGGGACTTTAATGTGGTTTAAAGTCAATATGAAAGATTGTCTGGGGCTAGATCTTATCAGAATGAAATTGATTTATGCTTTCACTGTTATAAGAGAAATAAGCTTTATGATGCTCCTACCTCAGACTACTTTTACGCTTAGAGAAATAAACAAGATGATGGTTCTCAATTTTGGTCGTAGCATGACAGGTATTAATTGTCCATGGGGTTTTTTTCCTTGCAAGTAGGACTTTGTGTAGATTTCGACCCTCCTAGCATTTCTAATCACTACATGGTTTGGATATAGAGTAGATATGAATCCAAAGGGATCAAGATGCCCTTCAAGTTTCTAAATGGCTAGACTATGCATCCTAAGTTTGATGACGTTGTTCAACAGGGATGGGATATGCCCACTTGTGGTTGCTTAATGTTTTGAACTTTTTCCAAACTTAAGGACCTTAGGGGTTATTTTAGACAACTTCATCATTCTTATTTTAGAGATGTTAGTGCCAAGGTCTCCTCCTTATATCAACAACTAATTTAGATATAAAAAGAACAGTAAGCTAGCCCAATTTCCTTATATCCAACGCCAGGAAAGAGGAATCACTCATGAAGTTTAGGCAGGAAGAGGAATCATGGCAGATTACATCAAATTTAAGAAGGTGGAGGAATTTATTCTTAGTAAAAGGACTAAAGAGCATTTTCTAAAGGAATCGTTGTCATATACTTTCTTCACATTTAAGTAAGTCTTGGTTGTACCCCACTATTTTTGAAATTATAACTTAACCCCTGTCATCCTTAAGATTTGTACTATTTGGCCTCTTTTTTTAGAAAAGGGGTGTTAAATAATAATAGAAATCCTTCTATATAATAATAATTTTTTAGGTGAGGATGGTTAAATAATAATTCCAAAAATAGTGGGGTACAAATAAGATTTACTTAAATGTGGAGGTGGGTATATGAGAACAATGCTTGTCTGAAGTATGCAGATGACAACACAAGTTATGCAACTATCTCACATAATAGATATTCATGCTATTAGAAGGTGGTAGATGCTACAAGTGTTGAACATACTTCCTAGGAAGGAATTGTCAATACCTTTGTTGGGTTTTTTGAAGGACTTATGGGTACTACCTGTTAGGTCTATCGTCTTTATATAGCATCAATACATCAAGGTCTAATTCTTGCTAGTTCTTACATGCCTTTTTTTTTACTACTTTACTATCTTTTGAAGAGATTAAGGAAACTCTCTTTTTGATGCATGATAACAAGGCTGCTGGGTTGGACAGTTATACAGCTGAGTTCTTAAAAAAAAACTTAGGGTATTATTGGCAATGATGTGTGTAATCCTATTATGGCTTGTTTCAAAATGTTAAGTTTCTTAGGCAACTTAGTGTTACCTTGATTACTTTACTTCTTAAGAAATAGAATGCCATAAATGTCATAGGCTTCATGGCAATTGCACTATGTAATGTCTTATATAAGACCATTACTAAAGTCTTAGCCAATAGACTTCAACTTGTTCTCCTTGAGTTAGTTAATGTTCGCTAGAGTGCCTTTGTAAGAGAAGATCGACATTTGGTAATATGTTCCATGCTCATCATTTGGTGAAACACTATGAACAGAGGAGTATGTCTCCTAGAGTTAAGATGAAAATTGATGTGCTAAAAGCTTATGATACAATTGATTTAGGATTCTTAAATATGTGTTATTACCTATAGAGTTATCTTCTATTTTTGTAGATTGGGTCATGATTTGTATGACTACCCCATCTTGTGCTATCAATGTGAATGGTGAGCCTCAAGGTTATTTTCCTAATGCATGGGGTCTTAGGCAAGGAGACCCACTATCTGCTTACCTTTTAATTTTGTGCATAAAAGTGCTTGCTTTGGGGTGGGGGCAATGGCTTGCTGCTTTGGATATAGGCTTTAGTTATCATCCTAACTGTGCCAGATTGGGGTTTACCTATTTGGCAAGTGACATTTTCTATTTTTAGGGGAAGACCTTTACTTGGTTAAGACAACGTGGAGTCGTCTTCAAAGAATGCACACTAACTCAGAAAAATCAAAATATATTCAGGTGGTCTGCCTATGGATGTTTAATAACAAATTCTTACTACAGTTGTTTTTTCTTAAAGTAGCTTTCCCTTAGGTACTAAAACTTACCATTGTTTGTTGAGAGGTTATCCCACTATGCTTACCACCCTTTGATTAATATCAAGAGGAAAATAGCTCTTATATGTGGGTAGAAGAGTGCTTCTGTAGTATGTTGTTGTAGATATCATTACCTTTTGATCCTCAGTTTTCCTACTTCCTGTTTGTACATTGCATGTGATCAAGTCTCTCACTTCTAGATTTTTGTGATCTAAATCTATGGACTCTAAGAAGATGTAGTTAGCTGGTTAGAAATCAATGTGCCAACCTCTGAAAAATGGGTGCATGAATTTCAAGGATGTTTTAGCCTAAACTAATGCACTATGTTGTAGATGAATGTGAAAAATTATCATTTGGTCATTCAGTGTATGTCATATGGGCTAAAGCTTAATAGCTTCAGTCCAGAATTTTTTTTGATGTGCTACCTTAATCTCTGATCCTTGGGGATGGCAAATGATGCTACAATTAAGAAATGAATTTGTTTAGGTTTTGGGTGGAGTTGCTATTGTGAAGCAATGACTTTATGCCCCCTAGTGTAATTTCTAAGTTTCATGTGCATCTATTCTATGATATGTTTAGAGTTCATATTGCAACAATCTCTTGGTGTACAAGTGTCTAGACTAGTTGGGCTTGGAATAGGGCTAAATTCAGTTTATGGGTGGTTTCCCAAATAGAATAGCTACAGATGAAGTCTTGGTTGCTAGGGGACTACGAGTGGATAATTGTTGTGTGTTTTACGTAAGGCTTGGTCAAGATTCTTGCAGGTACTTTTTTGCATAGTGTCACATCACTAAAGCAATTTGGAATCAGATCCGATAATGGTACAAATAAAAAGCCCCTTAATGGGATTTTGTCAAACAACTGAAGTGGTTTATTGCGTAACATATGGAGAATTCACGGCCTTGTAAATGGAAAAGAACACTCTTTTCCACTTGTGTGTATGAGGTCTTGAAAAAATCAAATGGATGCAAATTCCATTACAAGCCCCAAGTGTCGTGCGTATAGTCAAATATATTCAGTATTAGTTATGTGTTAGCATCGAAAATTATGTAGTTGAGTGGAGTGAGTTCGTTTTATAAAGTGTATGTTGCAAATCTTACACTTATGACTTCATTTGGGGAATTTCAATGCTAAATATTTACCTTTTTTCCTAAAAACAAATCCTCACATTTAAAGAAGTTAATTTTATTTATAGGCTGGCAAAGCACTAATAAAACATGTGATTAAAAGAAAATTAGATTTTGCACTGACAATAACTACTAACTGTGGGCTCTCAAAATACTTCTGAGTAGAGGTGAAATGTCATCATGAAACTCTTAGATCATGGGTAAAGCACCAAACTCAAAAATTCATGGTAAATGGCAACTAAATTTTAATGTCACACATAATTCCCACTTCATGATATTCATCAACAAAAAATCTTAATTTCGGATAAAGCACCAAACTCAATGATTGTGGATAAAGTTGGTATCCTTTTTTTTCTAGAGTCACTAAAAGGATATTATGAAGTATTACTTCCATCCCAAAAAGGGTTTTATTCGATCGATGTTAACTAGTAATTCTTATCATAATATTTTAATTAAAAATAATACCAAACCATGTCGAACAAGGATATCCCAGAAGATACGTCTATAATAATGGTGTTTTCATATTATGAACCAACACATATTTTTTTAATGAACTAAAGATAAATTATGCTGCAACGGACATTCTTTTAGGATGAATAGACTAGTATTTAAAATTAAGGTAACATCATGATGATAATTATTAAAGATTATGGAAGAAGTTCATATTTTTTTCTAGAGTTTTTGAGAGATGAAATGTACTAGCATTTAGAAATTGAAAACCTTATGATGATAATTATGAGCACCGAGAAAGCCTTAGTAGAAAAGAAAATATGTATAAAAGCCGACGTCACAAGTAGCCTATGCATAAACTTTTCTCCACAACAATTCCATAAAGAAGGCAATTGTCGCATTAGATGTGCAAAGCATAAGGAAGATTCGGCAAACTTGATTTTGATTGATCTAAAACACAAAGGAGAGCAAAGGCATTTACCATCCCATATTAAAAGGGACACTTCTAGTATGTTGGAGCAATTAATATTTGAGATAAATTAATTATTTTAGTTGAAAAAACAACACCTTGTAATAGAGCAGCAACAATAGCATAAATAGAAATTCAAAATTTCTTATTGCACGATGCTTTGTGAACAGAAAAATTGTTGATAAGGGCTAGAATCAAACTCCAATGTATCGTAAATTTTGACGATCTAAATTTTTCTTTGAAATTAAGTTCGAATGTAATAATCGAAACTTTGGAAAGCGTAAATACATGAGATTTAACCATAAGTATGCATAGGTTGCTCTAGTCAAATCATCCATGAGTGTAAGGAAATATTTGTATTTCTTATGCGTTAGAACCTTAGACGGACCCCATCTGTTTGTATATGCCATTTCAGAAATACAAGAAGTAGTAGCAGCTTTTGATGGAAGGACAACATATATAATTTGGACGTAGATATGTGCGATATGCTTCCATAGCTCCCCTGTACGATACAACTTGTATGTTTGGATAATGGACTATTATCTATCCTACTATAACTATATGCATCATCTTTGTTTACAGCCTAATAGGTACTAATGCATTCGACATGAGAAGAAATATTTCTAGGAATTTCAGCTAAGCTTATTGTTGTAATATGAGGATCATCAGTCCTAATTGATTTTTCAACCAATCTGGAATCCACTACATCTACTGAAACATTCTATAATGGCGTCTTCTTTGTTTACCAATGCCTATCAATCTTGTTGCTATTAAGTCATCTATCAAACAACTGTTAGAATAAAATAGGACAAAATAATGATTGTCTTATACTACCATTGGCACTCATTATAGGTGGACCTTGAAAGTTGGCATACAAAAATTCTTGGTACCTCTAGATTATTAGTAAGAGTGATTTCACAAGTGTTAGTAGCTGTCCTATTGCCGTTAGGAAGATTGATATGTTTCTTGTCTTTTGAATCAACATTCTCAGGATTTTTCCACACTTCTATCAACTGATCTATGGCACAATCGTCCAAGATCCAATCCTAATTTTTTCAAAACGGACAAGATCTAAATACATTATAAAACAATGACCTAGCTCATTATCCTCATTAAGCACTACATTTGATTTGCTCGATTAAGCTAATAGCTTCAACAATTGTTTTATTTAATGTTGTACACAACTTAGGTCCACTATCAGTTTTCACTAGTTGAACCATCCACAACCACATTTTTTACTTTGGCTCTCTAGTTCACTTGTAGGAACTTCTTGCTCCTTGGATGTGTTTGGTCCAAAAATTTTGTATTTTTTATAGCCTTTGCCATTAAATTTTTTCTCATTAATGATACAATGTTAGAAAATTTTACTTGATTGTTTCGATTTTTTAGGTAATAAGTAAAATCGAGTGAGTCATGGGACTTGAGCTTGAAAGAGAACAAAATTGGCAAAATTTATAGAAAGCCAACTACTTGATGCCTGGAAGATTGAGCCTTGTATTGTCGCATCTTATGTAATCCTTGTGTAGCTTTCTTGTCAATTCAATTCATCCTACGAGTACCTCCGCAAGACTCTTAGAGTATTCATGCCACGGTAGGCTCTATGAATGTAACACCCATAATGCTATGCTGCCTCAAATTACAGCAAGCGCACGGTGTAGTTGTAGCTGGGAACTGGCGAGTACGGGTCGTGTTCACATGGAACTTACTTTCAACTATGAAAACTAATCCAAACACTCAAGCTAGGCAAAACAATCTCAAACATTTGATATTGATAAACGATTCAGAAATTAGAATATTGAAACACCTAGGTTGGAATTAACAGCACGATTACGTTAGTGAATCAATTACTAACCCCATCAAACAAACCCAAGCATGCATTATGAGTGGATAGATTGTCAATGAAGTCCAACTTCTCCCTTTCTCATGGGTCGAAGCCTAACCCTGGAACTATGGTCACCTATTCTCATGGGACTAGAGTTAAAGGATTACATGAGCTACAACCTTGAATCCCAATCAGAACTTTAATTATTTTCATATGAAAATTCTAATGCCTACTAAATCACACTAGGTGAAGGGTTCATCTCTCAATGCCCCCCTAAAGCTTAACAACAATGGATGAATGCTCTCTCGAGCATTTCATCGAACACGTGATACACATAGTAGAAAACATAAATGCTAATGTGGGGGAACGTATGGGTAAGGGCTAGGTCATGATTCAAATACTCATACTCGGCGTTGATCCCAACCTAAATTGGGATATTAGCCATGCATCATCATCGAAACAACCAAATCAATTGGGAGGAAGAGAAACATGAATCAGCCTAGAACAACAGTAAAAAGTAGAGAGAGAGAATTAAGCTACTCACTTCAATTAATCCTCAAGTAAATATAGATTGTTCGTCTAAGTAATGAATTCAATACAAAAGATGAAAGTCCAAAATGCTTATGAAAACCGGAAAATTGCCTAAGAGAGAGTATGTGAATAGAAAACTAAAATTATCCTCGAAACAGCCCCCGAGGAAATTTTAGATCACGCAGGTGGAACAAGGTGTCACGGTCCTGCCACTGGGCACGGGCTGACCGTGCCACATCACTGGCACAACCGGCCACAACCCAACACGTGGCACGGTGTGATCGTGTCACATCACTGCCGTGCTGCGTGTTGATCTGATGTGGTACAGTTAGTGATCCCCAACATGGGGCTTCCATGCAACGCTGAGCAACTTCGTCCATGAATTTAAACTCACCTCTTGGGCACTCCTTTATGCTAATTATCATCAATCCTTTCATTCCTTCAGTAGGACTCCTGAAAATACGAAAAGATGTTAAATGAGCGAAATATATATTAAAGGAGGCCGATATGACCCTTTCTCAACAAGATCAAACATGACAACACGGAGAAAAAGGGATCAAATCGGGGCTAAACTAAGGTCCAAATATAGGTTTATTAATTCCCCCATGCTTATCTCTTGCTTGTCCCCAAGCAAGATTGGTTCATGAAACACCAAAGAGGAAGACAAACCTCTATCCACGCTCCTCCTTAGGAAATGGGTGAATAATCAATAAACCAAACCAAATCATGTATCAAAAGTGGTCCAGTCAAGGTACGAAAGGGTTTTTTTTAATAAAACTATACACCAACATTCATAAGTCTCCCCTGCACAAATGCAGCACATCAAATACCCTAATATTGAAGCACATAGCAAGACAAGACCTTCCACAATAAGTGGTGAGTAAGCGAGACCTATAGAACCTCACTTTAGGACAAAGTGGAGCACTCCCCTCAATGTGTTTAGAATATGTAGCAAGGGTGCACTCGATACTCCATCCAATCAAGCAAACTACCATAAGCTTGGTAGAGTTATCGATTCTCCACCACTTGATGCAAAATGGAATATGCCAATCATGAGAACTTGTAAAAATTATGTAATGGGGCCAAAGGTAAAGGTGAAAAGCGGAGTAAATTCAGAAAGAGTGGAGCTAATAGTCAAAAGACTAGAGAGCAAAAAACACTTCCATAACTAATACTGGAACAAACAATTCACACCACAATTGGACATTGAGCAATAAACCCCACAAAAACCTCAAGAGAAGAATTAAACAATCTTATCGCATTACCCTCATGCCAATCACTTCATTCACAACTTTTCTACTTCTTTCTTTTCTTTTCCTATTTTTTCTTTGCTTCCCTTTTTTTTTCTATTTCTTTTCTTTGGAATGAAAAAAGGACATGTGAATGGCATGGGAAATACAAACTCAAATCACAAATCCTCCTAAACAAGCCACCAATAAAGTACCCAAGGTGAACTAACCTCCAAAGCAAACCCAACTTAAATAGAAGTGTTGCTCCACTAGACCTTGACAAGGATATGAAGAATATGGATAGGCCAAGTATTTAGTGCGTAGGCTGCAACAACAAAGATAAGAGAAAAGGCACAAAGGGCTAGCAAAGGGGATAGTACGCGTCAATGGATGGCTTTTTTGTTCATGTGGCTAAATGAAACAAAAATTACCTCAATCATATTAACATATGCACATGCTAAATGTGATTTCAAAGAGAACAAGACCAAGTTTTAGAGATGCGACCATGGATGAGTTACACATGAAAAGAAGTATGAGACTATATACAATGAATAGTCAATAGGCTCAAAGTCTCGTAGGTAAATCTACCACAGTCAAACAACTTACTCTAAGGTATGTCCCACATATAAAGGCCAATCAAGTCAAACCACATGAATCTCAAGGGCAACATGACATACAACATAGGGCAGGGGAACCACAAATGGCAAAGTTAAAATGCAGTTGCACAAAAATTCACACTATAACAGGCCACACTTCAACACACAACTCAACCTGATCAATCAATCATCACCCCTTGTGTTTTCTTCATAAGAGGGGTTTTCGCAACTTTTATTCAAAAATTTTTCAGAAGTAATAAATCTAACTAGGAAAGCAATAAAAGATATAAAGAATAAAGATGAGAAGGGTAAGAAGTAGTACCTGAAAAACTTAGGAATGCCCAACTCGATCACTTCTCCTTTTGCGATGCAAAAATTTAACCTATATGCTCTAAAATACATGCTCTATTAAAGGAAAAATGCAAAAACAACCTAGTCAAACAACATGACATCCTTTCTATATGATGCAAATGTAAATGATGTCATTCAACCCTCGCCCCAAATCCACATTTCCACCCAAAGAGCTATAATAGCTCAACCCCCCCATGCTTGAGATTTTAATTGTCCTCAATGAAAAGGGCAAAAAAAGGCCAAGGGAAAGGTACAACCAATAGCCCCTAGGGGAAAAAGGTGTGCCGGGGGGGGGGGGGGGAGGAAGACACACTATTTTTTTTGTTTTATTTTATTTTTAAAAGTAATGAAATACTTGGGTTGCCTCCCAAGAAGCACTTGCTTAAGGTCCTTAGCTTAACCATTACCTCCAAATGATAGATGATAACGGCACGGGAGGTGGACTAGGGGAGGTGTGGAAATGTGGAGTAGAATCAACTACCTTATGAGTACAAGTAGAAGCGCCCCAAAAGCTAGCTAGGGTGGATGTCGAAAAGTCAGACTGAATATGGGGTCCCCCATCTCCATCGAATTCCTTTATCCAAAAAACAGTATCAGGAGGGCCAATACGCATAGGGGCCGCAGGAGGTGAGGGGATGGCAAGCACTGAAGGTGGTGCAGGTGGTGGGAAACAAAAATCTACCCATTCCCCACACATTTGAAAAGATATGGTGCCAGCCTATATGTCGATCACCGCCCCAACAATAGCTATTAACAGTTTCCCCAAAATGATAGGCACCTGAGAGTTCTCATCCATATCTAAGACAATAAAATCGTAGGGGACAATGAACTTGCCCACCTGAATGGGAATATCTTTTAGGATACCCATAGGTTGCTTAATGGAGCGATATGCGAGCTAAATGCTCATACTGGTGGGTTGTAGGTCCTACAACTGAAGCCTCCTATAAAGGGAGAGAGACATTAGGTTCATGCTAGCTCCTAGGTCATAAAGAGCTCCCTCAATCTGTAGATCCACTATAGCATAAGGGATGGAGAAATTACCTGGGTCCTGCAGCTTAGAAGGTGTCTGACTCTGTAAAATTGAGCTATACACCTCTCAAATGGGGACCACTGAAGCTCCCCCATGTTCCCCCTTCTTGGAAAGAGGCTCTCTTAAAAATTGTTTGTACAACGGTGCTTTCTTAAGAGCTTCTAAGAAAGGAGTATCCGCATGAATCTGCTTCAGCACATCCAGGAATCTAGCAAATTTAGGTTCTAGCTGAAATAACTTAGCCCAGGCCACCCTTTGAGGGTAAGGTACTGGCGGCTGATAGGGGCGAACTGGAGGTGTAGGACTAACCTTCCCAATGAAGCTCAAATTCCCTTTCTCCTTTTGCTCATCAATTCCTGCTGAGTTAGGAACTGGAACTGTTTCCTGAAGAACCATCATAGAGTTGTCCTTTAAGCCCTCGCCCACTACAGAAAGGACGTTAATGTAGCCCCTAGGATTATTCTCTGGCTGGCCTGGTAAATGTCACTAAGGCTGGGACAAGTGGCTGACCTGCTGGGTTATCTGAGTGTCCATCGCCTTCTAGTGGGAGGCCATAGCATCAAACTTGGTGGTCAGTTGATTAATCGATGCACTAAGAGTTTCATTAGTCTTAGTTTGAGTTGCTATGAATTGCTCCATGAGACTGTCCAAGTTTGATTAGGTTGTGGAGGTAGTGTAGGAGGCTCTATACTGGAACCCAGGTGGTTGTATAGAATTCTGAGATTAAGGGTTGGGGTTCCTGTAAGAGGGGTTTTAGCAGCTTTTCCACCCTGAACTGTGAGTGTTGCGGTATGGGTTGTTCTGTGGTGGCAGTTTAAAGCTGTATAGGGCATTAGCGTGCTTAATGGAAGAGGAGCCATTGTAGCAGTCAGCAGATGTGTGCCCCTGAACACCACAGATCTCACAAATGGCATATACCCTAACTAATGGCCCTAAAGAGTTGCCTGAAATCGAGCAGTTACTAACTTTGTCAAGTCGCTGGACCAATGCATCTACTCTGCTGGCTAAGAGTGTAACTGCATCAACATCGTACGTGCCACAGCTCCTCCTTAGGGTGGCCCTCTCGCTCGACCAGTGATAATTGTTGGAGGCCATCTCTTCCAACAAGACTTTCACTTCCTCAATGGACTTTCTCATGAGAGCTCCTCTTGCAGCGACATCTACTGAGGTCTTGACCGACTGTTCTAGTCCATTGTAGAATGCCTGGACCAACAGCTAGTCAGGAGCACCATAGTGGGGGCGCTGCCGTGGCAAGTCCTTGAACCTCTCCCATGCCTCGTACAGGGACTCCCCATCTCTCTAACAGAAGGAGGTGATGTCGGTGCTCAGCTTTGCAGTTTTTTCAGGTGGGAAGTATTTACTGAGGACTGTATTTGAGAGAGCCTCCCAAGTAGTGAAAGAGTTGGGATCTTCATTCTGTAATCAGTCACTGGCTTTATCCTTCAATGAGAATGGGAAGAGCCACAGCCTAATAGCATCGGTGGACACCCCGTTCGACTTGATAGTGTCGTGTTTCGCAGGGAATTTGCGAAGATGTGCATTGGGGTTCTCCGAGGGATGTCCACCGAACTGGTCTCGCTCCATGAATGTGATGAGTGCAGGGCTAAGTTCGAAGATGTTAGCCTTCACCGCAGGGCTAACAATGGATAAGGTAATGTCCAATGCCTGCGGTAAGGCATAGTCTCGCAACACTCTTTGATCTTGCCTTGCCATATCTACTACTGCCTTCTTCTTTCTTCTCGCATCTCCGCCTCACCTTCGAGCAATTGCTTCGATTTTAGGATTGAACGGGACAAGGTTTAGACTCCTTTGGCTCCTTCTGTGCACATAAAACAAACGCTGCCCAGGCGTAAACAGTGTCTAGCAAGAATAAAGAAGAACTAAAAGCTACAAAAAGAAAAATAAAAATAAAAAACCTATTCCAGAGTACTTCAATCAGTTCTAATATTGAAAGGAACAAGTCTCCAGCAACGACGCCAAAAACTTGTTGTCTTAAATTACCGCAAGCGCACGGTGTAGCTATAGCTAGGAACCAATGAGTATGGGTTGTGTCCACAGGAAACTTGCTTTCAACTACCAAAACTAATCCAAACACTCAAGCTAGGCGGAACAATCTCAAAGGTTTAATATTGGCTAATGATTCAGAAATCAGAATATTGAAACACCTAGATTGGAATTAACAGCATGATTACATTAGCGAATCAATTACTAACCCCATCAAACAAACCCAAGCATGCATTATGAGTGGATAGATTATCAATAAAGTCCAATTCCTCCCTCTCTCAAGAGTCTAACCCTAATCCTGGAACTATAGTCACCTAGTCTCATGGGACTAGAGTCGAAGGATTACAAGATCTACAACCCTGAATCCCAATAAGAGCTTTAATTATTTTCATATTAAAATCCTAATTGTCTACTAAGTCACACTAGGTGAAGGGTTTGTCTCTCAACGCCCCCAAAACCTTAACAACAATGGATGAATGCTCTCTCGAGCATTTCATCTAACACGTGCTGCACATAGTAGAAAACATAAATGCAAACGTGGGGGGAAGTATGGGTAAGGGCTAGTTCATGATTCAATGACACATACTTTGCGTTAATCCCAACCTAAGTTGGGAGATTAGCCACACATCATCATCGAAAAAACCAAATCAATTGAGGGGAAGAGAAACATGAATCACATAGAAACCTAGAACAACAATAAAAAGAAAAGAGAAGAATCAAGCCACTTACTTTAATGAATCCTGAAGAAAATATAGATCGACCGTCTAAGTAGCGAATTCAATACAAAATATGAAAGTCCAAAACACTGATGAAAACCTAAAAATTGCCTAAGAGAGAGTATGCGGAGAGAAAACTGAAATTATCCTCAAAATAACCCCTGAGGAAATTTTAAGTCGCGCAGGTGGAATAGGGTGGCACGATTGTGCCATTAGGCACGGGCCGACCATGCCATATTGACGGCACAACCGGCCATAGACCAACACATGGCACGGTGTGACCGTGCCACATCGCTAGTTGTGCTGCATGTTGATCTGACATGGCACGGTCAGTGATTCCCGGCATAGGGCTTCCGTGCAACGCTGAGCGACTTCTTCCGTGACTTTGAACTCGCCTCTTTGGGGCTGCTTTCTGCTAATTATTATCAATGCTTTCATTCCTTCAGTAGAACTCCTAAAAATACTAAAAGATTTTAAATGAGTGAAATATATATTAAAAGAGGCCGATATGACCCTTTCTCAACAGGATCGGACATGAAAGCACGAAGAAAAAGGGATCAAATCGGGGCTAAAATATGGTCTAAATATAGGTTTATCACGCTACGACTAGAAGTGTTAGTGATTTCTTAAATTCTGGAGCGAAACAGATAGAGTTCTACCTAAAAATTGACCATATCCCAGGCTTAAAGCATTACATTAGGTCCTACAATGAATAAAAGCATAAAAGCATATTCACAAGCTCAACGACTACATGGCAGAGACCATAGCTCTACGCGCCACATGCCCGGAGTACACCAAATAATAAAGTTCAATAATAAGAAAGAAATGAAAAGCACAACTCAATGGATTACACATCTGGATTACTGGGGTTTACATCCCAAAAAAAAAAACAACTCTAGCTAAAATACAATTGATTATTCAGAAGATTGGTTCATGTGACCATATAGAGCGACTTCTAGACAATATGCATTACATGACTTCAGTAATTAGCTTACATGTACTCAAGAACTTAAAATACATCACAATATGTTACTAAACTCATAAGTTCACACACAACACATATAATTCTATTTCTAGAGCAACAAGGTAGATTCCACCTCGGTTACGTGAACCGACTTCTACCTATCATTTTAAGAACCTAGGGAAAAAGGGAAATAGAGAGGGGATGAGCTACGCTATACTCAGGGAGTGTATCTCAACTCCATAGAAACAAAAAGGTTGTAAGCAATACAGATAAGTAGTAAGTACATCAAATTTATACTATTATTATCATATTAGACAAGTAAGATTTCAAAAGAAAACTTCATCTTCCAATATAAATGAATCCATGAGACCGCTTTAACCTCACTAAGGATTGTCATTCGAACTTATAGCCAAGTAAGGTGACTTAACAAAGGTTCAAGAAGGAAAGAAATCCTCATTGACACGTTTAAAACACAATTTGACCATTTGGCCTTAAAATGAATAATTTACATTCAAATTTGGCCCATTTAGGAATTTATGCTCTTTTCAAAAATTCCAAAATAATAAAAGTAAGAACTCAAACAATTTACTCACATATTGGGAAAATAAGTCGTTTCATTTTGGTGTAAGATTACATAACCTGCTAATTAGGGGAGATCTATACTCACCCTACGTGAGATCTACACGCACAATTCATATTATCCCTAGTGCATAACATAACAGTGGACCTTTATGTGTCTTGGCAGAGTAGCGCAACGGTAACCTCTAACCACGATATTATCCTCTTTGGAGGAAATTAAAAACTCACGTCTTATCCTGTATAAAACCCTTAGTCAAGGTTTTAACACGCGTCACATAACATTGGACCTTACGCTCATCAGGGTCTTCTAGGGTTCCCACTTTTGGGTCTACGCCCTAAGCACATTCACTTAATAAACACTAACCTTAGCCACTTTATTCAAACCAAATCGTATTAGTTATTTAAACTCCTACCACAAGTAGGAAAGACTTTTCCTACGTTCAAGTAAGTCATAAGCCCTTTTTCTTTTAATAATTCGTTTGCAAAACCATAATTATGCTTCTTCGGCCAAAATAATTTCTATATCTACAATATCCATTTATAGTTCTTTACATTCAAAAAGGGAAAGTCACTTAAGTTCATTTCGAGTTTACTAACTTGAGATCTTACTCCTTAAATAGCTTGCTAATATATATAAATTGTAACTTGGTTTAGTAACTAAACATTTTAGTCATCTCTAAATTTGTTTCAATCCTTCATAAATGAAGAGAAGAATTTTAAAATAGGTTCATGTTCTTAGATTATCACCTTGCTCAATTCAAGTTCTCATTTCAAATGATTTAATTCTTCAAACCATTCAGTTGAACCATTCAGGTGAATTGTACTTTAGTTTAAAAAGTGTCCACGCTACAAGTAATTTCCACGACTAAATAGGAAATGGATTGAGGGTAGATGGGATTTACATAAAGCACTTCGGGCAGTCAGGAAGAACCTTTATACGTTATTTTAATTCCACGCAATTAACATGTTGGTCACATTCAAGGTTTAGTAGCCACAATTAACATAACTATTTTCAGCTTTAGTAATTCAGCAGAATCAACTCAATATTACACTTATGAACTCAATTCGCAAGCTATAAAAAATTCAACACCCTGCCCTTCCTCCTCACAGCACCTCCCATAAAAATTGTCAAATTCCACACAGTGATTCAATCCCAAATTCATCAATTGCTCAAACTCATTTTCTATTTAATATCATGATTGCCTAATTCTCATAATCGAACAATTTGAGAGTCGCCAAATGGACATGCAACAACTATTACAATGCAAAATTAAAAATCAGAATATAACCAATGCATAATCTGACTCGAAACCTGCATTATAACACATTTACATCTCACAAATTGATACATGCAATCTGCTGAAACGCATGCTACTCAATATCTCAACAAAAGGGTTGTAAGATTTTGCAAAATTACTAATAATTTGATGAAATTGAGAGCACCTACCTCACTCCAAGCTTAGGACCCCGATAAATGGGTTATGGGTGTGATTTTGGACGCTCTAAAACCCAAAAATTCACTTCTTTACTTGTTGCCCAAACATATGTTTGAATCAGCTCGCCCAAACAAGGTTTATGCCCCACTTTCGCTACTGTTGTTGCTGCTACAATTGCTACTCTAGTGGTTGCCAGAACCGAGCTCAACTACCACTTGGTTGCCGCCACCCTCATGCTCTCTCTCTTTCTCTCTGGGTGTGTGCGTGGTTACGGGGCTGGGAGTAGCCGAGCTCCCCCCTTGCTCTTTGCCTGGCTTTTTCGAGTGAAGAAGAAAGGCTTCAGCCCATTTTTGATTCCCCTTTCTTTTTTTCTTTGCCTGGCTATACATTTTTTTTTGCCTAAACTCAAGCCGTTAATTCTAACGTTCACTGATCTATTCATTCCCGTTAATAACCCTCGGTCTAATATTCGAAAAAATAAATTCTAAGGCTTGTCAACCCAATCACGCTCAGGAATCTGCTTGACTTAGTAATTGATAATAATTCTTATAAATGCTTATTAAGACTCTCGTAAAATATCAAAATTAATAATGATAATAATTCTCTTTTTGATAAAATTATCACTTAAGCAAGCATGTTAGCATTACTCTGACTTAACCAAAATAATAAAATACGATTTTATAATATCAAGAAACAAGCTAGATAGCTTAAATAAAATGCAGGTATTACAATGAACCATCCCGAAATGTTACAAAAGTTTAAGAGCTTGCTTAGAAGTTCACTCCAAATACCGAGTTGAAGCAAGTTTTGAGACACACCATGCACCTTCACTGGCTCCTAGAATTCTCTTCTACGAGTGCTTTGGAAGGTTTACAAGCCTTAATGCACATCTACACATTATCTCGAGCTACTTGCTATCTGATGTGACCTACACAAGCTAATGCCCAACATGACTGGCCATATAAGGTGACATGACCATGTCACTAGGCTCAAGCAACTAGATTTGGGGGACACACTCATGCCATCCTTATGTTGCTGTCATTCATACATCTTTGACCCTCGAAGCTGTGGCATGGAATCACCACCTATGTCATAGGACATGATCCATGTCTAATGTCAGCATTCAAAAGTTTATAAGCCGGTGCATGAAAGCTTTCTTAGGGGTGTTTATTATAGGGTTTTGAAGGCTTGGTTGCTACTTTAGGGTTAGCCTTGAAAAACCCTTTAGGGGGAGAATAATTAGACTAGATTTTTGTATGCTATGTAGAAGATTGAAGATTTGACTCAATTCAAGCCTATGCTTTCTCTCCCTTCTTCATATTTTTATGTTGACTTACTAGATTTATTTATTTTTTAAAAAAACATGTGCATTGTTGCTAACTAGTATTTAAATTTAGTTGTTTTGGTTATGATTAGCCTCTTTGGGGGCTAATTAGTCTTGTTTAATCCTTAGCCACATGTAGTTCAAGCTTGTAACTAGGTTTTTTTTTTGTCCGCCATGTGCTTAATTAAATGCTTAAAACATCATTCATTCATATTTTTAGGGGATTGACTTTCGTTGAAAGACGACGTCAGTTGTTAGCACAGATAGGGACTAGTAGGATTTTGATATGAAAATAGCAAAATCCTCACTAGGTTCATAACTTCCCACATTGTAGTCTAATTACACTGACCTCATGAAAATAGCTAGTTAGGATAATTAGACTAGCCTTTGACCCCTGAAAGAGGGCTTGAGTGAGCTTTGATAGAATAACTGACCGTTCCTAAATACTTATACTGGCTTCGATAGGTTAGCTTTCATCTAGATTAATTTGTTCATTAAGAGGTGAAATCACAACCTTAGCTTTCTTTTAGTGTTTGCTTAGCTAGTTAAGTTTTCAATATTATCACCTTTTAATTTGCAAAACTTGAGTACTCAAGACAACTGTGGTGCTTGAAAACACAACTCCTTATGTATACGACCCATACTTGTTGATTGTTAACTACAGCTACACCACGCACGTGTGGTTTTAACTATAATAGCATGCTAGCTTGGATAGCCAATGATATAGTACCCAACACCTTTCCTTCATACGTCTGCTATTTCCAAAATTGATACACCTTTCTTCACCGCCTTTACTTTGCAATGTAAAGGATTAACTCCCTATGGTATAAACAACAAATGATTCAAGTATAGGCTTAATCTCATCTATAATTTCTCTTTGAAACACTTCTTGTTGCAGGAGTAGGAAAAATCTTCCATACACCCAATGAAGAGTAAGCTAGCAAGTTCAACTTCCTCCTCAACTTCAAAGCCATAATTCAAGTGGGTCTTGTGGTCACTCTTGGAGATGAGGCTCAAGGAGGCGATTCTTTAAGGTCCTTATCAACTTGGGGATTTTCATGGCTTTTGTCCAAGCAAGGGTGGTGACATAATTACTATCCTTGAATAAGGAGTTTAGCTAATTTCCTACATCACCACTTTTTTTTTTTTTTTACTTTTCTCAATTCTAGGCAGAATTTTTCTGCACCTTTTGGCTTGATTTTGAATGGCTTGATAAGAATCGACCAAGTTACAAAGCTGAAACTTAACAAGAGTCTATGCAAGACTAGCTTTGCACATTTTCATTAGGAGCTTGTTTGGTTAACCAAATGGACGATTTATGAGTTAATTTTTTGTGGGTAGTTAGTGTACATCAGAACCAATCATCCTTCAAGATAATCCTGAATCCCCCATTAGGGATGGTTGAGGATATAAGCAAATAAGGACATGCATAGAAAATTCCATCCCTTGTAATTAATCTAGTAGTCCTACTTTTCTTTGTTTTGGTTGTACAGTTAGCTAGAACTTCATTATTAGTTTTTCCTTGTAAGTCAATTGGTTCTTTCTAACCTTGAAGAGGAAGGCACACCATTACAAGATGGATTGATTCCTTATAGAATTTTCATATTTTTAATTTCGAATAGAATGAGCTTGTTACTTATCTCTCTCCACGAAAATCTCTTTTTTTTCCCTCTCTTGGACTGTGGTGAATGTGAATCTTCTTTTGCTCCAATCCCTGATGTTTAATGAATGACACAATTGTATGGATTGTTTGAGCATTTGGGAGTCATTTTAGGGTGTTAGTGTGCTTGATTGTACGATTTATGCCTTTATTTCTACTATTACGCTTGATTTTGCTTTTTTATAGGGTGTTTGCATACTTTGACTTTGTGAGCCAAGTTATGTGAGTATAATGATGATTTTGAGGCCTTGTTGATCAAAGAAGATAGTGAAAGAGGCCTAAAGAGACCTCACATGGACAAATCATGGTCACAACCATGGTCTAGGATGTTCCAGGAAAAAGTTGTAGGAGAGGAACAACAGATAACAACTAGGCCAGAGGCCACCATGACCTGTCCGTGGCGATCCTTGTTCCCCATAACCTGCTAGTTTTCTTCGCAACTTTTCGAGTTCCAAGTGTTTTGTACATTTGCAGACTTGATTTCAGCAATAAAAGCTCATTTTTACCACTCCCCTTGCATCACATTCCATTCCACTGTTCGACACTCCTCAACTAGATTAGGATTTAGATTTAGGTTTATATTAAGGCAGAGAGTGAATCGAAGTGAAGATCTTGCAAGGATTCCATGTCGGGTTTGCAATTGACGGATTCAAGCGCGTTATTTGCTGAGCCTCTTCTATTCTCTTATCTTATCTTCTCTTATCGCATATTAGGATTATGTTTTGTAAATTTGATTATCTTTTGTTGTTTTGAACTTGGGTTGATTCCAATACTTGTGAATTTTCCCAATCTTGTGTTGATCTCATTGGTATTTTGGAATCTATTAGCTTGCTCTATTGAATCTCTGATGTTTATTATGTTATGAGAAATTTGATCACATCCTTGTATTTTGAGTTAGTGATGTTTGGAAGCATTCTGAGTAATTGCGCAAAGAGCAATAATAAAGATTGAGTGAGATTGGTCATGCATTCATTTTGTGTATTTTGGGCCAAGTAAGGTCATTTCAGGGGGAAATGAATATTCATGGATTTTCATGGAGCTTTTAGCTTGATTAATGAGAAAGAAAAGACAGGTACACAATTTGGGAGCTTGTTTATGAGCTTTGAATTATTTATGGATTTTACACAGAAAATGCCAAGTTTAGTGAGCTTAATAGTTTCTATTGAGTTCAATGATTCATTTGGGGTGGAATTCTATATCTAATGGATTTATGAATGAAATATGAGAAGTGGGGAGAGTTGTGACTCAAAAATCATATTTATTAGATCAACTTATTGCAGTTTATGCTATTTTGAACCAAGATATATCTCTCTTGGCCTCAAACCTTTCTAAGTTACTAAATTCAGAATGTATCAAATGTATTTATCAAGCCAATCTAGTGTGCTCGTTGTTATCTTGAACCAAGTTATGCATCAGCAGGCCTTAAACCCATATCAACAACCTACCTCAGAAAAGGCCAAAAACCATTCTCCCATTTATCACCATCAAGGTCTTTTCCTTTGTAATCTCATTTATCTCATTGTGGTCTATTTTTACTTTCATTTACTTTATATCGGATTTAATTACTTTTATTAATTCAGTTTTGAAGTTATATTGAAATACCCATGTTATGTATACCATTTAATTACTCAATTTCTATTACACATACTTTTACTTACTCAATTATGCGAGTAATGATCATTTACTGACTACACATGCCTACAATGACATTTATGAAATAGGTTTGGGGCCTAGTTATCATTCCCCATTACGCATAAGTGTTATCAAGTCAGAACATATTTATCAAGTCAGATGACATTTATGAAACAACTGACTTTTATCAAGCCATATGACATTTTTTAAAGACTCGAGGTACGTCCATTACCTGTATCTTTAGAAAGTAGAACATGTTTATCAAGTTACAACTCTTAATGAGTTTATTAATGAATAAGTTTATACAGTGATTTGCCATTTAACTTGTGACCCCATCAGTTATCATCTATAAGGTGTCAGCCCATCATTTACCCGCGTGGCTTCAGGCCAACTCTTGGTTGAATTTGTGGGTGTAGACCTATGTATAGATCATATCATTGCAAGGGGTTCACATCTAGATAATAATGAGAAATTCAGTTTCATATTACTTTCATTTTCATTGTTATTGCGAACTAGATGACTTACAAAAGCTGGTACCCATCAACAGTGTTTCTATGCTCATTTTACAATATAGGAATGCATGTACTGAGTTTTTGCTCACATTTTCGAATTGTTTTCATGTTTTCCATTTTAGGTGATAAAGTATCACATGTTTCTCCATTTAGAAAGCCCTTTTTGAAGTCATCAGATGCTCACAGTGGATTCAGCATAGCATGAATGTTGGGATCGACTTCAAGGTCAAGTTGGGTCTGTATTCAATATACTTGTGTAGTGTGAAGTATCAGTTAGCACATGGTATGATTAAGTTGATGGTATTGAAGTTGAACTATTATGGACGTTGGTCTTGAAATGTTTCAGTTTAATAGATTTTTTGATTGTGAACATGAGTTGTAAGATTAAATAGTTTCAGTGACCCTTGTCCTTATCAGGACGGCGGTAGCACCCTCCTATCATTAAGTCTTCCGCTACAGTTTTTTGTAAATCATGTCATTAGCATTTTGGGGGCATTACCAGGTGCCAAAGGAAGAGAATCAATATGAAGGCTGAAATTGTGGATGGATGATGAAGGTAATGTGAATAAGCAATTTCTTTCTTTTTTAATTCCTCTTATTCTTGATCCTTTTTTTCATTCTTCTCTTCTCTTTTTTTTTCCTTCATTTCTTTTATTCCCCTCTTTTTTCTCTTTTTCTTTCTTCCTTGAATGGGACTGTTTGGTCCATATTCACTTTTTAATTTGCTGATTTCGATGTCACTATGACACACTTCCACTCCCTAGTTAGATAAGATGTGGTTATGAAATAAATGGGCTCTTTAAAAATCTCAAATGGGTTCTATGAGGTAACTTAGCAGGTTTAACAAAGATATTAGCGAAGATTACCAAAAGAGGCATCCTTTCCTAGGCATGTCTTTAGAAGCTTTACGACTTATTGGAACAAAATTTCTCATCACTCCCCTTTTTAAATGATGTATTGAATTCCTTGGCCTTTTTTTCCTTATTTTATTTCTCTCCCTCTCATTTTTCCTAGCTCACCTTGTAAGGGTTTCAAGGTAGCTTGTCTTCTTTGTTCTCTTTTTTTAACTCCCAATTCGTCATCAAACAAGAGCATTTTTGGCAAGGAAAGGGGAAAAAAGGGAATGGGTTTAGGAAATATGAGAGTATTGAAGTTCCATGACTTTGATTCAAAAAATGGGACAGTTAGTAAATAAGTGAAGGGAGTCCTTTATCCAACTTATGAACACAAGTTCAAGGGGTTGGTGGTGGTTTTTAGATTGTCTGGTGTGGATGTATATAGTAGGCTTAGTCGTGAAATCCTAAAATTAAAGGGATTACTAGTATATTTAGTCTCATGTTTCAATATTATAGATCCATAGGAGAACCTTTTCCAAGGATTATGCAAGCTTCATTCTCAGATCTTATGTTTAGTGTTAAACACATGCCTAAGGTGGATCCTTTTAGTTTGACCTAAAGTGACCCTTTTTGCTTCTTTTTTTGGAATTTGAAATGAAATCCTTAGTGACATATAAGAGTTTTTAAGCTTAGGCTTCTAACTCTTTGTCTAAAGTTCATAGCTAGAGTTTCGTGCTCATCAAAATTTGAGACTACTGCCCTATAATGTGACATTATTGACTTGCTTTTGGGTTTTCCATTGGAAGTAATCTTTATTAGCCTGCATTTAAGTGCCATCTCTCTCATCTTTTATTTCGTGAGTAATAAGATGAGAGTTTAAAAGGTGGAATGTAATAGAGGTGGGTACCTAAAGGGAAAGATTAATCATCTTTGACAAAGGTTGAGGGAAATGTTAAGCTAAAAGGAGATGATGGCTTCATGGGGTTGAAGGTTTAGGCTAGGCTGGAAGAAATAGGGTTAAGATGCTGGATCTAGGCTACTAGTTTTAGATAAAATTAGGCTTTAGACAACTAACCTCTGGGTCAAAGCTGGATCTAAGTGTATCTCAGATGAATCATGGACCTATACTAGGCCTAAGCATGACTTGGGTTCAGTTCGCCTACAATGGGCTAGTTAGACATGTAGATGGATCCAAGTGCACTCATGCATGTATCTATGACGTAAGGAATGGATGTACGACGAATGAACCATGGACTTATGCATGGATAAGATTCAAGGTCTTGATTGAACTTACGCATTATAAATATGATGCATGATTGGATTCAACCTAAAATGCGCAAGGGCTCTAAGGGTCTAATAGGCTGCATTATGAACTTTAGGCCTAGATGGACTTATGGACTATGAATGATGAGGCCAAACAATGTATGACTCTTTTGGCCTAGGTAGCCCACAATTGATATGTTAAATCCCGATAATGGCCTTTAGACTTTCCTAATCATATAATGAGACCTACAATCTTATAACTTAAAGTGACCTGGGCCTAGAGTAATAATGTCCACCCTCATATTATGATGTATGCAAGGTCTAGAAACCAAAAAATTTCTATCGGTTCTTTCATAATATTAGACCAAAACACTTAGACTTTGCCTAATCTGAGAAGTCTAAAACATGACCACACCCTTAACTGGGCCAAACTAACATTTTCTTAACCTAAGCCCCTAGATATAATGAAGACGTTATGAATCCTAAAGCATCAATACATGGGCCTTTAGGTATGGGTTAGTTTTAGAAAGACCACTAGAGCTCTAAACATCCATAGTATCATGCATGCACATGAATTCCATTCTAATAAAAAGTTTTAAGTTATAAGTGGTTTACATAAGGTCCAAAATAGTCCTCTCATGATTCAAATGCTTCGTCATCCATGGGGTGCGTGCCAATACTAAAATGTTCGGTTGCTTTCCTATATATAATGCAGACTAAGGAATGTATGCCACCAATGGGTGAAACGGTTGCTTGCTCAATCGGAAGTCCTAATAGGCCTACTGAGTGACCAACTATTTTCTAAAGTAAATATTAGCGGGGTTAACCTAAAAACGCTGTTAATCCCAGTAATGTAGCATTGTGACACAAGAATGCCTAATGCAAGTGTACTTAAAATGACTCCCCGTTTTTATTTTCAAATCTTGTGCTTTTGAAAAAAAAATCCCCAATCGAGTCATCACTATAAAGAACGACAACCCCAAAACCCATGTGTAGTTCCCTATGAATGGTAGGGCTTAGTGGATGTACTCATATGCTTTTACTTCTATGTATTTAACTTATTTTACAACTGAATAATTTGAATTGGGGAGCCTGGGAATAGATCCAGAGCCTATCTAAGCTAAAACAACACTCACTATTTGGGTCAAGAGCCTGGACAGTGCCTGATCAGTGGAACCCGATTGAGAGGGCTAGACCATGGCTAGGCTTCCCAGGCCAAGCAGTCATGCATGCTTAGATCAGATAGCCTATTTGGTCTGTAAATCTATCCCTACTTCCTTATTCTAAAGTACTAAATGCGAAAATAACATGAAAAATAAATCAATAAAATCAAGTTTATTAAAAAGAATAGAATCGTCAGTGAGTTTTCAGGAAAAATGTATGAAACCAAGTCTACTCTCTAAAACAAACCATAACCCCAAAGGGGCATCAAAAGGGACAAAATATTCATTTTCAAATGTTTTACAAACACCCTAGTATAATCCTTGAAGTAGGGACCATCCGTCTCCATAAGGTTGAACCAAGGATCCAGATTCGAGAGTGAAGGTACAAAATCATACTGGAATACATCACGATATCATCTCTCACCACCGAGGGCCTCTACTAATCAAAATGAGAAACTGGAGTTAGTTTTCCTTTTAAATACCAAGCATGTAGCATATTAAGATGATCAAATCAGATAATAAAACTTAATGGTGCAACGTTAGTGTAAAAGAAACTCAAAGGAACAATCCAACTAATTACAGCGGGCGGGGGCAAGGATTATTAGAAATTACATCTTTGCTTAAACCCAAAACTAAATAGAATAATAAAAATGGAAAACAGAAAGAGAAGAAGAGGTCATTTTAGTCATGAGGCCCACCTAATATACTTGGAAACCAACTACAGTGACACCCCTTTTCTAATCAATCAATTTTTCAATCTTAATGCTTCTCCTCACAATTTTTGTTCATGTTTTGGTGTATTTTTGAAAATGTTTGCTCCATTAAACCCTAGGGGAAGACTCCTTTTATAGAGCCTAAAAGATAAAAATATATTGATTAAAAAAAAGGCTAAAAAAGAGGTCGGATTTTCTCTTGTCAAAATTTAATCTAATCAATAGCTTATCAGAAAATTTTTTTGTCAACTGGGATGCATTTTGGATGCTAAGATGAGACAAAATTGTAGGTAGGCTCCCACTAAGGACCAACTCTAATTCCTTGCCAGTTCAGGTCAAAGCCCAGCCAGATTTTAGACTACTTCTATGATTATGGGCTATGGGCTAGACTAAATAATTGCATGCACATTTAAAGTCTAACATCATCTTCATTTAGGCTTAAATGAAGGGTGAATCCTATTACTCCCCCAAATATGAGAATTAGGGCATAGTTTTGTCATTTGGCAGTTTATAAAATTCGTGACACCAATTTTTGGTGTCTACACAATCCATTCTCCCCAAAATTCTTTGATGTCTTGTTCTTATTATCAAGCCTTAGATCACACGTTAAGTACTAGTCCTTGCTATGCTCCCTAGTTGTCTATTGGACAAGACAAATGAATATGGCCCATTAGAGACCCAAGAATGATCCATTTTACCATTACTTTAACCCAAGCCAGAAAAAGCACTGTAACTTCTCCTAAAGTAATGACCAAATACTGTTGTTCTAAACTATGAGCCTGGAATGTTTCCTAGAAAAAACTCTCAACCCATTGCCCATCCTTTTAGTTGTTACTAGAGACTCGGCCTACCAGGGTGTGCCTAATGCACCTAGACTACCACTTCCTATTATGTAGACCTAGCCTCCCCCTAGTTACACCAACATTGATAAACTTGATAGGAGAATTAACAATAATGCGGAAAGATTGATAAATGTCAATGTAGAAAAGATGATGAAACTAATGCATGGCTAATTTTCTCATTAAGCATAATCCACTAAAGAGCCAGGTACTTTTCTAGTCAACCAGAGGCGAACCATAATGTTCTTGCTTCCTCATTTTATCCTTAACCTACCTCTGTCGAGAATGTAAAGAATGTAAATGTAGTCACACCTCTTCGATTAGGTCGAGAAATTGATAATCAAGTGGGCAATTCGAAAGAAACCTGTAGTTACCGTCACATTTTCTTCTAAAAGGGATCGTGTTTACCCTCTTGTCCTCTAGAGATTGGTCCATTAAATAGTTCAAGGGATATTACCAATAGTGTCCCTAGTGTTCTAACCCATATTGTGATCAAGGGGAACCTAAGGAGAAGAACTTTACTAACATAGTGGATCCTTCATCTTTTTAAGATCCTTCCTCTTGACTACTATTGAATGCATTCATAAGCTTATACCTCCTTTCCCCCAGAGACTCAAAAAGGGACTAGGTATAGTTTTCTTGAATCAAAAGTAACATTCCATTGCTTCATACTATTCAGTAGATGCCTCTCTATGTTAGGTTCGTGAAGGATCTTTCTATTACCAAGAGATCTACTAGTGTTCCTAAGAAGACTTTTTTAGCCTCTGGTGTTAGTTCTACTATCTCCCATCAAACTCTAATAATGTACAATAACCCCGGTTGCCCTATTATTTACATTATCATAGGGGTTTGACTCTTTCATTGAGCATTGTTTGACTTGGGGCCTCTGTCAATTGGTTTCCCTTCACTAAGTATCAGAGGCTAGGGTTAGGTGAGCTGAAACTTATTAAAATGGTGATCCAGTTAGCTAATAGATTGGCCATATTACCAAGGGGTGTGGTAGAAGATGTGCTAACTGAGGTGGGTGAATTCATTTACCAAGTAGATTTTATTATGCTTGAATTTGAAAAGATTACCAATCAAATCCCTGCTATTCTAGGGCTCTTTTCTTGACTACTTCAAAGGTTCATCATATAATTGGTGATGAGCATAAATTTGTTGTTTTTGAGTTTAATGACTTGTGCTATGCTTATAAATCTTTACTTGCATCTCACAACTAAAAAAGTTCACACTACGATAGCATCTAGGAATGGAATATACATTGACCATAAGCGATGAAATTGGCAAAGAAAAATATAAAACTTTTTGTGGTTCAGAACAGCAATAGAATCAGCCATGGATTCAACATTCGTTGCTTAAAAAAATAGTTGCATCAAAATTATTGGTAATCAGCGATGGAATGAATCATAACTAGACATTAAAAAATTGATTTTTTAAATGCAATGACAGACTAGTTCGAGGCCCTGTGTCCTCTTTTCAAGAGACTATTCTTTGCTTAAAAAGCATATTCTTCCCTTAGCCTTCATCCACCTGTTTCCTTTCTCCCTTTAATGTGAGAAACTTAAACCACCCCCAATCTTCTTTATTTTCTATAAATACCACCCCTACCCTCTGCATCATATCCTACCCACTCTCACCCCCTCGGCTTCTATGTTCTCATCTCGAATGACTTATCCTTTCGTAGCATTATTTGCTTGTACCTCCCTCAAATGCGAATCACCGCCAACATCCCACCTTCGCTCATCCATGTTCAATGACCCTCACCTTAAATTCACCTCAAATAAACAACACATACAGAGAGAAAGTAGAGAGGTTGTTAATGAGAGAGAAAGTGAGGGATGTAATACATTGAGAAAAGGAAGAAAAGCATGCCATCCAAATCTGGAAGCTAAGCAATGCGATATCAAGCAAAGGAGCATCTAATACAATATAATCAACTTGATGCATGACTCCACCTCTCATCCTCTATCAGATTTATAGAGTTTCAAGCCTAAGATTTGAAATTAGAACTTGAAGTTTTGAAATTTCACATTTGAATTTCAAAATTTTAGATTTAAAATTCGAGTCTTAAGTCTAAAAGTAAAGGTTATTCATCCCCTTTTTGTCTGTGTTTGCTCCTATCTCTTTCTTTCTCTACAATATGTAGTGCTTAAGGATCGAGTTTTAGATCGAAATTTGTAGTTTAAAACTTAAAATTCCAAAATTTTTAGATTTGAAAAATTCGAAGTTAAAATATTCAAATTTATCTCTAGATTTTGTTTTCCATGCATGAAATTTCAAAAATTTTAGATTAAAAATTTTTAAAATTGATTTTAGAATTTCAAAATTTTGAAGTTAATTTTTCTTTTCAGATTTAAAATATTCTAACTGTAAGTCCAACTTTCGATTTTTAAACATAGAATTTTTGGAATTTTGAAATCCATGTCTAAATTTTAATTTTTCAAATTTCAAGTTGCAAACTTTAAGATGGTTACAATTTCAGTATTCTTTTTATTTTATTACCAAATTTTAACTTTGCAATTTCAATTCACTTTTATTTTCTTCCTCCTAAATCTAAACTTTAAATACATTGGGGGGTTTTTTTATGAGATTATGTAGGTCTAAATATCTGGATGAAAGAGATGACATATCAGACGTACTTTTAACATTTATCTAAATCTTAAAGTTTTTGGATCTTATAGGTGTTTGCAAGCTGATTTGGTTGTAAACTAAAAAGTCTAATTTGAATAAACAATCTAGGGCAGAAATTCTAGTTCAAATTAATTCATGATTTTGATATAATTTTCGTTATGAGATTCATGTGTGTAATTTTTTTTGGGTATATTTTCATGTATAACTTCATTATTTTAAGCTTTTTATTATAAATTTTGCAACTGTTTCATCTTAACGTATACATTGACAATTGATGTAACCTTTTTCTAATCTAGCATAGTTTTAAGAGTTTGTTTTTTTTTGTACAGTTTGTTTTATTATTACCTTTTTTCATTTACTCTCAACTAATACATATTTTTCCATTAAAAAGAGAAAAAAAAGAGCGGGGGCTTCCAAGGGAGTGTTTGACTATTTTTAAAAAAAATAAATAGTTAGCGACGGAAATGGAAGATATGTCACCATTCAGCAACGAACATATTCTGTTGTCAAATATAGCAACAGAAAAATTTTGTCGACATTTTGTCGCTAATTTAGCGACAGAGCTATGCAATTCGTTTGCTAAAATTTAGCGACGGTTGAAACAGTGATGGGAGCTTTCCATCGCTATTTCTGTTCTTGATTTCAATTTTCCCTTGTTGATTTATATTTGTTTGTCGCTAGTTCCATTATTATATCACATCCTTTCAATAGTGCGTACTACTATGTTTCATTCCCATGCTACGTCTCTTGACTGAAAACCTCTTCTAGAGTCGTTTAAGTATTCATTTTTTGGGGCTTGATGAATTCTTACTTGTAATTATTGCTTTTGAATTAGACTAGGACTAGGAGGAAAAATTGATTGTGTTACTAAGAGAGAACACGGAAGCCATATCTTGGTACTTAGGTGATATCAGAGTATTAGTCCCTCGATTGTGCAACATAGGATTCATTTGAGGATAATACTAAACCATACTGTGATCATCAAAGGTGTTTAAGCCCAGCCTTTTAGTTCAGTAAGTTAAATAGCAAAATCATAGATACGGAACTAGACTAGCAACCTACCCAATTTATTGTAGAAATTTTCGGGATCAACAATTGGACCATGCAAACTAGAAATAATTTTTCTTGGATAAAAGAATAGATTACTCGATCCATTTACGTATCGGTCATGATATATATAATAACTTGGTCATCCATTTCAAATGCATATCCCATTTTTGAACTTCAAGGTTATGAAAATCCACGAGAAGTAACTGGGCTGGTCCTATTTAAGTTGTTCCCAAAAAGGCAGGTATTACCATGAATAGAAATGTAAAGAATGAGCTGGTTCCCACCCTAATCTAGTCTACTCTCAGTGGTAGGTTTGCATCAACTACAAAGGATTGAATTCTGCGACTAGGGAATGCCATTTTCGCATTCTTTTCCTTGATCAGATGTTAGAAAGGTCAGTAGGACAATCATTCTACTACTTTTTGGATGCATGGATATTTTAGCTATACCCAGATCTCCATTGCTCTTAACGATCCGTAGAAGATTACTTTCATATAACATTTTAGTATGTAGGCCTTTAGGAACATGCCGTTTAGACTATGAAATGCCCCTGATGATTTCTATGTTCTCAGATTTACTTAAACATGGCATGAAAATTTTCAAGGATGACCTCTCTATGTTTAGGTCTGCTTTTGATGATTGTTTATCTTATATGACTAAATTGATGAAAAGGTCTAGGAAGATGAAAAAAATGTCACTTTATGGTTAAAAAGGGGATAGTCATAGGCCATGCTATCACTGAATATGGAATATAAAGCTAGGATTTATTTAATCGTTACTCGTCCCCTTCCCAGTTTTAGAAAAGCGGTAAGATATTTCCTCGGACATGCTCACTTTTACAATTGTTTCATTAAAGACTTTAGTTAGATAGCTAAGCCGTTGACCAACCTTTTAGCTCAGGATTTGGTTTTTCACTTCTGCAAGGAGTAGCATGTGGTATTTACTATGCTTAAGAAGCCTTGACCTCTCCTTTTATGCTTCATCCTCCCATCTTCACAGAAGCCTTTAATTTGATGTGTGACACATTTGGTTATCTTAGGGCAATGTGCCAGTAGGAAACTCCATGTCATGTAAAGGGATAGCAACATGTTGGATACCAATAGGATGTTTAGACATCCAAATCAAATCAAATGAATGATTGAATTTGAAAATCCAATCCAAATCCAACTCCATCAAATCAATCTATATGAAATTCTAATCGAATATGGATCGGAGTAAATCCACATACAATCAAATATAATTAGATTATACATTTTCATTCAATATTACACAGTTGTTTCTTTGCAACCATGTTTTCACTTACTTGTAAATGCAATGTTGTTAAGCACCTTTTCAATCTCAAACACCTTTGCATGTCAAACATTTCAATATGTCAAAGTAAGAAGATATTGGGAAAGAGTGCTAAGTTACTCCTGGGGAAAGGGGATGGATAGTAGCAATGCAATTGGAACAAAGGGGAAGAAAATATAACTTCGTTTGACAAACAAGATAGATCGAGAGGGAGATTGGGAAGGAAGAGGAAGATAAGAGAGTATTGCATACAAAGTGTAGAGCTTATAATTTAATTTTTTTTTTCATTGTTAGGGTATCAGCAATTTTATAAATTGGACAAATAAAATGAAATTTCTGAAAAAATGATCGAATTGGATGATATTCAAATCGGATTGGCTATCCACCACTTTCAATCAGATCTGACTTGGATTTGAATTATTTTTTATTGGATTCGAATTGGATTTTTTTTCCATATTTCAATAAGATAGTTTTCCCTAGGATTGGATTGGCATCGCATCAACTTTGCACTACATTGTTATCCTTATTCATTTATTATGCGAATCAAACATTCAATGATGCCCCACTGAACTGCATTTTGACTAAGAAAGAATTTTTTGGTTGTGACATTTGGTTTTGAGAGGTGTAGACTCTATCTGATTAGGTCTCATGCCGCTGTCCATATGAAGCAGATCAAACCAGGCCCCCATGATTGCCAAGATCATTAAAATCGGAAAAACTAAATTTGTATTTTTGGGGATTTTGTGCAGGAAAAGAAAGGAAATTAAGGGGATGTTCATGCTAAAGGCAAACCACTACATGAGCTAACACAACACCACTTAATCTCATAAAGACCTAGCCACCAAAGACCAAGATAAACTTATGACTCTAATCACCATTCTTAAGGCAACAGATAAAAGAAAAGAGATTTTTGCGAGAGAAACAATCCAAAAGCTTCATTTATATTTTATTCATGATTTCATCCGAAAGCTCTATCATCTAAGTGAATACAAGAGGCTAATTTATAGCTACAATAATTAGTGCCCCCTTCTTCAAGCTAAAAAATTAAGCTAGTAGAAATAAAGTACCTACAGGGTTAGTGTGGACTAATAGCATTCAAGAATCCACTCTAGCCAACGACATTTATACAACAATCTAAGTCTCTTGAAATTAGAAGCTTCTTGGCTAGTTATGAGTTATCCAAAATGTAAGGTTGGAACTGTTGTTGCACTTACACTTGATTGGTGGCGTCATTTACTATACCGTATGAAGGAATTTGGGGACGATATTTAATGGGGATTTTTTTTAGGGCGCCTAATCACTTCCCACAAAACATTACCCCTTAATCATCCATTTGGTGGCCCAATTAAACTCTTAATCAAAATCATGTTTATCCTAACCTGCAGTGACCCTTACTCTATTTAAGCTCTATAAATTACTCAATACTTCAAATTTGATGGTGTTCTATAGCTTTTTAGAAAATAGACGTGTGGGGATGTCCAGCTATAGCTGAAACACTAATTTTGGAGCTTATTTGATAATCCAAAAATAGCTGAAAGTTGACCTATGAAAAATTTCTGGACAGCTTTTGCTTGAACTCTTATTTGACATAATCCACCACTAACAGGTGAATTATGAACCTAATCAACTTAGGGGTATCAGCATATTAACTATTTTACCTTTAAGCACCTTTCTTTCAAAAATGGATGCTCAACTTGTAGTTGTGAGTAGACCTGGTAAACACTGACCTGACCTGAAAACCCGACTAGAACCCGTCTGAAAGTTTTGGGTTTTGAACACGATTTTATCAACTCGAACCCAAAATGAACTGAACCCAAAAAACCTGTAAATTTTTGGGCCAAAGCTGAGCCGAACGCGAACCCGAACCCACCCGCTCAACCTGCATATTATATCCTTATTTTTTATTTTTCTTTAATTTTTTCCCTTAACAATACTAGTTTTTCATTATAATGAGTTGGTTAGAGATACGCTTTATAACTATCGCATCTTTTCGTAAATTAGATGATCGTACCCGTTCTTTCCCAAATGCATTCTCATAAAATAACGTCGTATAGAACTTATAAATGGAACTACTTTAGAAATGGGCATGAAATATCTAGTCTTATGAAAATTAATTCAGAATGACACAAGTATTAAAAATATGCAAGTCATACCATTATATTCTTAGTGAATTGAATACGTCTCATTGCATTGTAAATAATATTACTCTATAATAATCAAAAATTTTGATGTTATAATTAACAAATAATTGTAATATCTTGTGTGTCTATAATATTCTTTCATTTGGTTTCCTTCTAATTGGTCTCGAACTTGATGCTAGTGTTGAGCAACTGACCAATTTGTGTTCATGTTAGAATCGATGAACTAAGAAAGCATACATGATTAGGTAATGATAGGTCAATTAACAAAATATCGAACCATTAAATGAGTTATTAACGGGTCGAATCACTTCAACCCATTATCATGCTTTAGATTGGGCGGCCCATGAATGACTCAACCTATTATTAATATTTAATATGTGGTCCAACCCACTCAAACGTGACTTAGTGTCCATCAGTACATGACATTCATATATCATATTGAAAAGTTTAAACATTTTTCTATATTCTTTCAAGAAATTATAGTTAGAATGCTTGTTCATTAAATACAGAAAATTTGAAGTAATAAATATGCCAAGATTTTGATTTTGAAAAAAAAGAGAAATAACTCACTAAAAAGGCGCTCCAAACCCGTTGGGTTGGCCTGAAACCGTAAAATCAAAATACACCCGCTCATATTTTACCCGAACCCAAAATATACCCGACTCATATTTTACCCTAATTCAAATACGCTCGACCCGTATTTAACCTGCCCACCCGAATTGACAGGTCTACTTGTGAGATGGATTTTGGTTTTGCAAGAATTCAATTATGAGAATAGCGAAATGAAAGGTTCTGAAAACCTAGTGGCTGACTACTTATCTAGGATTATCTTTGACGGAAAGCCTAACTCTCACATTTCTAAATTCTTTCCAAGTGAGCAGTTGTTTGCAGTCGATCCCAGTCCTTGGTGTGCTAATGTCATGAACTATTCAGTGTCTGGCAGGGTTCATGACGGTTGAAGTAAGAATGATAGGGATTGATTCTTTTGGCTTGTGAAATTCTTCATTTGGGAGGACCCTTATTTGTTTAAGTATTATTCTAAACATGTCTTTAAGAGGTGTATTCATGACCATAAGGTTCAGAATGTCCTTTGTTTTTTTATGACCAAGCATGTCGAGGGCATTTCAATGGGAAAAAGACAGCAACCAACCTTATTTTGTGTGATTTCTATAGCATACTGTATTTAGGGATACTTTTGAGTACTACAAGAATTTCCCTAACTTCCAACAATTGGTAGGATTAGCAGGAGATACATGATGCCAATCAATCCCACCATTGCGATATAGATATTTGTTATATCAAGCATATGCTTCATAGGGCCATTTCTAAATTCTTTTTGGAATGAGTATATTTTGTTGGCAATGGGCTATAGTTCTAACCGGTTATAGGTCATTCTTAATAGGGCCAATTATGCTAAAGTAATGAAATTCCTTATGGAGAATAGTCTTGCTAGATTTGGCATGCGCTAAACTATAATTAGTTATCCGTTTTACTAATACGACTTTTGATCACATATTGAGGGGGTACTCTGTAGCCCATAGACTTGCCACCTGATGTCATCCCTAAACTAATGGTCAAGTGGAAGTTCCCAATAAGCAAATTAAGCAAATTCTTGAAAAGACTATGAGGAGGAACCGAAAGGATTGGGTCGTCAATCTTGTAGATTCTTTATTGGTTTGCAGGATGGCTTTCAAGACCCTCTTAGGTATATCGCCTTATAGGGTCGTCTATGATAATCCTTGTCATTTTCTTGGCGATATTAAGCATAGGGTATGGTGGTGTATCAAGATACCTAATTATGATTTGACTGAGTGATAAGTGTCCAATTTGCATAGGATTTTTAGGAGGTTATGCTTGCATTTTTACATATAAATATCCATTTTTTTAGTGATTTTATGCTTGTTTTCTACTTTATACTCGAGTTTGGTGTTGTTCATTGAACTTTTGCAAATTCTAGCTGAGAGAACTCATATGTGCCTACAAAATGGATGGATAAGAAGTAAATGGGTAGAACCAGCCACAATTTTGCTTGAACCAACCAGGAATAGCTTAGAACTAGCTTGAATTGATTGTACAATAAAGGAACCCAATTGGGTTCCTTCATCATTTTGTCCAGTTCAACAGCAAAGCAACATTTGCAGCATTTTGAAGCATCTAGAGGCCACCGTGGTGAGCTCATGGCAGAACATATGGTTCGTGGCAAGTTACGTCATGCATGACTATTTGGTTTCCCTTGTTTTGACATTTATTGCTTTGGTTTTAGCAATATATGGCACTCCATTCCAGCAACCATCATCCATCAACCATCATATCTTCCATCTAGATTAGGTTTTAGAATAGATTGGAGTAAGAGAGCATGAATTGAAGTGGAGACTTTGCAATGATTTCATGCCGGTTTACAATGATAGTTAAAGCATGATCTTGGTTGAGCATATCGCTTCCCTTTGCTTTTCTTTTCTCATAGAATCATGCTCTCTTGGATTGTAGTTCACGTTAATTTGTAGTTTTAAATCTAGGGATTGTTGCTAAATTTGCTATTTGAATTACTTGCTTCTATTGAATATTTGGTGAAGTATTAAAAAGAAAAATTTCATGTGAAAGTAACCAAATTTGACTTGGTTGTGTGATATCATGGGAAAGAATTACTGATCGAGAGACCTAATATAATAATGACATCCCTAATGAACCCAAATTAATCGACAAACCATGAGAGTTTATGATTGATCTGATTTGGGTGCTTCATTCTTTCTTGAAAGAGGGTTGTCACACCTCGATTGTCAACATTAGAATTTTCTACTTAAATGGAAAGTGCTTAATCTATTCTTGAATCGGGTAATAACATCCTGGACTTAATTCGTTGATTATTTATCCATTAGATTAGATAAGTAAGTTTAATTTGATTTCAATTTTCTAATTTTGATTCAGTTAGCCTATCTTAAGGGAACATAACCTACTAGATGATAAGTCCTTAAAGTGTACTCTATTTTGAGGTCATTTTGTTCCATTGTTAGGGAGAATTGTGTTTTATGCTATATTATGCACTCCTTTTCAGTTTTACGATTGGGTATGGTTCTTTTTTGTGTTTTGTAGGTTTTTGGACCTTTCTGTCTTATTTTGACCCTAGTTGAGAGGAATTTTACTTTCCATGGAGGCCCCTAAGTTGCCATGCCTATAGAAAAGTAAGAAGAACCAAAGAATGTTGAGCCAGAGCTGACCATGAACCCTCCAAGGTGGTGCCCATAGTTTGTGGTGGCCTCATTTCCCCCGAGGTTGTTTGTTTCCCGAGGCCGTTTGTTTTCTTCTGTTGTTCGACTTCCAGGCGGTTTCGCTATATAACGGCCTGTTTTCAGCCTCATTTCACATCCCATCATTCCATTTCCTCTTTTCAAGTTCATCAATTAGATTAGCGTTTAGATTAGATTAGAGGAAGAAATAGTGAATTGAAGTGAAGATTTGCAAGGATTCTATGCCCGATTTGTAATCGACGGATTCAAGCGTATTAATTGGCTGAGCGTTTCTTTTCTCTTCTCTTTTGTTCTCTCTTCTTTGCTCATTATCCTTGGATTTATGTTTTATAATTTTGATTATTTTTGTTTTTTTGATTTCGGATTTATGTAAATACTAGTTAAATTCTTGATTTGTTGTTCATCTCTTTAAGTATTTTGGAATTGTTGGATTATTTTATTGAATGTTAGAAGATTATTGTTTTGTGAGAAATTTGATCTCTTTCACTCATGTGTTGGGTATTAGGTGAGGAAATGAAAGGTGAAATTCAATCCTAGCACTCTAGGATTTGACTTGATTGTGTGGAGTCTTGGGAAAGTCACACCAATTGAGAAACCACAAATATGATAATCGCATGCTTAATGATCCTAAGGAAATCAAGACCACTTGAGAACTAATAGTTGGTTAGATTTAGGTTTTTCATTTGACATTGAAAGAGGATGTGGTACTTCGATTATCAGTTTTAAAATAACCAATTGAGGAAGAAGTGCTTGATTGATACATGAATGGAGAGATTACTAGTTTTGTATAATTTCTTGATTATTTATCCATTATATTAGATAGTTGATTAGTTTAATTTCAATATCAATATTGATTTGCTTAGCCTATCTTGACGGAATATAACTCAATAGATCAACTAAGTTGATGTGGGATTGACCTTGATTTGCTACAACGTCATCATGCGCTTGCGGTCCTATCAAGTTTTTTGGTGCTGTTGCCAGGGACTAGTATCAAATATTGGATTTTTCTCAATAGTTTTGACTAAGCATTTTGTTTATCTTTGAAAAAAAAAGGTTGAAAATTTAAAAAAATAAAAATCGACAAACAACAATGGCGATTTTCCATTTTACTCAATTTGGGCATGGATTATTTTGGAGGTATTTTAAACGTTTAAATGTCTTTCTTACTCAATGCGGTTATTGTATAGGAAAATGGAAAGTTTTAAGCATTGTTGATAAGGGTATTAATAGTAAAACCCGTATTCTTTTAGAGTATCGGGATTTTTATGGTAAAAACGTTGATGAGGCATGGTATTTGTTTGAGTGGATTGCTTGGAATTCATTTGAATTTGTGAAGGCTAGTCTTATTTCTATATATGCATTTCTTGGTCCCTGTGCATTCTATGCTAGATCTTTTTATGCTCCTTTTTGGTGTGATTTTTGTAATTCTTTTGACCATGAAACTAATTCGTCTCTTGATTATGCATGTTATGCTCAATCTAACTTTTCATCACCCATAGACAATACTGATGTTGTCCCAACCTTAAATGATTCATCCTTTCCTTTAGCTCAGTTCACAAGGCTCGAGGTGGGTAAGCCTTTTGGGTTTGTTGCGAGGTTTAGTGTTACTGATGCATGTTTTAGGTTGGAAGATACTTTTGATGATGTGCATGATCTAGTTGAGACTCCATTGGAGGGGTCACGTGATGTGTTTATGCATGAGGATTCTCCTAGCCTTAGTTGTGATAATGTTCTCCCTAATCCCCTTGATCACTCCCATGTTTCACCAACTTGTTCATTACCCTCTCATTCCCCTGAGTATCACATTGACATGCCCATTGATAATCCTATGATTTTTGATGCTAATAATATTTTGTGCTATGAGGATAGTATATTTAGTGTGCTTGGTGGGAATGTTGATAATTTTATGTCCCTAGGTTACTTTAGTGCCTCCCTTGACCCATATTGCATGTACCTAGTGGATGCACCTAGGAAAATTATGTGGAACACTTTTTTTGATTTCTCTGTTGATTTTTCTATGGCGTTTGGTTTATTAAAGAGAACGCTAACTTTCTTTGTTATGTTCATCTTCATGCTGTCTTATAGACAAGCTTGTGAGCCCCATGTTAGGTCATTTGACAAGCTTTTGTGGGCCTTGACGATGTCTGATTTCATGAGCAAAGTCTTGAAGATGTGATAGAGTGGCTGCTGCTCCATTTGCCCCGTTTGCAAGGAGGCCTTAGCTTAGGTGCATCCAGCACCTAACCTGGTGAGATCATTATGTTTTGTTTCCTTTCCCTCCTTTTGCTTTCTTTCCTTCAAATAATGATGTTTTATCAAAGCATGGGGGAAAGGTAGTTCCTATGTCTTTTATTTCAGTTATTAGTTTGCATATTTGCTAGACCCTGTGATTTTAGTTTTCTTTTTGTTTGAATTATTGTTTTGCATTTAGTTGCATTTAGGCTTGCATATAGGATTGCATATAGGGCTGGTATGGATTGGTTTGAGATAACCTCTAATGATGCTTTTGTTTAGGCAAAGTAGCTTTCATAAGTTCGAGTAACTTTTGATGTGTAATCCCATTTAGTGCTAAAATTTTTAAAGGTTTTATAAATATTCTTGCTTTGATCCTTGTCTTGATTGAAAACATTGTTATGCCTTGGAGTCCTTAGCACTAATGTTGGTGCATAGGAGTCATTTTATGAGCTTAATGAGGCTTTGTATATGTCCCATGCGATTTTGAGCGTTATTTGGAGTAATTCATTGTATTTAGTCTCATGTTTCTTTCATGCGTGTGACTCTTTCATGTTGCATCTCTAGATTGCCTAGACTCTTATTCAAAACCACATTTGCATATACATAGTTGATGATATGATAGAGACATTTTTCTTGTTGAACATTTTAGCCACATAGCCAAATAGCCTACCTTTGTATTACCTATTTATCCCCTTTGCTAACCCCTTTGAGCTTATATCTACCTTTGTTGTGAACACTTCATATTATGCCTAGGCCAAACACATATTCCTACCTTTAAGCCAAGTTCATATGTAGTGGGTAGGTTTGGGGATAATTAAGTTTAAGGTGACTTTGGTATGTTTGTTTTGATGAGGGATTGATGATATTAAGCATTTGTTTTGGTTCCCACTTGTTTGGGTTGTGTGTATATGTATTAGGTTGTGAGTTGATAGTTCATGATCCTATACCTTTCAATAATTGAAATTTTCATTTCATTTCCCAAAGAAGAATGAAAGAAAAAAACAAGCAGGAAAAAAGTCATGTTGAGAAAAAAAGAGAAAAGACAAGAAAAAGGAAAAAAAAACTAGAAAAACACTAAGTGATTGGCATTGGATATGTAAATAGCTTGTGTTCCTTCTTTGTCAACTCATTTCCTATTTCATTCATGGGGTGTGTTCATTGAATTGTTGGGGTTTGGAGAGTTGATAAACTTCATAATTACTTGGTGTTTTGGTTGGTTGCTTCTTAGTCACTTGGCTAAATAGCTCCACTATTACCCAAATTTATTATTTCACTCCTTTCCCTTAACCCTTTTCGCTCACATTACAACCCATATAAAGTCCTCTTGATTGTGTTGTGCATATTGCATTTTATTTGTGGAGAATCTATGAGCCTTGTCAAGCATATAGTAGATTGCATCTTTTAGAATGAGTCTTGAGTGAATCTATGCTATATTTCAAACACATGAGTGGGAGTTATTCACATTTTCCCAAGGTGAGGTTCTATTAGTCTAGTTAGCTCTATAAAGTCTCAAGTGCTTACATGACATGCTTGGCGGTTGGTCTCATACCTTTTCGAAAACCTTCTCTTCCTAATTTTGGAATATCTTGTGTGCGACTTAGGGTTGTCATTGATTGCTATTCTTGCTTGTGATGTGCTATGAGTTGTCTACTTTAAGGACGTTGTTATGTATTTGTGTCCTAGATATATCTCCCCCCTTATTGGTTTAATATATTGTTTGCTTGAGGACAAGCAACGGTTTAAGCATGAGGGAGTCCTTTTTGAGGTCATTTTGTTTCATTTTTAGAGATCATTATGTGTTTTATGCTATGTTACGCACTACTTTTTAAGTTTTACACTTGGGTATGATTATTTTTTGTGTTTTGCAGGTTGTGGACCTTTTTTGCCTTGATTTTGACCCTAGTTGAGTGTATTTTGACTCCCCACGGATGCCCCTAAGTTGCCATGTCCATGGGGAAGAAAGAAGAACCAAAGAATGTCGAGCCAAAGCTGGCATGGACCCTTTGTGGTGGTGCCCATGGTCCGGGGTGGCCTCATTTCCCATGAGGTTGTTTGTTTTCCCGAGATTATTTGTGTTTGCCGCGGCTGTTCAACCTCCATTCGGTTTTGTTATATAAAGGACTGTTTTCATCCTCATTCCACATCCATCATTCCATTTCCTCTCTTCAGGTTTATCAATTATATTAGGATTTAGATTAGATTAGAGAGAGTGTGTGTGTGTGAATTGAAGTGGAGGTTTGTAAGGATTCCATGCCTGGTTTGTAATTGACGGATTCAAGCGCGTTAATTAGCTGAGCATTTCTTTTCTCTTCTCTTCTGTTCTCTCTTCTTTTCTCATTATCCTTGGATTTATGTTTTGTAATTTTGATTATCTTTTGTTGCTTTGATTTTGGATTTATGCAAATGCTAGTTAAATTCTTAATTTGTTGTTAATCTCTTTGAGTATTTTGTAATTGTTGGATTGTTTTATTGAATCTTAGAAGATTATTATCTTATAAGAAACTTGATCACTTTTTTGCATGCATTGGGTATTGGGTGATGAACTCAAAGGTGAAAAATCGATACTAGAATCCTAGGATTTCACTTGATTGTGTGGAGTCTTGAGAAAGTCACATCGATTAAGAAGCCACGAATATGATAATCACATGCTTAATGATCCTAAGGAAATCAAGAGCCTTTAAGAAATGGTAATTGGTTAGATTTATGCATTTCACTTTACCTCGAGGGTTGTGATGCTTCAACTATTGGTTTTAAAATAACCAATTGAGGAAGAAGTGCTTGATTGATACATGAATTGAGAGATTGCTAGTTTTGTATGATTCCTTGATTATTTATCCAGTAGATTAGGTAGTTGATTTGTTTAATTTGAATATCAATATTGATTCGCTTAGCCTATCTTGACGGAATATCACCCAATAAATCAACCAAGTCTCTATAGGATGACCTTGATTTGCTGCAACGCCACTGTGCACTTGCAGCCCTATCACTATATTAGCATAGTCCTTCTAGGATACGACCTGGTTGTTACAAATATCAATGCACACTTGTAGTTCGATGAGGTATGAGTCTGGTGATGAGAGGAGACTTCAACTAAGTGAGCCAAAGGAGATTAGAGCTGAGGCATTTGGATCTTATAAGAAGAGGGTTAAGTTGTTTCGTGATAGACACATTCCCAGGAAGGAGGTCACCCTAGGAATGCAATTACTCTTGTATGATCTAAGCTCCATCTTTTTCTAGGGAAATTGAGGTTCCATTGGACATGTCTGCATATTGTTTCTCATGTTTTTCTCCTTGGTGCAATTGAAATATAGGATCCTAAGAATGGTGCAATGTTCAAGGTGAATGGTTACAATTTGAAGCAGTTTTAGGAGCTATCATGCATAGAGGATGTGGAGCGCCTGATAATCCACAAACTCGTCTGTGAGAAGTAATGCGCTACTGAGTTAGTTCTGGTATACTAAGAACTCAACCTAGCTTGGTTGAACTTTCTCTGCCTTTTGTTTTTCGTTTGTTAGTTAGTTTTCGTTATATATATATATATATATATATATATATATATATATATATGGTGTTTTGCATATATTTTTATTTTTTAGTTTTATAGTTCTGTCATTTTTGTTTCTATTTGAGTTTTCTTTTCCTTTTTATAATCATATTTGTTATTAGTTTTGTTTTTTGTGTTTGTACTTTCTTTCACTCCCAATGATGACATTGTATGATCTTGGCATAAGGGTAGGGAAGCCTTGTTTTAAAAAAGAAACCTTTTAAGAGGTAAAAAGTTTTTTGTTTTGTTTTGGGGAATGTACTCTGCCTAGCTGACTATGTCTTCTTGTAACTTGGCTCTTAGTTTGTATATTGGTATGGTGTACATAATAGAACTTAGTCCAAAGTGTGACATTTATGCTTGCATTCAAACCCTTAACATTTTTGAAGCGGCCTATCTTGACTCTACCTATGAGACTTTGACCCTTAAGGACTAATTCATCATATTTAGTCTCGTGTTTTCTTTTTTGTGTGTCTCTTCTATGATTGCATCTCTAGACCTTGCTAGGATTCACTTAAAAATTTAGGGTGTAGGTTATGATAATATGATAGAGACATTCTTTTGTTTTGCAACTAACATATACCAAACCCCAAACCATGTTTTGGCTACTCCTTCATCCCCACCAAAGTCCAAACCTAGCTCTGCATAAAAAAAAACACCACTATTCTAGCACTACCCCCTCATATGAAATGAAGTCCATTTGGGGTGTTCCATGCTTTATTAGGAAGCCTAGGCAGTCGTAGGAATATGGAATAAATTCTAGTGGTACTTCGCATTTTCTTTCCCGAAAATGCTGAAAGCCGCAACTCTTACGATCAAAGTTTTACCATGTAAATTCTCTAAATTTAGGTTAAGTTTGGTTCCAACATAATGTGACGCAGAGCAAGTTCCGAACTTGGGCCTACCTTCACTAGAAAGGGTCTTGACTTAAGTTGGCCCATTATTGGCTCTAGGTCAAGGATTAGGTCCTCCTAGGTTAATATTGACTTGGGGTCATGAAGTAGGTCCAAGTAGGGTTAGGAAAGGCGGTTGGGTATTAGTAGTCCTAAATAAGGAGTTAATCACTTAGTCCTCCCAAAACCACCTTCATTAGCTCATGTTTAATTTCTGGGCAGAATAATTTATGTAATTTCTAGCTCAACGTTTACCAAGCACATGAGCTTCAATTTCCATATATTATACATGGATGGAAAGCCCTAGATGTCTATTTTCCAAGAGTCTTGAATCGTCCTCAAGTTCCAAGTATTGAGAAAGATAAAGGTTAAATACTGAGCAAGGGTTAATCCAAGACTGGTAAAATGCATGGTTCTGATTATGGCCTTAATTGAGGAGGTTACAACTATAATTTTGGGGATTAATCAGCATGGGCAGCTTCTTCACACATAAGGGAAGAGTTGATAGGTGGCATCACCTCATTTGGAATAGTAGAGCCTACTCAAAACTCCCTAGAAGATGGAGGACGAATCATGGAAATACAGCTCATAGTGATTGTAATTATCTTATGTATCTTGATTTATTTGCCTAGGTTATTTTGTAAGAGTCCTATTGGTCCATTTGACCCACTAATGTACAGCTAATTTCCCCTCTCATTGGGTATTAACAAACCCCATAAGCTCCATTAAAAAAATTAGATTTGATGTATGATATGAGAAGCTTAAAGCTTGGTTTTCCTCAAAACCTCAAATTCTTTATCTCTCTTAAGATAGTGGTGGTTTGAGTCTTCCCTTTAATTTGATCCTTGGTGCTAAGGCTTTAGAGGGTTATAGGTGGGTTGATTTAGCCTAGGTGGCAGTTCAACGTTTATAGTATACGTATCCTCTTGGATTCATCTCTTGGTCACACATTTCAAGTATTGATTCATCTCCATTAGAGGTTTTCTTCTAATTGGGGATTCTCTCTCTTGGCTTATCTTTGTAGAGATTGGTCTTCAATATCCATTGGACTCATCTACACACATTTCATTCATTTATTTTGACAAATGGATTCATTTCATGTCGTTTGGTATCAGAGCACAATGATCCTATCTCTTGGTAAGCATCCATTACAACTATCCCGCTGTTGGAATTGTTTAAAGTTTTGGCCTTTCTATACTATTTTATCATTGGTTTTTCCTCTTTAAACCTCTTACCTAGTCAACAAAGAACCCTAATTATAGCCCAAATACAAACCCTAACCTAAACATATCCCTAAAAGGGCATAAAAGGTGAAAAATACGAAACTAGAAATTTGGCACTGCTACCCCGTGCCACTTGGCACGCCCATGCTAAAATCTTGCATTTTAAAAATTTGACCCATAGATTTAGCATGGCCACCCTGTGCTGCCTGGCACTTCTGTGCCCCCTTCCTGTACTCTTAAATCCTATTCTAGAGACCTGGGACAATTCACCTGTGCCACAGAGCATGATCGTGCCCCCTTCCTTTTCACTATTTTTCTGCCCCTGCTCCTTCAGCGCGCCCGTGTCTCCCCTATTTTTCCCCTCCTTTTTCCTCCTTTCACCTTTCTATCAACCATGACTAGTGAGGGTAATCCTTCACACTCCTCGAACATTACTCTTGAGCAAGCACATGAGATAGGTAGGGCCCTTGTAGAGCTTTAAGAGCAAAAGAGGAAGCTCACTCGAGAGGTTGCACAAGTAAGGGAATCCACTCCACGAAACCCTTATCGACAAGGCTACAATGTTCGTCCTATTGACATCGAATAGTCTTCCTCCCATGAAGACTTTGATGAAGAAGAAGGGAGACCAGGAAGACTAAGGAATCAAAGGGATGACCTTTGGGATCTCAAAGTTGAGGCTCCGAAATTTGATGGCAATCTTAACTCGGAGAACTATCTTGATAGGGTTCAAGCCCTTGAGAGGATCTTTGAACTCAAAGATTACAATGATGAGAAGGCCTTCAAGTTGGTCATTCTTTAGATAAAGGGGTATGCTTCATTATGATATGAACATTTGAAGAAGAGTAAGGCAGAGAAGCCAAATCCAAAATTAAAACTTAATCCAAGCTAAGAAGCATATAGACAAGAAATTCCTACCCCTTCTTACAAACAAGAACTCTTCCTTAAGATCACCTCTCTTAACCAAGAGAACCTGAAGGTAGAAGAGTAAATTAAGGAGTTTGAACAACTCCAAATGCGAGTCAGCTTGGATGAAGAACCCAAACTCAAGATTGCTAGATTCATTAAGGGGTTATCTACTAACATTAGTAGCAAAGTGGAATTATAACCTTACTTTTCATTTGAAGGTGTATGCCACTTAGCTATCAAAGTTGAGAAAGAACTTAAGTGAAGAAAGTCCTTTCACACCCCTCTTACTAAAAGCCTTTCCAACCACATTCAAGTTGAAACCCTACCTCCTTAACTGAAAGCTCTTAATGAGGGTAAGTGAATTGCTACTAAGCCTCCTAAGAAGTTTGAAGGAAAGAAATGCTTTAAGTGTCTTCGTTTTGGACATTTTCAAGCCAATTGTCCCAACAGAAAGCCCCTTACAATTAAGGAGGTAAAAGAGATCTAAGCTGTTGCGGAAGAATCAACTGAAGAAGATGATGAAAATGATGGTTCCACCTTGGTGACCCCTAATGTTGGAGAAATGTTATTGATCAAAAGGTCCCTACGTGCCACAAAGGTTCCTTATGAAGATAGCCAAAGGGAGAAAATCTTCAACTCAAGGTGCACCATTAGAGGCAAGGTTTGTGGTTCAATCATAGATGGTGAAAGTTGCACAAATGTGGCCTCCAACACACTCATTGACAAGCTTTAAATTCCCACCAAGGAGCATCCTACTCCTTATACTCTTCAATGGTTAGGACCAAGCAATGAGGTAGCCACTTCGAGGTAAGCTCTTATTTCATTCTTAATCGGTCCCTATTGTGGTGAAGTATTGTGTGACATCCTTCCTATGGACACATGTCACTTGTTACTTGGTAGGCCTTGGTTATTTGATAACTATGTGGTCTATGATGGACATGCTAACACCTATACACTTAAGCATAATGGTAAAAACCTCACATTGGCCCATTTACCTCCACCCGAGCCTCACAAAGCTAAACCAAGGAAGGGAAGTGAGAAATGCTCCCACAAGAGTGAAACACGAGAAGAGTGTGCCACTAGTAAGAGCAAGCCTCGAATTGCCTTACTAATGGTGAAACCAAACACAAGTGAGGAAGTGAGACCTTTAACCCTTGTAGCTCACTAAGAGCTTAAGGATGAAATCCCCAAAAAAAAAAAACCGTCCCTTTTTCCATCAAAATGGTGTTTGGAGAAAGCTCCTATAAGGGTGATCAAGACCTAAGAGACACCTCTCTTGAGTATGATGAGCTTGAGCTATCTTGTGATGAGTATATTGAGATCTTCAATGAGCTCATGAAGTATATGAGAGCTACTCATTGCTTTGATGTTCTCCTAAAGATCTTTAACAGCTACTACACATTCAAGAAGATAGGAATACATAGTACCTTGGGGGAAAACCCAAGAATAGTAAAGGGCATGCAAGGTTGATGTCATGGGATTTCAACCCCAAGGACTCGAGCACAAATCCTCTTCAAGGGGGAGGGTTTGACGTGGAGCAAGTTCCGAACTTGGGCCTACCGTCACTAGTAAGGTTATTGACCCAAGTTGGCCAAATATTGACCTTATATCAAGGATTAGGTCCCCTTAGTTCAATACAAACTTGGGGCCCTTAAGAACGTCCAAGTAGGGTTCGGAAAGGTCGTTAGGACATTAGTGGCCCTAAACAAGGAGTTAATCAATTAGTCCTCCCAAAAGCACCTTTATTAGCTCATTTTCAGCTTTCGGTTAGAATAATTTACATCATTTCTAGCTTAGTTTTTCCAAGTAGATGAGCTTTAATTTACACAAATTATACATGGATGGAGAGCCCCTGATGTATATTTCCCACCGAGTCTTGAATCTTCCCCAAATTCTAAGTATTGAGAAAGTTATGAGTTAAATACTGAGTAAGGGTTGGTCCAGGACTGGAAAATGTACTGTTCTGATTCTACGCTTAATTAAGGAGGTTACAACTACAATTTTGAGGAGTAATCAGCATAATCTAATGATTCACACACAAGGAAAGCGTTGATAAGTGGCATCACCTCATTTGGAAGAGTAGAGCTTACTCAAGACCCTCTAGAAGATGAAGGATGAATCCTAGAAAATACAACGCATAGTAATTATAATCATCTTAAGCATCTTGATTTATTTTCCTAGGCTATTTTATAAGCCTCCTATTATTTCACTTGCCTCACTAATGTACAACTAATTCCCCCTCTCATTGGGTATTTATAAACCCCATTACCTCTGTGAAAAAAATTAGATTTGATGAATGATATGAGAAGCTTGAAGCTTGGTTTTCCTCAAAATCTCAAATTCTTCATCTCTCTTCGAAGGCTAGTGATTTGAGTCTTCCCTTTAATATAATCCTCGGTGCTAAGGCTTTGGAGGGTTAGAAGGTGGGTTGATTTAATCTAGGTGGTGGTTCAACTTTTATCATAGATATATCCTCTTGGATTAATCTCTTGGTCAAACATTTCAAGTATTGATTCATCTCCATTGGAGAATTTCTTCTAATTGGGGATTCTCTTTCTTGGTTTATCTTTGGAAAGATTGGTCTTCAAATCCATTATCTACATGGATTTTATTCCTTTATTTGGATAAATGGAATTCACTCCATGTCATAGTGGTGCCCTGTAACAGCCCAGGAGTCCCGACACCGAGGTATTGTCCGCTTTGGGGACTAGAAGGGTGCCCCAACACGGTTTTGTCCTTCGGCTAACGGGCGTTTACGCCTTTCACCAAAAGGCGCCTCGATGTGTTAAGGTATCCCCACCTTTATAAAGGGTGGTTCGTTCTCCTCAACCATCGATGTGGGACGTTACATCCTTCCTCCCTTAAGGAGCCCAGCGTCCCCGCTGGCACATCGACCCGGGAACCCGCTCTGATATCAACTGTAACAGCCCAGGAGTCATGACACCGAGGTATTGTCCGCTTTGGGGACTAGAAGGGTGCCCCTGCACGATTTTGTCCTTCGACTAACGAGCGTTTAAGCCTTTCACCAAAAGGCGCCTCAATGTGTTGAGGTATCCCCACCTTTATAAAGGGTGGTTCGTTCTCCTCAACCACCGATGTGGGACGTTACATGCCCAATAGATGCAAATCCTCACTTTCACAATCCTGTAAAATTATTTTGGCGCTATGTCCTAAAAATTGGCATTGAATACCCTTATCATAGGGGAATGACCAAAATTAAGATGAGGGTGCATAAAATCTAGCCTCATAGCAATTTGGGCTTTAACTCTATTTGAGGAAGATATAGTCACAATCATTTGATTTTAGCATTATAGAATGAATCTAAACACATCAAAGAAAAGGCTCAAAGTGTCGAAACACCCATTGGTGGAGTACATCTCTCTGGAAGGGTTCCAGAATATGGGGAAGAAATCGTGGAATTTACAACTCATTGCATTTATTATTATCTTTGGATTTTTTGATTTATTTCCCAATATATTTTTTCAGACTCTCACTAGTCTACTTGTCATAGCAATGTATTAATTTATTCTGATTATTTTGGGTTGTCATAAACCCATTTCCCTTAATGTATGCTCAGCTTTGATTTGACGATGAAATAAAACGCAAAAGTTCGACTTCTCTCTAAAATCTCTTCATATTATCTCCAATTTCAGGTAGTGATTTACGGTCTTTTCTTTATGATTTCTCTTTGGTAGCTTTGAGTCTTTAGAAGAGATTGTGTGACAAGTTTTTATCTCATTTAGGGATCTCATTCTTGGGTTTCTAATTTGAAAGTCACCTTGATTGTTGGAGATTAAATCCAAAGAGCAGTATCTATTTTTTTTGTCCTCTTGAATGATTTGATGATCTTGGGATTTGAGAATTGTCCTCGTTAGATTGGCATTAGAGCCAAAAACTCGTCTTTTGGTTTGATGTTCAATTAAAACCTTTATCTCAATTGTTTAATCAGAAATACCCCCCACTCATCACTCCCAAATTCATTTTCAAAAACTCACTTTGATTTGACAAGTTACTCTCACTTACCTAACTCAATCATTGATTATTAGTCAATAAAAAATCCTAAAAATATCCCAAACACAATTCGTAACCCAAACAATCGAAAGCGATGGAAAGTATGGTTCCTTTAGGCTTTAACTCTTGTCACCTCACTTAATCCCTACACTCCACAAAAAAAAAGCATGAAAAAGTTCAAAAACACCAAAATAGAAATTTGGCATTATCACCTCGTGTTTCCAAGCATGCCCGTGCCACTCTCACAACGCTAGTTTGCTACCCATACCACACTTAACACAACCATGTTGCCCTTGTTTTCAACTTTCCACCCCTTATTTTATTTTTAACCATTACCAATCGTGGCCAATGAAGGAGACTCTTCTCACTTTAAAGGCAATCTTCTTGAGCTAGCCCATGGGAAGAGGAGAGATAATGCTATCCTTGAACTTCAAGAGTAAGTGAGAAGGCTCAATAGAGAGCTTGAGCAAGTAAGAGGCTCTGTTCCCAAAGGCAATTAGAACACGACCATTGAGAGCCTGATGTTAGTGCCATTCATATTACCCACTCATTGTCTTATAAAAATTATGATGATGAGAGCAGAGGAGATAAAAGGAAAAGGAATCTAAGGGATGAGCTAGATTAAGGCATTGGAGTTCGATGGGAACCTCAATTCAGAAAGCTACCTAGATTGGGTTCAATTGATAGAGAGGAACTTTGAGCTTATGGAGTATAATGTTGTAAAGTCTTTCAAGATGGCTATTCTTAAGATGAAATCGTATGCATCCTTATGTTATGAGAACTTAAAGAGCAATAGCGCAAGGAAAGCTAAGTCTATGATCAAGACATGGTTCGAACTCAAGAAGCACATGGATAATGGTTTCTAACATCCTCCTACAAGTAAGAGCTCTACCTCAAGATCACATGTCTCAACCAAGAGAACTTTAAGGTGAGTATACTAGTGAGTTTGAACAACTCCAAATGACAGTTAGATTTAATGTAGAGCTGTAACTCACAATTGCTAGATTTATCGAGAGTTTATCTCCTAACATTGTTAACAAGGTAGACTTGCAAACTTACCTCTAATTTGATGATGTTAGCAATCTCGCTATTAAAGTTGAGACATAGATGAAGGGTAGAAAACCTTTCCTAAGCCCTTTTAAAATCGATCCCACATCTCTACAAAGGGGTTTTCCCCTCACTCGAAGATGGAGACTACTCCAACCCCTATCGAAGACCTTGAGATTGAATCCAAATAGGAGCATCCATTATTTTGATTCTTTTTTTTGTGATTTAATGATCCTAGGAGCTAAAGATTGGTCCCCATCAGCAAGCCACATTGGCTAGATTGCTACCATGAGTTGAATGGTTGCCCCTTTCTAACTCGTTGAGCTTTTAACTGTTTTCATTTGTTACAAACCTTTTAGCCAAACGCATGTGTCTATCACATAAGCCAAGTTCAGTGGAGCAACACTTCAATATTGGATGGTAGGTGGCCTTTGGGTGTTGGTGTATTTGGTGGTTGATTTTGGTTCTTTGGTGTGATGAAGGGACATTGTTGATTTATTTATGAGATTTTTCCTCTTCATTATGTGGGCTATTTCTCATTGTGACTTATTGGAAATTGATTTATGTTATGTTTGTCCATGTTACTTGCTCACTTTATTTTGGAAAAAAAAAGACGAAAAAATAAAGGAAAAAATAAGAAGAAAAAATTCTCAAAATTAAAAAGGAAAAAAGTCCGGAGAATAAGATTGTTTGGCATGATCATTGCATATATTTGGTTTTCATTATTTCAACTCATTTCCAATGGTTGATTTTTGTATGGTGTGTACTTATTTTGTCATAGCTGGTAGGAAGAGTAGGTGTGTAGGGTGCACTTGGTCAAAGTGTTTGTTGCTTTAATGTCATTTGGCTTTTAGCTCTTCATTTCCCAATTAAATGGATTAACGCTCTTTCACCTCTATCCTTTGGCACTATTATGAGAGTTTTAAAGTCATCTCCATTATGATATTGCATTTTGTATCCAATATTAGAGAATTAAGAGTCTTAGTGAGCTTGCGGTGGTTGCATGATTAGAGGATGACTTGAGAGAACCTTATCATATTTCAAATATATGAGTAGGAATGTTCCACATTGCATGTTTCCTAAAGTGAGACTCAACCAGTTAAGCTTGTTTATATTTTCTAAATAGGGTGAAAGATGTTGTGTGGATGTCGTCAGTAAGAACTAAGAATTTCTTGATATGTACATTGCATTTATATGTGATCTAATGCTTAGATTACTCTAGCGCTTGAGAAAGTTAGAATGTGTAGATATTTTCCCTTCTGTTACATAAATGGCCTTCAAAAACCCAAGAAGATTTTGCGTTTTCTTTTCTTTTTCTGATTTTAAGATTCTATGGGTATATCTTATGCAAACCCTCATTGGACCTTACTCATCCACTAGCGGTAACCCAGGGCTTTAAATCGCCCGTTACACATGCTAAGTGTGACCATGATTTCTATCCATGTGAGTTCATATATTTTCTTTTCTTGTTTTTCTTTTTGTAGGATTTTTAGTTTCATTTTACTCTAGCACAAGAAAAATTTAGATATAGGGGCTTTGTTCAACCCAAAATCATGAATTTTTATACACTTATTATGTTGCATTTGAATTAAATTAGCCAATATAGAAATAGATTTTGCAAACCTGTATCCTCTCTCTCATGCGACTCCTAGCATCCCTCTTTATTATTATTTTTATGTTGCCTTCTTGATCTGCAGTTGTTTCTTTTCTTCTACATCCCATAAAACATCCCCCTTGTTCAACCATAACTATGCTCATTATCATTAATTCATCCATTCACTCTCATCAAATATCCCATCATCCTGACACTCTCATCAATGATGGGCCTTCAATTTTGCAGCAGTTACTAACTCAGGCAAAAAGCTTTAATTCCATATTAATGGTAGTAGGGGCTCGCGATTGGTTATAAGAAGAAACAACAAGATCGGAAAAAAGAAAGTGGAAGAAAAAGTAAAGAGGAGGAGTAATAGAGGTCTTTCATTTTGTCTTCTTAATTCCTTCCACTTTTTTTTTTGTTCCAGTTTCTAATTTAGTAATTTAGACTCTCAAATTTGGTGTAACTGATTCTAGTTTTGCTTAATTTAATTAATATTTTCATTTCCCATGTCGAATTCACGAGCAATTGCTTTAGATTTCTAAACTGGGTTGTTGTGGGACTTTGTTGTCTTCGGCTATGTCATTCCTCTATTTTTATTCTGCTTTATTTCAATTGTATGGTTGTAATTTGTAAGTAGATTTGATTTTTGGTTGCTTATTGTGCTCTATCAAATGTGGACCATGTGCATTGATCTTTGGTTGTGCTCCTTGAAATTGCTTTGTCTATGGGTTGTGGTTCTACGTTTTACCTATATTGGTTTTCCGACTGTTTCAACTCCTGGTTTTGGTTTTGGGTTTGTACTGAATGATCTTGAGCTGAGATTTGGTTTCATTTCCCCTTTTCCACTTTCTTTGTTTCAATATGCTACATACTGAAAATAAAAATGGCGACTGCCAATTTTATGAATAGTTCTTTCTTTTGCATGTAGTTTATACAATAGCACAAACCTAATCTATTTAAATGATTTTCAATTGTGCAGAATTAAATAAAGTTGAACGCGTGCACTTTAATTCAATTATTTGAAATTTAGTTATGTACAGTAGAGCTCAGGCAGTGAAATGGCTTCCATACAAGGTGTTAATCTACTATTTGTGACATTGTTTAGTATTCATGAGTACATGTGGAAATATATATTTATAAATTGGGAAAACAATAATGTTGATAAATGTTAAGATATCTAAGATATCTATTGTATTCAAGATAATTTTCCTAAATTATAAGTTATCAATTATAATTAGGAAAGTGCATACGTTGAGTATTGTAATTAGGCAAGGAGTTGTATTTTTGTTTCCTAAGCTTGCAAGGAGACTAGGTCTCGGTTCATGTATTTTTGTTTCCTAAACTTGCTAGGTGTGAATGAAAGATAATCATCTTCCTCCTTCACCTGCGTTCATGGTATAAGAGCTCTAAGCTCTTCCGTTCATTACTCTTACGGGAAAAAAAAAATTTCATTATCAAACATGACAAGAAAAAAATTCATGATTGAAAATCATTCTCTATACTATTTACACCCTTCAGAAGGGCCAGGAGTTCTGATCACGACGGTGATATTTGATGGGAATAACTATGATCTTTGGAAGCGAGCTGTAAGAATGGCTTTTAAAGCTAAAAACAAATTGGTGTTCATTAATGAGACTTTAGAAAAACCACAGTTCAAGAAGGGAGATGACATAAGCGAACCACAATCATAGGAGATGGTGAATTCCATGATTTGCTCATGGATATTGAACGTAATTAAACCTAAGCTACGCAACAATGTGGCCTTTGTCAAAATTGCAGAACTCATGTAGAGTAACCTTAAGAAACGCTATGTTTTAGCTAATATGCCAAAGATACATCAACTCAAAAACCAGCCCAGTTCGATGTAACCAAGGAGCTGTAGATATAGTAGAGTACTATGCTAAGTCCATGGATCTTTGGAGTGAGGTGGAGAATCAGGTACAATTTCCTCGATGCTCTTGCGGAAAGTGTGAGTGTGGGATCGGTGAAAAGTTTATCAAGATGATCGAAGAAGAGAAAGCCCATAAGTTTTTAATGAGTGTAAATGATGAAGTTTACTTCAGCATACTCAGTCAGATATTGGCACTCGAACCTCTGCCACCACTTGACAAAATATTTAACATGGTCTCCCAAGAAGAAGCCCACAGAAATATTATGATTACAAGGGATGACAGGCAAGGTACCATTGCTGCCTTTGCTGTGAAGCACACCACCAGAGCACAACCTATAACTGAGAGGCCAGCTTGTAAACATTGCGGCATGATGGGTCGTAAAGAAGCCAAGTGCTTCGAAGTAATAGGTACCCTTCTAGATGGGGCACTCAGGGAAAACGACGTAGCCAGGGCAGAGGACGTGAAGAACGGTCATCGCATGGAGGACTTCGCGGCAAGGCAGCCCATGCCGTTACATCTACAGATAAATTAGGCTATTGTGCCTGGTTATATAGCCAATCAGGTGCAGCACATCCTAAGCCTCATCGAGACACCTAGAGATGGGTATGAGAAACTATCACGCAAAGGAGAGTGGTTGTTTGATACATGAGCCTCATGCCGCATGACAGGAAAGTATGAATACCTTAAGAATGTGAAAAATATTCACCCTATTGTGGTCAGCTTACCCGATGGAAACCAAGCAATAGCAAGCAAGACAGGAGCTGTGAATTTGGGGCTAAACCTAAAATAAAAAGATGTTTTGTGTGTTCCTAAATTAACTTGCAACTTGATATCTATCTATCAATTAAGTAAGGATTCAAATTGTGTTGTGACTTTTACTGATAGTTTTTGTGTATACAAGATGTGTCGAGGACGCTAATTGAACTATGTAAGGTCTAAGAAAGGGTCTTTCTACACAAGAAGGTGCCATATGAGAAGAAACAAGTCATGTAGTTAGAACCAGTGAGTTGTGGCATGGGCATCTTGGTCATCCCTCTAAAGAAGTACTTTCTTTGCTTGTGAAAGATTTAGATATCAAAGATAGTTTGGAAAATAAAACGCAAAAACCTTGTGATGTATGTTTGCGTGCTAAATAGACTCGTTGTCCTCTTTCTCAAAGTGAAAGTCATGCTCGTGATTTGTTTGAACTCATACATTGTGATATATCGGGTGCATATCGTGAGTCATCTTCTTGTGGTGCACACCATTTTTTAACTATTGTTGATGATAAAAGTAGAACTATATGGGTCTATTTGACGTGTGATAAGGGAGAAACAAGCTAGTTGCTGCACAACTTTGTCATCTTTGTGAAAACTTAATTTGATAAAAATATAAAAATTATCCGTTATGATAATGGGACCGAGTTTACCCCTAATCCTATGAAATGGTTTTATGCTGAAAGGGGAATCATTCACTAAACAAGTTGTCTAGATACCCCATAGCAAAATGGTAGGGTCGAAAGAAAGGATCGACATGTTTTGAATGTAGTTAGGGCTCCCCATTTTCATGCTTCTTTACCAATAAAGTTTTAGGGTCAATGTGTACTGCGGCATACTTGATCAATAGAACTCTCACTAAGCTATTAAAAGGAAGGACTCCGTATGAATGTTTGTTTGGCTCTCAACCTTGTTATGATAATTTACGTGTCTTTGCATATGTTATGCTCAAGTTAGAGATAGAAGTAAAGATAAGTTCACGGTAAGCAATTGAAAATGCTTGTTTGTGGGATATCCATTTGGGAAACAGGGTTCGAAATTGTACGATTTGGAGAGCCAAGAAATTTTTATAAGACAAGATGCTATTTTCTAGGAGGACATATTTCCTCTGTCATTAAGCAATGCAAGTACTCTATAAGAAAAACAACAAATGGACCAACCCTTTACAGTACGTGATGGAATTCTTAGTGAGAATGGAAAAGCCTAAGTACTGGATCAATAGGGTCATGCAAATGAGGCCTTCGCAACATACCATGCATCTAGGCATAGAAATGGGCCAGCATACACGCCTGTCCAAGCACCTCCTAAGAGGCCTGTGGGGGTTGGATAGGGTTCTCTACTAGTGGGAGCCCAAGACGAGTCTGGGCCTCGACAAGAGCGACCTTCTGTGCAAAATGAAAATGGGCTAGATGACAGAGGGAATCTATTACAAGACAGGGGGAGACATATGGCAAACCTAGAACAATTGCCCACTCGACGCAACGCAAGAACAAGGCAAGTACCGAGGCACCTCAATGACTACGTCTGCTTTAGTACTCAACCTAAAAAGCGCTCCTCTACTACCTCCTTTCAGCTTGGTTCCTCAGGTACTCCTTATCTTATTGTAAACTATGTCATATGCAATAATTTTTCCACTTCTCATCAGTAGTTTCTAGCTGCAATTACCAAAATTGTGGAGCCCAGGTTTTATCATGAAGCAGTTAAAGATCCTTTGTGGAGACAAGCTATGGCATAAGAAATTCAAGCTCTGGAAGAAAATCAGACATGGACTATTGAAGATCTTCCACCTGGCAAAAAGTCCATTAGCTGTAAGTGGGTATATAGTCAAGTACAAGTCTGATGGATCTATTAAAAGATACAAAGCACAATCATTATTCATAGTTATCATCAAGTAGAGGGCTTTGACTACAATGAGAGTTTCGCTCATGTCGTAAAAGTGACGAGTGTTCAAGTGTTTCTCTTAGTTGTAGTGGCAAAATGAGGGGAACTTCATCAATTAGATGTCAACAATGCCTTCCTACATGGAGATTTGGAAGAAGAAGTATACATGAAGTTGCCTCCAGGTTTTCACTCTGGTATATCCCACAAGGTGTGTAGGTTACAGAAATCTTTCTACGAATTGAAGCAAGCACCACGACAATTGTTTGCTAAACTATCTAGAAAATTGGCGGCAGATGGATTTGTGAGGTCTTACGCAGATTACTCCCTTTTCACATATTGAAGGGGTGCCATATTTTTAGGACTATTATTGTATGTGGATGATATTATTTTGGTTGGGTAATGATTCATCTGCATGCTAGGAGTTCAAAATTATTTGAACAATTGTTTTCGGATTAAGGATCTTGGACCTCTCAAATATTTTTTGGGCATTGAGGTAGCTCGCGGACCAAAAGGATTATTTTTGTCTCAACGGAAATATGCACTGGAGATTGTGGATGAATGTGGATTACTCGGAAGTAAGCCTATTGACTCTCCTATTGAAGAAAATCATAAGTTGGCTCTTACTAAAGGCACATTCATTGCTAATGCTACACAATACTATCACCTCATTGGTCGACTTATTTATCTCACCATCACTCATTCAAAGCTCAACTACGTTGTTCATGTGTTATCTTAGTTTATACAACGACCTCGGATTGAGCACTTTAATGCCGCTAAATGAGTGCTTCAGTATCTAAAAGGCAATCCAGGTCTTGGCATCCTGTTGCATGCTGGCACTGCTCAAATCTCTTTTGGCTTCCTTAGGGGTGTTTCACGGTCAGGGAATGAAACTATTTTGTGATAGTCAAGCTGCTATGCATATTGTCAAGAATCCTATCTTTTATGAACATACCAAACACACTGAAATTGACTGCCACTTTGCTCGTGAAAGACTTGTTAATGGTGATCTAGTTCTTCCATATCTCAAGTCCAAGGAGCAACCAACAGGCATCTTTACATAGGCACTTGGCACCAAACAGTTTCTTTACATACAAGACAAGTTGGGCTTGATCAATCCCCATGCACAAACTTGAGGGGGAGTGTTAAGATATCTAAGATATCTGTTGTATTTGGGATAGTTTTCCTAAATTATAAGTCATCAATTGTAATTAGGAAAGTGCATATGTTGAGTACTGTAATTATGCAAGGAGTTGTATTTTCGTTTCCTAAGCTTGCAAGGAGACTAGGTCTCGGTTCATGTATTTTAAGCCCTAGCCGGCCATGTTGCTAGGTGTGAATGAAAGATAATCATCTTCCTCCTTCACCTGCATTCAATAAAAAAATAATTAGTTTTCCAGAACTTTCATACATAAGCTCCCTCAAAACAAAATCTCGTAGTTTCAAATTTAAAAGGATATTGTATGAAGAAATAGGACTAACCTGGATGCGGAAATATACTACCGGTAATAGTCCACGATAATAAAGAAAATCAATCCACATCAATAAGAATATGAAGCGGCTACTAGAGTTGCATTTAGGGTTTCACATCCTAAACCCGAGAATCTAATTGATGGTGATTCAGCCGTGAGAGAGAATATAGGAGAGTATGAGAGATTTCTATTTTCTATATCTTGGCTATCCCCTAAACTCCCCTTATATAGTTTTGCGGAATAGCCAGGGTTGTTGCCTAGGCAACATATGTGGCCGTTGGGCCTACAGCTCCCACTCGGCCACGTAGGCCACAAAAATAAATGCTCTCCACATATTGTTACTCTTTCATGCTTCATACCAGGAATAGGACATGCGACCATAAATGACCAGTAGTGTTATATTAAGTTACCATCCAACTAACATAACACTTTCACAAAATACGATACGCCAAAACCATCCCAAAACATCACAAGCGGCATCTCTAATCCCTTATGGCTGATATATCCTATGATTATGTTCTCAACATAGCCGCCCGGGCTGATATGGTGATGGTGGATCGGTTTTTCCTTAAACACTCATGAAATATTATCTTAGCTTAACTGCTTTCCTAACGTATTCTCGCTGAACTGTATAAATCGTGGTTCTTGAGAATCACACTAAAGTAGCAACATCAAGCTTCGACTTAATATCATAGTTTTAAGTCAAAGGTTCATCGTCCATAGGGTCACACAGTGACAAGTGATAGGGAAATCAATTGTCACTGCATGCATGGGTCATCTTATAAGCACACACAGTATGAGATGTGTGTCATGACATAGCTCCCACTCAACTGGGTACGTCACTCTTTATGCCATGTGAATCGCCGGTCTAGATTTTCACCCAAAAAATCTAACCTGAGTCACTAGATCAAAATACTGAATGTTAATCTTGACACTCAAGATTCGGCTTTTAAGGCTTCAATATGAAAACTTATTCCATGCTCAACTCCTTCGAGTCTTATGTTAGTCTTACTAAGGCGACTATATTCATTCCACTCATACACTTCCAATGTGAGTAATCAATATTGCACACCTAGTGCCAATATGATTCAGTCTCATTCTGCCCACTACTTAAGCGTCAAGGTGATTGCCTGTGTGACTAGGGCAATCAGAAGCCTGTGACATTTCAATATGCCTAACGTACAACAATGAGCATATTGCCCATAAAAGAAACATGTCCATCACGTAACAGAACATGTCTAGATACCAAACCTTATGAACTTCAAGACTCAACCAATGAGTTCTGAACACATCACTAGGAATGGGTTTAGTTAAGGGAGCATATCACCTTGTTAGTGTATATATATACCTAATGGCAATGCTTTTAGTCTCTATGGTACAAGACACACGATCTACCTCCATAGCTGACATTGTTGTACAGCTATGCTTCTTTTCTGCACCATGACATGGCTCTCCCACTTAGGGTGAAGGCATGTCCTGAGGTTAACTTACGCTCATCCGAGTTACCACCCCAATCAATATTTGAGTATCCTCTCAACTTGAGGCCTCCTCCTTGATAGCAAAAGACAGAGTTATCAATACCACGAAGGTAGCGCTTGATTCTCTAGCCGACTTGCTAATCAGCAAGGCTTGGGTTACCTTGATAATGATTATCAAACTAACCGCAAAACAATGTCAGGGCCATGTACATAACATTGCTTACAATAAGCTTACTATGACACTAGGGTTATGGACATTTGTTCATTATCTCTATTTTGTCATCTGTTTTAGAACATTAAGTAAGACTCAAGGTTGGACCCTTCTCAACTGGAGTATCTACTGGTTAGGAATTATAAACCCAAAAATCGTTCCAAGCCATTTCGACGCATGCCTCTTGGGACGACTTTGGATTATTTCCACTCCTAGGACATACCTAGTTTCACCCATGTCCTTTGTCTCAAGGACATGGGATAACTACCTTTTAGTAGCTTTGACCATCTCCAACTTGTTCCCTAGTAAATAGTATGTTGTCATCATAAGTAATGTAATCCCCATGTTGATCTTTCAACATACACAATGGTCACATGTGGACCTTTTAAGATAACACACATTGTCTTCTTATCCCTTTGATACAAAATCAATGGGTTAGTCCATATAAATCTCTTTCTCAAGATCACCATTGAGAAGAGCAATCTTTACGTCTATTTTGAACAACTCAAAGTCCGAATGGGCAACCGGGGCTAGGAGTATCCGGGCCTGAACTTATCAATTGAACTATCAAACCGATGTTTTATCTTGAAGACTTTCATCGGGGTGGAGTTTCAATGAGTTCTCAAACCCTGTCAATGAGTCCATCTCATCCCTTATAGCATCCAATCACTCTTTGTAATTTGGTGAGCCAACCACCTTTGATAAGAGGTAGATCCCTCAACTCCTGATGGAGTGCATATGAATATTTCCTTTTCGATTTGAAATAAAAAATCGTCGAGAAATTCTTGCACGCTTAGTCCTTGGGATCCTGGGACCTTTATTATTTGTCGACCTCAGTGAGAAATCCCTCCCCCTCTCTCTGAGAGGTATGGGACCAGGAGTTTCTCCCCCTTTCTTTAAGAGGTATGGAACCCTGATTATAGAGAGAAGATTACTCCCACTATCCATTAGAGATGGGATCCTAAACATGAGGACTAACTGCATGTTCAGGAATAACTCTCCTCAACATTTGGAGATTGAGGACGAATCTCATTCTCCTTAACAGACAAACCTTCACCATTCTTACCAAGTACGCAATGTGTACCATTCTCGGTGACTTAGTGAGAATTCAAATCCCCCCCTCACCGAGAGGTGGTTGAAGGTATTGTTGTAATGCATACAAATTGAGTTCCTTTTAAATTTCACCAAATGCTAGGGAACTCATCCTTAAGAAAATCAACATTGCGGGATTTTGTTTCACGAAGAAAATATTCACGATCTCAATTGGTTCGAAGACCTTTTAATATTTCGTCCCAATTGAGTCCTACTACTACTATAAAGTATATGAACACATCGAGTACTTAATAATGGTGAGATAGTAGGTACACATACCTATATCATGAATATATATGGCTCCATGATATGCTTTCATATTCATGGACTTGCAGATGTCTACAGTGAAGGAACGCTAAGGGATTTGATGCCCTTGAAACCTTACAAAAAGGATTTCCTATTGCTTTACTAGCTAGACATAACTCACTTTTTGCCCCTTAAGCCTAGTGGGTTGGTCTTAAAAAAAAAGGCAATCTTTTGCTAGTCTATTAACCCTATCTTGACCCTCATGGTCAAATCGAGCATGCCTAAAACATAGTTGAAAATGAGACAAGAATGGAATATGTTCTTTTTCGTCCATTGAAAACACCTTTCAATGTGACATGGCCAACAAATCACCGTACCATATGATGCCTAAGACATCTAGACAAAAATTAAAGAAAACTAACCTTAGGGACAGAAGACAGAAGGAAACATCGTACCCCAGGTGCATAGAGAGCATCGGGAAGAGACAACGTAGTCCCTTCAAGGAGCCTCGAATGATTTGTCCTTAATTCAAGAACATCGTTTTCATCGTCGTTACCTAAAACGACAATTTGTGAACCCATTGTGTAGTGGTGAAAGTTCACAAAAATCAACTCGTTCCAGAGCTATGTGCTTGGTTCCTCCCGTATATGTAATCCACTAAGGATCATAGTTAGCAACAAATGCTTGAGAGCGCACATATTATCCAGGCTGTGAAAAAAGGTAACTTAATTAACCCAGGACGATCCTAAGCATAAGATCCCTATTTTCAACAGTCATAGCACTCACACATGCTACATGCCCCTCTTTATTTCCCTTAGTCTTTTTCCCTTTTGCAATACCAATCTTAGGTTTAGAACTTTATGAGGGAATGGATCGAACAAACCTGATGCTAAGTTAATCCCATGCATATTTAACAGTTGGGTAACTTTCAATCCCTCACTAGACTGTCATTCATGTGGTACTATAAAGTATAGCATGTTGATCAATCCATGCTCGGACCACTTTTAGTCAGCTTTTAAGTTTTCTGGATACTGTTCACTAGCAGTACCATCTTTGTCATCCTATGAGACTTAGAACCTAATGAGTGACCTAACGTTTCACGTTTATTCAGAAAAAATTGAATCTTCTGACATTATGCATCACAGTCAGCGCTATCAAGTTCTTTTATTGATAAACAAATTGCCAATCTTATTTTAATTGTCATATCTAAAGGTCGATATTCTGTAAAGCGGACATTAGGCATATTTTCAAATGAATAAATTATCAAAAACTCCATTATCCATGTCGTATGATCGAAAATTTCACTAAGTTCATAATAATCTCATACAAGCATGAATTAGAAGTTTTTTATAACTTATTTATCATAATTTTTCATAAAACAAAATTTATGGAGAACATTATAGTTAAACAAATTAACAGTTCAGATATATCACAAAGATATCCAACTTAATATAAACCAAATTTACATAAAGTTATCTCATTATTTATAACTACTAATATGTATTTAGAGCTTTATTAATGACATGCCAAACATAAAATTCAAATTATTATATAAAACACATTTATATAATAAAATGAATCAATATTGCGAAACATATTTGAATGATAACATGTTACAAAAGAATATCATAAAATGCCCAAATAAAATTATATAAAACACATTTATATAATTATATATAACATGAAACTTATTCAAATGTTACTCGCAAATTATAAAACACATTTATAATATTACGAATTTAAATTTCATAAAACCAATTCATAAAATACCCCTATATTACACAACTAGCAGGTAACATGAAAGGAATCCACATTCATTAATTTGGGCAAGGAAAAAGTGCTAAATTTAGCAAATTTACTATAACTCACGTAGTTCGTATATATAAAATATATTTATACAATACTACGAATTGATGATTGACATGAAACATATCCATGTAATCAAATGTAACATAATTTGTAACATGAAATATATTCAATTATTAGTCGCAATTAATCATACATAGAACAGATCTATATAATCTTAAAATTTGGATGAAACAAGTTCATAATAAAGCTCGCAAATTATATAAAACGTATTCATATAATATTGCAAACTTAAATTTCATGAAACAAATTCATAAAATAATTAAATACCCTATATATCCAAATAATAGCATGAAACTTGTTCATGTAAAGCTTAATTAATCATTTTTATTAACTACAAGAATGACAGAACAATTAACTGATTTATAATTGCCCATGTTTTTGCATAAAATTATTAAATCATGAAACATATTCATGTGACGGGATATTATATAAAACATATTTATATAATATAACTTATGAAACATATTCATTTACTGACCAATGGGATCTTTATATCACATAAATATTTATTGAGTTTGAGTAAAACAAATTTACGTCATACACACTAATTTAATATATGAAACAAATTCATATAACTTCAACCCAATGAATCGATAACAAGTTACTCGGCATAAAAATTTCAAGTCGACACATATATAAAACGAATTCATATACGACATTAAGCATATTAATGTTTTGTAACTAATTCACACATTCAGGATTAAAACTAATTCGAAACCTTAATTCAGCGAATGAATTAAATGCATGAAACTTTATCAACTTGAATATCATCATAATTAAATTAAAAATCATGCTGTGACTAATGATAATAATTAAACAACAATGGCTGAAAAAATAATTCGGCCTACAACAGTTGAAAATAGCCTGACCCATATCATTGAAATACAGTAAGAAGCAAACCGGCCCAAAAAAAACTACTCGGGAAAAAAACGGGCCAAACAAATCGGCCCATCAGAACCAAAATAAAACCGGACCTCCCCATTTCCCTTTTATATGATGATTCAACCCAACAAGGGGGTGTTTTAAGGCCTAACCGAGCCCTCTCTCTCTCTTTCCTCTCTGCCACCTGAGCCTTCTTTTTCTCCTTGGTCTGCTTCCCCAAGCTCTCCTCCCTGACTCTCTTCTCCTCTCGACCCTGAAAGCAAATCCCTTAGTTTTCCGGCGCCATGGCTGGAGAAATGGAGCACTAAGCTCTTTTCTCACATCACCACCACGGCAGCTACAGACGCCGTTCCAGTTCCCGAAAACCCAGATGAGGAAGGAACCCCGACTCGCCGCCGAAAGCCCCCAAATAACCCACCAGCGTGCAGATCGGTTGCAACCGAGTCAGAAAACACCAACTGTGCATCGGACACGCCTCTCACGTGGTGGCGCGTGACTCACACGTGTCGCCAATCTGGTGCATTTTACGGTTTCTTTGCTGGATTTGGGTAGATCGGCGATCAAGGGTGCGGTTGGAGGAAGAAAGACAGCCAAAATCTCATTCGTTGGCGGCGCGTGACTCACACGCGCCACCTCTCCACGGCGGTTCTGATGGTATGGTTAAGCTCATTTATTTCCGTTTTCTACCGCCCCCCTTTTTTTTATTAATTTAGCCGGGGTTCGAGTCTAAGGCAAAGGGGTTTTCAGTTTTCGAAACACTCTTTTTTTTTTTATTTAATTGCCAGTTATTGTGCGGGGGGGGGGGGGGACCGAGGCCTGCCGCCATAACCGGCACAAAGGCGTGAGTGGTGGGGATTGTTTTGTGGCAGACCACTGAGGTCTGTACTGCCACCATCGTCTTGATCGGTTAGGGTTTTAAAGTCAAGAGGGGCAGAGAGACTGTTAGGGTTAAGGTTAGGGTTTCGGGTTCTCCCTTTAGTTCACTATTTTTTTTTATTTGTTTTTTGTAATTAGGGCAAATTAATTTATGCCTCCGATATATTAATAGCACACATCTTGAACATGGTAGTATAATAATTTAATCGGATCTGCCAGTCCGATTTATACTGAAAACATGCTTTGTATATTATTGCAAAATCGAACTATCAGAAAAAATTCAGTCTTTGGTTATTGAAGCATGCTTGGCAGAATCACTATCACGCGTATTTAATCTGGGCATATTTTGATGCACGCATAGTGGGGTTTGTTTTATCAATAAAGATACAGATTGACAAAACAGAAATATTCAACCAAAGATGCAATTTTTTTTATTTTTTTTTTGTAACTTAGTTCTGGGCATTTCAATTATAAAAGCATGCTACTGGAATGTTAAGAGTTGCATAATTACAAAAATTAAGCAATTAAACATATAAGCGAGCGTGCTTTGAACAAATCAGGTTTAGCAAATTATTAACCAATCAATTGGGACTAATCAAAACAGTTTAGACTCTGATACCACTATAGGAAGAAATATGATTAACTTGGATGCGGAAATATACTCCCGGTAATAGTCCACGATAATAAAGAAAACCAATCCACGTCAATAAGAATATGAAGCGTCTATTAAAGTCGCTTTTAGGGTTTCACGCCCTAAACCCGAGAATCTAATTGATGGTGATTCAGCCGTGAGAGAGAATATAGGAGAGTATGAGAGATTTTTATTTTCTATATCTTGGTTATCCCCAAAACTCTCCTTATATAGTTTTGGAGAATAATCATGGTTGTTGTCCTACATATGCACATACACATATAATGCAAATAAGCAAACAAAAGAATAAGAATTAAAATCATTAAATAGAAAGTGAAAATGTCAGTTGTTTGTGTCGACGGGAAGAGGAAGATAAGCCTGAGCAAGGGCCCACATTATTGTATCACTGGACAACATTGGATAATTCTAGAAGACAGGGAGGTTAACTGGAATTCACGCGTAAGACAGAAATAATCTCATGACAGAGGGGCTAACGGATAGAAGCTGGGATTATCTTGCATCTTACTCACGCTCAAAGCACTAAACTCTCTCCTCCCCTGCTTTTGCTGCCGCTACCAGATTTCACTGGCCAAGCGCTACCACTACGTCATGGCCCAGCTATGGTTCGTGAGCGCCTCCCAGGCACAGCCCATCGACCCCATCTTCCTTCTCTACACGTCCTTGCTCATCGATCTTGTTCCTTCAAGGTAAAACCCCTTCTATCCTTTGCCATTTTCAACTGTGAAGCTATATTCATTCTTCCAAAATAAGTATATAAGTTGTATTTTAGTTTAATATAAGTGTTCTTTGTATTAATTTGAAGTTGATTGTGATAATTTGGGTTTGAGAGGTTTGGGGCGGTTGGATGTTGGGTTGAACCAATATATATGTGAGTTCAATTGATATGGATAAAAGGCGTGTTCGGTAAAATTAGCTGTTTTAGTAATGGTTAGCTGTTTTACTAACTGTTAGCGGTTTTACTACCGATTAGCTGTGACCCACTAGTGATTAGTGGTTGGCGGTTTAACCAGCGATGTAAAAATAAATACGTTTGATAAAGACAGCTGTTGAAGTAGCAGATTTATATAAAATGACTAAAAAGGATAAAATAAATAAAGGTTTTTAGTAAATAAAAACAAGAATTTTGTAATTTGCAATGCAACCACTAGGTAGAGGTTCTTAAACGCTACTTTCTTTAACTTTTGAAAAATACTACATAAATCTCCAACCATTACCTCAATCACTACTTTACCGAACATTTTAAGTAGTGGTCCATAATATTTTGACTACTACAAACCACTAACCTCTACTTTAACCTCTATTGCCGAACACATCCAAAGTATGGACACTAACGTCCAAGTTTTTTGGTTAGATGAATTAAATCTAGAGAAGTCTTGTTACTTTTTTGAAAGAGTTTAATGGCCGATTTCGTATTTTATAGTGTGCCATTGATGAGCTCGAGGGAGAAGAATAATAACACTACGGGTGTGTTTGGTAGGAGAAAAAATTATTTTTTCGAAAAACGATTTTTTTTATTTTACACTGTTTGGTAAAACAAGGAGGGAAAAATCATTTTACACCATTTGAAGAAAATTGTTTTCCCATGAAAAAGCAGGGAAAATGATTTTTCAGACTCGATTTTCGCTGTCCAATTTTATCTTTCGTTCTATTTTCTTTTAATTGTGCCTAGAATTACTATATTTTCACTCTCATTTTGTCTCTCGTTCTTCCCATTTTCTTCATGTTCATCATCTTCACTGATGATTTCCATCGTCAATCTTTGCAATTATTTCTTAAGTTCTCTAACCTTGTTACTGTTGCCTTTTTGAAGAACTTAGCAGTCTGAGACAACCATTGTTTCCCCGTTCGATATTTTTTTTTAATTTGGGTTTAATATCACTCAAACTCAATTGGGTAATAATTGAAAATAGTGAAAAAATTGAGATTCATTAATGTTGTCTCTCTCTTTTTCTGAGTTTATTAACTGGTATATTTCATACTGATGTTGTGGGTTTGATTTTGAAGAGGAGAGAGAAACAGCATTTGTTGGTTGGGTCGGGTCAAAACAATGAGCAGTGGAGGAGATTGATGGTAAAAAGAAATGAAGTGAAGATGAGGAGTTCATTTTATCAAATAGCAAAAAATGAAGTGGAAAGAAAATGGGTTTTCATTTTACCAAACAGTTGAAAATGTAAGTGAAAAAATCATTTTTCTCATGAAAATATTTTTCATGAAAAATGATTTTTTGAGAAAATAATTTTATCCCTTGCCAAACGCACCCTAAGTCAAAAATGAAGGAACAGAAAAATGGAAAAGTTAAAAGTTTTGAAAAGTGCAAGTATATTTGTAATTTTAGGACTCAAGTAGAAGGCTTGGGTTGTAATTTGTTGTAAGAATTGAGTTTTGATGGTGATTAAAGTTAACCGTCTTATGTTGATTGTGGTAAACAAACAAAAATATTGGAAAAACTAAGGAAGAGTTAGTAGTAATGACTAATTAAGTTTCTAATGCCAGTTATCTTTGTAGGTGATATCGAAGGTTTGAAAATATAGATTTTAATAAGCTCAATATGAAAGACTTATTGTAAATTTGAATAATGATTATTAAGAAAGTGTTCCTAAGATTTTTAAGGAAGAACCATTTTTTTTAGAGCTTTGATGCTTATTATCTGTTATTAGAGCTATGTTTAAATACATTAGATTTACTCATTTACTAAATTTATCATGATGAAATTTATTTAACATAGCTAATAATAAAAGACCCCTTTGAAATAAAAGTGAGGCTGCTTCCGTCAACTTCTTGAGTCATGAATTAAGTCTTTCAAAGAGGGCCAGAGATACAACCAAGGTATGTTTACTATCTGTATGTTTCAAAAATCCACATATCTTGTATGTATAGATATCAAAATCTCATAATATATAAGTATCTAATTAATTATTTTCAAGTATTGTTTTGCCACATAATATAGTGGACTCATCAGTTATCAGTTATTAGGGCTTGGGCCCATCAATTCACTCAAGCGTCTTAGATCAAGCTGCTCGATCAAGTTGATAGGTGTGCACCATACTCTGTGTTCGCATTGTTTATATATGTTTGCCAGTTTGGGTTCCACTTTCAGATAATAACAAGTAACAATTTTACTATAATTCTTTTTCCTCGTTATTTTGAGCTAAAATGAATTGAAATGTGCGCGCTCACTGAAAAGTGAATTTCTATCATTGTAGTATAGGAGTAAACATATAGAGCTTCATCTCATTGTTCGAATACTTTTGTGTTTTATGTTTTTTGATAAATAATTTGTGAAGCCCTTATCGGATAACACCTGAGAGGCAAGGAGATGGTCAATTAAGTCTAGACAAGGTCACAATTACATTTCATGAAGTCAAAGGTCGTCAAATTGGAAGTTTTTTGTGAGTTGTTGGACTTTCATTTTAGTTTAGGAATATATAAATTGTGCGCCATTTGATTTTTCATGTAAGTTAAAGTGTGTTGTAATGTTCATGTTAAGAATATTAATTAAGCCTCATCCCCTCTAGGATGACGGTACAGTCCTAACCAATTCCTCCATGGTATTAGCCACTAAAGTTTAGATAATTAAGGTTAACAAGATGATTATGAGTTGGGGTGTTATAGTTTATTATTCTGTTTAAGTCAATGATAAATTTTATTCATTAGCATTATTAGGAAATGCAGTTTGTTTGGCAAAATATTTTGAATCTAGTCCTCATTAATTTAACCTCCAACATTAGTATGGATTAGAATTTTAGTGACCTAAATTTGTAACCTCTCCTCGTGGACAATGCCCGTAAGGATTACAGCAGCAAAGTCGCATGCTTGTGGGAAATTCACAACACTGGGTATATCGCCAAGATAGAGCATCTCATGTTGAACATTTTTCTCAAGTTCTCCATGTCTAGAGACAACAAACACTATATGCTAAGTTTGAGAATTATGAGCCTATTCTCTCCTAAAGTTGCTTTTCTCAACTATGTTGCTTCTAAAGAGGGCATTCAAATTGATGGATCTCAGGTTAAGGCTACCAAGAGTTGGCCTATTCTAAGATTCTCGACCCGGAAACATAAATTTTGTGGCGTTACCATGGTAAATTACATTCTTGCCCCTGTTTGATTTGTTTTAATTTTAAGGCTGAATTACTATTTGGCCCTTTTTTCCTTTTAATTTCCTTTGCTTGAGTTTTGTTGGTTTTCTTCGTTGATGTAATGATTTATTTAAGAGTCATTAATATTCATATTAGGTTGATACGATAAAGTATATTTAAATCTAAATTCTAATAAAGCTATATTATCTTGTATTAAATTCATTGTAACAGGTGACAGATAATTCCGTCTAGATTCATAATGATTTAATAAATTTTTCCTTATACTTCTCGGTGTTAGATCAAAAGATCTTAAGAAATCCCATGCTTGATTTTCTATATAATGTTTTAAGTTAGGAAAATTAAAAATTTGCCATGCTATGTAGCCTCCTTCTGGATCAATTCTTGAGTTTGATTGAAATCTATTTCTATAGCTCATATGTAAATATCAGTGAAGTTAATAAAGACTAGATATTTAATTTTAATTGGGTTTAGTTTAGTAGGTCTCCTCTCTATTACCTTTTAAGTTGATAAAGTAAATTGTATGTTAAGGGTAAGACTCTAATACCATCAACACAGAGGGTTGGGAACTTTTTGTAGAAAAATGTTTAAAACTCTTTGATGAGAGATCATTAATGAAAGAAAAATCGATAATACTTTTTCAAATGGTATTGTTGCAAATGGGAAGACATGATACTTCCAAAATAATAAATCAAACTATCAAAAACTCAAAAAATTATACCTTCCTTTTGGCAGAGTCTCTCCTTGAGATAGATAATCTTCTGATTTGCCACCACGCCCCCTTCACAGCCCATACTGGTCTTACTTCAATCTACAGACTCTTTCTCTCACCTTAAAATCTGTGAAAAGTAAATATAGAATTTTAACAATTTCTGAAATAATTCTTTTTATTATTATGGTTTCTTAAAAGGAGAAATTTAGAACATGGTTGAGAATAGAATGCTTTTTGAGTGATCTATTCTTCGCTCAAAAATGGCCTCCCCTCTCCTTCTCTGGAGCTACATTTTTATAATGCCTAAAAAGATAGTGCTTACATAAGCACTTACATCATTCTAAAGTTGAGGTCGTACAATAATTGTCGAAAAGATAAGATCATATAATAATTCAAAAAGTTACAATTATTGAGATTTCTAAAGATAAGATTAGAGATAAGGGTGCTAGTTGTCAGCAAGATCTCAGCCTTACATTTGGCTTGTCTAGGGTAAAATCTTTGTTGTGCTCCGGAATACTTGTTTTTCGTTTTCCCTTTTGACAAGTTTCATAAATTTATTTTTGATAGCTGCTGAATCTTGAAATTTTTTTTGTTCCAGTTGGAAGAGAAATTTTAATAGTTCGCCATCATAATTTCCTTCTTGCATGCCTTATTTAGTTATGAGTCTATAGTTGGCTCCTCTGAGTAGACACTTCAGTCCTGAAGTATATAGGCGACCCACCTGACATTTAACGGCAAGAGTTCCACTAGTTCATCGATAGCTAATCTATGATTCGTTGAACCGGAAAGACTCAAACATTTTTGTTGTTTTAATGTTTAGTTAAAGGTGCTTTGAGATAGAGCCAAGTTGAATTATGTTAATGTTGGGATAAATGATATTAGTTTCTTCGTCCTTCTCAAGAGGGATAGTATGGAATTTCACAAATATAGGGCCTTGTTTAAAGGATTTAAGAGATTGAATTATTTCAGCAGGGAAATAGGATAGTTCTATGAGTTTAGAATCTTGATAAACTAAATCAGGATATCCAAATTCATAAAATTGAAAGATGGTTGCTAGGTTCGCCCCAAAGCAGGCTGTCAGTCTTGCAAAGAGAGATTTTCCACTTTTGTAAAAGATTTATTAGGCTTCATGGAGTTTCGAGTATATTTGTTGAGTAGTTATGTAATTACCTAAAATAAAAGGGTCACAAATATCAAAAGGAACATATTTTTTAGTCTATGTAGCTAAGTTGATAGTTTTCTTTGATATTACTTTCACCTTTAGTTCTAACATCTCCTTCTCTTTTTCGACAAAGGAAGATCCTGAACTTGGCTCAGCAGTAGTTTGACTAGTAGTTTGAGTAGTTTGCGAAGTTTGTGGTTTCGCTGAGCTAGTTGTTGACAGATTTGAAGATGATGGGTTTAAAGAGCCAATGGTTTTTAGCATTTCTACTACAACTGTGCGTTCTTGCACTAGATCCTTCTTCATATCTCCGATGATATCAGTTGTTCCTTTAGAAAGTTCTTTAATTTTGTTCGAATATTGTCAACTATAGCTTGTATTCTAGTTTCAAGATGCTCGAGTCCAACAGAAACAGTTTCTAGATATTCGTTAAAGTCAATGACGATATCTTCGAGTTCCTTAAGTTTTTCTGTGGTCACCATTATGAAGATGGTTTGCTTCTCTAGTTAGATAGTCTACAAGAAAGTTATTATTTCCTGATACATGCTCATAAATATCGCTAAATTGAGATAAAAAGATTTACCATCTATGAAGCTTTCTCATATGCTCTACTATCGGTTCTTGAAGTTAATGTCCTTGGTTTCTTTTCCATTAAGGATTTATACATGGAGGATGAAGAATTCAATGAGGTGACAAAGAACTCCTCTACTTTGGACCCTTTCACATTGAAAATTGGTTTCCTCTTTAAGAACAATAAGTTTTTCATCCCTAAAAGCCCTCTGCGGGACTTCATCATGAAGGCTCATGAAGGATCCTTAATCAGTCACATCGACATCAATAAGAAAATACTTAAGCAATACTTCTATTGACCTAATTAGATGAGTAGAGATGTCCACAAGGTGCGCTACTGGCCATATCGACAAGAGTCACTTTCATCGAGGTCTCTACACTCCTGTTCCAATTCATAGAAGGCCTTAGGAAGATATTGACATCGACTTCATTGTGGCCCTTCGATGGACTCCTAGAGGGAAAGATGTTGCTGCGTTTATTGTTGATAGATTGTCTAAAATGGCTTAGTTCATTCCTTGCCGGAAGTGTGATAATAATAGTTATATTGCAGACCTCTTCTTTCAAGATATTGTTAGGCTACATGGCGCTCCACGGTCCATTGTCTTCAATAGTGACATCAAGTTTCTGTCACACTTTTGAAGATGCCTATGAAGATTGTTGGGAATTAAGTTGTTTTTTTCCACCACTTGCCACTCTCAAATCGATGGTCAAATGGAGGTTGCAAGCAGAACTCTTACTATCTTACTAAGGGTATGGTGAGCAAGAGCTTTGACAGATAGGGATGTTAAACATGTTCATGCCAAGTTCGCCTACCATTAGGCTCCTTTTTATCTTACCTCTCACTCTTCTTTTTTAGGTGCGCTATGGCTTTAATCCTCTCACCCATGTTGATCTTGCCCCTATTCCTCAAGAATATAAGGTGAGTTTTAAGGATGAAACCAAAATTCAAGGAGATGAAGAAATTACATGAGCAAGTAAGGGCAAAAATTAAGAAAATGAATGGGCAGTACAGGTCTATGGTCAACAAAATCACTCACAATTAAGTTCAAAAGGGTCATGTTCTATTGTTACACTTGAGGAAAGAAAGGTCCCCTTTAAGGATAAAGAATAAGATCATGGTTCAAGGAGATGGCCTTTAGAAAGTTGAGCAAAAGGTGGAGAGAATGCCCATAAGATAGAGCTTTCGGGACACATGATGATCTCTAGTACCTTTAATGTTAGGGATCTCATTCCATGTGTTGAAGATGAGTATGAATACGAAGAAGATTTTTTAAAAAAAATTTCCTCCTCAAGAGGAGGAGGTTCTTGCAAAGGAAGCCACCTAGTTGCACCTACTCTTCTACATCAAGGCCGTAATTCAAGTGGGTGTAATGATGGATGTTAGATGGGGCTCAGGAGATTGTTCCTTTAAGGTCCTTGTTGATTGGGGCCTTTCAGAGAAGTAAGCTTAGGTAGGTGATGCAGCGATTAGTCACCTTAAGTAAGGAGCTTGATTAGTTTCTGCAACAGCCATTTCATGTTTACTTTTTAGATTATGGATAGAAAACTTGCTCCAACTTCTAGCTTAGTTTCAATGGGAAACCGAACTCCAAATTTTGTAAATTGCTTACATTGATGGATAGCTGTGGATGTTTACTTTCCAAAATTGCATGTCCTTAGAGAAAACGTCTAAATACACAACTTGTGGTTACTGAATTCTAGCTCTCTCTCTCTCTCTCTGTCTCTCTCTCTCTCTCTCGCCCTCTCAGCTAGCAGTCCCATCAATTTGCAGGATGGCACCTAGTCACTTGAGCTCTACCCTAGCCCGCCCTTGGGCTAGCTAGGTCCTCAAACAGTATGCTCGGGTACTATCTAGCAGACACACTGATCGGCATCACGCTGGTAATTCGCCTCCGTCTCCTTATCTTCGACTGACGGCATGATGACTGAGGTCCTATTCGCGTAGGAGGTGACCGAGACGACCTGGGCTGGTGGTGCCTCAACAAGGTGGCTTAACGAAAAATTGAACTGGTGACCCTGAATAGTAGCCACCATTAGTGAGTCATCTTTGACTGTTTTGTGATTTGTGTGTTTTTTTTCGTTACTAGCAGCCTCGAACACTTCTTGCGCCTGTGTCTTTTTGGGGGTGGTCGAAGATGTATTCGGTAGCTTTGGGCACCTCCATGTCAGGTCTCAGCCCTTACAAAACAAGCTCATTCGAAGGCAGTGGCCAGAGAGACCACTTAGCCACCCTCCCCTATTTGGGTTGCTAGAAACAGGGTATATTTGGGTTTTCATTTTGGCACCTCCCCCTTTTAATAATTATCTTCAACATTGCTATATTCATCAACACCAACTTTTTCATATATCAACAATATCAATATCAGCAATATGATTGTCGTGGTTTTTTTAATCAAAATGTAATATTCTCTATCCTATCTTTACTCGATTTTAGTTACCTGAGGTGGGAGTTATTAGATTTTTAATATATTTGTGTATTTGTTTGGTTTATTTATCTATTTATTTTACTGTGTTGTGGGTTGATCTTTCTCACTCAATCTGTATTGAGTCATCAGGCCTGCGAGGGTTAATTCTCAATAACTGCAATTTGCGACCATTCCCTTATTGTTGAAGTGATTAGTGTTGTGCTAATTTGTATTCTTTTTTGCCACTGCTCACTTGTTTATTTTTTAGCCGAAGGCCCTGTTATTGTTGCTATGGACGTAAGTGTCTCAAAGGCCTTGTTTTGTCTGGCGCAAGAGGTTTTTTTTTTTTTTTTTTTGGGGCATACTACTAATCAGTGTCGTGCATGATTTGTTTCTGTATTTGTTACTCGAAAGCCTTGTTTCTATTTTATTAGTATATTGGCAGTTAGTCAAAGTTCTTGTTTTTTAATTTGTGGGCATTCGTGTATCTATAGAGGTTCTTTTTGGTAGTGGATTAGTTTATTGCCCTCCTCTTTCCTTCTAATTGTTATTATTATTTTCGTTATTATTACTATTATCATTATTATTATTATTGTCGTTATTGTTATTGTTATTAGTACTGTTATTTTTAGTACTAGTTTTCTATCTTTTTAGTGTAAGTTAATTATTCTCTATCTAGCCTATAATTGTTATTGCATTTATATTATTAGTATCGTGGTTGTCGTTAATGTTGTCTTTTTGTAGCTATTATTTATTTAATTTATAAATTTATTTTCTTTTTTGTCCTAAGCTAGTATTATTATTATCATCATTATTATTTGCACTAGTATTTATGCTATTGTTATTGTTGTTTTATTTATTTATTTTTTAGCTTAACCTAGTGGCAAGTAATGGAGTAGTTCAAGCATGTCCCTCTAGGGGCAAAAGGTTTACAAAGAGAGAGGGATCGATAGGTTGCATTTTGCATATCAAAGCCCTTACTAGCAAGTCTATAGAACTAGTTAAAGCTTTACATAGACATAAGGTTTACACAGCTTGTATTCAAGAGATTAAGTGGGTGGGAGCCAAAAGTTAGAGAAAATGATGGGCATAAGTTGTGGTGTTCTTGACGTACTAGAGTTAGACATGGAGTTGGCATTTTAGTAAATAAGACTTGGTTGATCAACTTGTAGAGATGAGATGTAAGAGTGATCACATCATGTTAATTAAGTTGGTGGTGGTGGGAGAAACCCTCAGCGTCACATGCAAATAGGGCTGGTGGATAAGATTATGAGGGCATTTTGGGAGGAGTACGATGAAGTCATTCAGAGTTCACCTCAAAGTCAAAACTTCATGGGTGGAGATTTTAATGGACATATTGGGACTAAGCCAGATCGATATGATGTGATTGCATGGAGGTTTTAGTTACGCGGAAAGAAACAACGAAGGGGTGTTGATTATAGACTTTGTGGTTGCCTATGATTTAACAATTGTTAATTCCCATTTTAACGAGGACCACTTAGTGACCTTTAGGACTGACAATACTAAGACTCCAATTGACTGCTTTTAATTAGGACAAACAATAGGATGTTGTGTAAAGATTGTAAGGCGATACCCAATGAGTATCTGAGGACTTAGCATAGACTAGTGGTAATGGATGTGGTGATTAAAAGTTTGAAGATAAAAAAGAGAAGTGTAAGAGATCTTAGAGTTAGATGGTTGAATCTTACTAGAGAGAGCGCGACTAAATTATCGGAGAAGATTAAAGCAGAAGAGAGTAATAAGCAAGTACAAGATTTAAACACAATGTGGAAAGCTAAAGTTGAGTGCATTCCAAGGTTAGCTGAGGAGGTCTTAGGAATCTCTAAAGGAGGTAGAGGTAGAATAAAAGGAGCTTGGTGGCGGGGTGAAGATGTGAAAGAGAAAGTTAAGGAGAAACATGATGTATACGCTGCCCTAATCGATACTAGCTAGAATAGACATAGAGAAAGATTTAATAAAGTTAAGCATAAAGTTGCTAACAAGACAACAAAGAAAACTGTCACTATAGCAAAAAACAATGCATATGTGTTATCATTTTAATAACCGCAAGTGCACGGCGCAGCTGTAGCTAGCAACCGGCAAGTACGGGTCGAATCCACAGGGAACTTAACTTCAACTACCAGAACTAATTAGACTACTCAAGCTAGGCTGTCACAATTAAGGTTGTGGAGACTAAACTAAGAGAGACAATAGCAACTAAAAAGCGTGATAAACAGCAGAATAGAAAACATCTAGGTTGGAATTAACAGCACGATTATGCTAGTGAATTAGTTACTAACCCAATTAAACATTCCCAAACATGCATCACAAATAGATAGATTGTCAATTAAGCCCATCTCCCCCCTCTCTCAAGGGTCGAAGACTAATCATAAACTATAGTCGCCTATTCTCATGGGACTAAAGGTCGAACGATTACAAGATTCACAATCTCAAATCCCAATTAGAATTTTAACTATTTTTATGTTAAAACCCTAACTGTCTACTAAGACGCACTAGGTAAAGGTTTCGTCTCTCAACGCTCCTCTAAACCCCAATAAAAAGGATGAATGTTCTTTCGAGCATTTCATCGAGCAGTTGGCCTGCATAGCAGAATTCATAATTGCAAAACAAAGGGGAAACATGGATTGGGCCAGTACAAGATTCAACTACACATATTCGGCGTCAATCCCAACCTAAGTTGAAGGATTTAGCCTATAATCATGTTTCTAACAACAACCATAATATTTGATTCAATAAACATCTCAACCCAAAACCTAAATAATCAAGAACAAGAGGAGAGAGAACTAGAACCAAAAACCTGGAATTAATCGTATAAATTGAAGGCAGAATCAAACTCCAATCCAAAATTACAATCCAAGAACGTGAAGATTAAACTCTAAAACTAAACTTAAAATCGCCTAAGAAAACGTCTGGGGAAAAGAAAAACTGAATGAAAACTGAATATCTTCAAAACAGCCCCGAAGGAATATTTAAGTCGCGACGCGGAACGGGGGTGGCACGGTCGTGCCCATAGGCACGGTGGCATCGTGCCAAAACGCTGCCTGAAACACCCCCAAAACGGCACAAGTGGCATGGGAGTGCCACTTGGCACGACCCAACCGTGCCACATGGCACGGTCGTGCCACTTGGCTGTTCGGCCAAGTGTGCCGGTCTGGGGGGGTTGGCTGTGCTCTGTGGGTCCGATTTTGTGGGACTTCCGTGCAATGCTTTTTCGTGGCTTTTCTCGTCTTCTTAGCACCTCTTTCTGCCAAATATTAACTATCTTTCAGTTCCTTCAACGAAGTTCCTGAAATTACAGAAAGATGTCATATGAGTGAAATATAAGCGTACGGGGTTGATTTGACCATTCTCTGACGTGATAAGGCATGCAAATATAGGAAAGATCGAGTCAAATACGGGCTAAAATATGGTACAAATAGAGGTTCATCAATATGAAATGTTATATTAGAAACTAGAGACGAAGGAAGGTGAAAACGATGTCTTCGAGTTAACATGGGCTAGGGAAAAGAAAACAAGAGACTTAGGAAACATAAGGTGCATCAAAGGTGATGATGGTAAGGTCTTAGTAGAGGAAACAAAAATAAGGGAGAAATGGTAGAGTTACTTTTCTAAGCTCTTTAATGGTGAGTGAGTGAGTAGTCCCTGAGCAACGAGAGAAGGGATAAGGAAGGACAACAAAACTATACGTTGTGTAGTTGTATTAGTAAATAGGAGCTTAGAGACACATTAACGAAGACAAAGACTAGAAAGGTTATGGGTCCGAACCATATACCCATGAAAGTATTGAAGTCCTTGGGTGAAGAGGGACTAGAGTCATTAACAGAGGGTTTTCATGCCAATTTTAGAATGATAGGGATCCCTCGTGAATGGAGAATTAGTAAGATCATCCCGCTGTACAAGAGCAAGGGTGATACTCAACAACAACACCACCTCCCAGTGTGGGTCCTGCTTTCATGGGATCTAGTGAGATCCAGATGTAGCCAATCTTACCTCTACTAGTGTCCATACCTGTAGATAGGCTGATTCCAAGAGACCTACAAAATAAAATTTTGTGAAATGGTGATATTCAAGATTGTAATAATTATAGAGGAACTAAATTGTTTAGTCAGACTATGAATTTGTGGAAAGGGTGATTAAGAGAAAGTTGAGGAATGATATTCCAATTTTGAAAATTCATTTCGGTTTTATGCCGGGTAGATACGATATAGATGCAATCTGTCTCATAACAAGGCCCATGGGATTGTAGAGGGATAGGAAAAAGAATCTCCATATGGTGTTCATAGATCTAGAGAAAGCGTATGATAGAGTACTATGTGAGGTGTTATGAGAGTACTTAGTGAAGAAAGGGGTGGTGCTATCAAAGATATGTGTGACGGAGTAAAAACAAGTGTTAGGACCTTAGAAGGAGACATAGAGGACTTTCCTATTGGCATTGAGCTCTATCAAGGTTTAGCCTTAAGCCTATTTCTTTTCACGATTATTATGGATGAGCTCAAAAAGGGACTTAAGATGAGGTACTATGGTGTATGTTATTTGTTGATGATGTTGTTCTTATAAATGATACTAGGGATGGACTTAACAGCAAGTTAGAGCAATGGGGACGTACTTTAGAATCCAGGGGATTTAGATTGAGGAGATGAAACACTAAATAGTTAAAACATGGGTCATTCATGAGGAAGCGGGTGGTGAAGAAGTCGCCATGGGTGTTGCGGCAATACCAAGGGTTGTGAAGTTCAGGTATTTAGCCTTGATCATTGAAGAGAAAGGAGATATTGATGAAGATATGTATTGAAGTGTGACAGCAAAAATGGATGAATGCTTCTGAAGTTTTATGTAATAAAAAAATTCTTATACGAATGAAAGAACAAGTTTATTGTATAGTAGTCATACCACTTTTGTTATATGATTCAGAGTGCTGGCCAATCAAGAAGCTCAAGTCCAATGGTTAATCGTAGTAGAAATGTGCATGACTTGATAGATGTGTGACTATACGAGATTGAATGGAATTAGGAATGAAGTGATTAGAGATAGCGTAAGAGTTACACCCATAGGAGAAAAGATGAGGGAGACCAGACTAAGATGGTTTGGTCATGCTAAAGGAGTGTGAATGCACTAGTGAAGATGTGCGAGATGATTAACTTTCAGAATGTGTACGAGATGGAGGAAGGCAAAGAAAAGTTGGAACGAGGTGATTAAATCTGATTTGAATTTTATAGGACTAACGGAGGATATGACTCAGGATAGAAGTTTGTGGAGATTTAGGATTAAGGATGCAGTGCATAGGTAGGGTGATTTTGGTCCTTCCTTTGGCTTTGGTTTAAGTAGTGATTGTTTTTGCATTGCTCTGGCTTTCATTTTATCATGTGTTTGATGCAATCCGGTAGGCTAGTAAATGGATATTCGTAGAGTTATTACTATTGTATCTTTGATTGCTTAAGTAGTACCCTCATCGCATATGCATTGTCACTCCCCCACCTCTGATTGTTTAAGTGTAGACTGCACTTGGTCAGATAATTGTATATCATCGGTTGCTGATCAAGGTACGTATAGCTCTTATCCCTTTTGTTGTTTATTTAATTTAATTTATTTAAAGTAATTAGGTCTTGTGTTTGTTAACATTTTTTACCAATTGATTTTCAACTTCTTAATATTTTTTAAAACCTTTTATATGATTTTATTAGAAATGAACGCTCTACAAGCAGTCATGTACGTAGGGGTAAAGCTACCTACATCTAAATCTCCCCAAATCCCATGACTCTAAGATCCACACCGGGAGTAGTTATTGTTGTTGTTGTTGTTGGTTGTTATTGTGCTCCCCTTTAGATTCAAAGAATCGAGCGGGTTATGAAGCTAAAATTGAGCAATGGTCAATGTAGTATGTGATTTCGTGTTTGATTAGGAGCTTCTTTAGGCAATTAGATAAGTGATTCAGGGAGCTATCTTTTGTGCACAGTTAGTGGACATTCGCAGCTAATTCCCATTAAAGATAACCACCAAATTCCTCCAAGCAAGGATATAGGCAAAAAATTCCTACCTTAATAATTTAGCTGGTGGTCATCCTTTTCTTTGTTTTGGTTGTACAACTAGTTAGAATTTCATTGGGTTTTTCTCTTATGATTCTATTGATTATTTCTAAGCTTGGTGAGGAGGGCACCCCATTATGCATTGACTTGAATCCTTGTAGAGTTTTCATATTTGGAATTTTGAATGAAATGAGATTGTGCTTGTTGTCTCTTTCTACATAAATCTCATTTTCTTTATATGTGCCGGAGAGCAGTGAATGGGAGTCTTCACTTTATTTCAATTTGTAGTGCTTAATCTCTCCAGTGTTAAGTATGGGTTGATATGTCCACGTAACTTCTATTGGGTAAGTTCCTAATCATCAATTTATTGTTCTTGTGGGATCCCTTTGGTTCTTCTTGTGGGTTAGACTCTTCTTTATCCTTTTAGGGTTCGCCTACAAGTTCTATACCTTTATTTAGTCAAACGTTTTTCCTCATGGTTCAACACTTGGGCTGGGTGCAACATACACAACACTATGTGTGTAAAACATATGTTTCTTTCTTTTATACTGAATTGCTAGGAGAGAAGCATAGCATAATCGATAGTTGGAGAGGATAATGCATGGAGCTCACTTTATGAGATATGTGGTTTGAATCGAGGGCAACAACTAAGAATTGTTTTGTTTCTTTTCTTCTCTTTGTCCTCCATCCCCCTATTTTTTTTTCTTATTATAGGTTTTTTGTTTCTACATTTTCTCGGATTCATCACAGTTTTCACATTCCTTTCTTCTTTCACCATCTTTTTCTTTTACTTGGCTATTTATAAAATTTTTCCCTTGACAAAATGTTCGCCAAATTTCTTCATGTTCACCCTGGTTTTGACATTTGTTTTATAAATGACGATTCTCATTTTTTATATAAACATTGAAGTCAATGGACCTTTATATTACTTTCTTTTAACATTCACAAGATTGAAGAAAATATAATATTAAAGATGTATCGATTTCAAATTGTGGTATTATGATCAAAATGATGAACCTTTTTTGTATATTTACTGTACCTATAGTTGATGACCAACATTTTCCTTTTCTAAGAAAGTAGTCCATTCTATCCCATGGTGAACCTTTTTAAGGAATGTACATTGCAGCATAGATGCAAGTTTATAATAGACATGTTGGCAAGAGTGTGCATGCACTTTCCATGTCCAGAAGTGTGAGTCATCAAAACTATTAAACTCCTTGGAGATCGATATTTCTTATGTAGCCATTTTAAAATTAAAATATATTTTGTTCTTCTTATTGAGTAGCTAGAACTTCAAAAAAGCCTGTAATATCTTTGTTAGCAATCGCAGAACTTGGTAAAACGTCACATCATCAAGCGCCTCCTAAATGCTCTTGATTTTACTGTAATACTTGCTGACAAAATCTCTATCTTGCTTGGCAGGATATGCATCCTTATTCAATTGATATTTGCTAGATGTATTACTCGAGCTGAACCTTGTCATGACCTTTCAACATAGTTGATAGGTAGATTGAGTATAGAAAATGTAGATATAGGATCAAACACAATATTCGTAATCCATAAAATCACTAGATTATTACATGCATCCCACTGATTAGCAGTGATAGGATCAATTAGTCTGGATAAGTACCTTGCATGTTTTCTTCTTAGTTGATAGGCTAATCAAATTAAACTACACCCGATACATTATATTTTTTTTTTTACTCTGATTAGCTTTTTTAGAGCTAAGATTAATCCTGAATCATTTGACAGATGCATCAACAATGTAATTCGAAGCTCTACTTAAGAGAAATTTAATCAATTTGTGCTTCTTTCACTTGAGATTGTTCAATCCTTGAAGAATTGCTCCCAAAAATGCTTAGTAAACAATCCCTGATATCATATCGAATTATCTTCCATGAAATCATATAGAGATTTATGTTTAGAGAGAGAAAAATGAGAGAATGAAGAGAGAGGGACGGGAGGAAGAGATACTTATGAAAATGAGTTTAAGGCTTCATCAGCAGTGCAGGGCTACACATATAACAATGCTATTACATTATTAGTCCAACAAAGTCTATAACTAACTTTGTTTAGAAAAAGAAAATGTGTCTAGAGTTAACTTCTGATGGCTGAACAAACTGACAAGAAGTCAAATCGAAATTGAATAATTATTACTCTTAACAATATCAATAGGACCTGGAGGTTTAAAATTAGTTCATATAAAAGTGAAGGTGAGTAAAATTATCTCAAACATTTCAAAAGTGTATGATACTTTAAAAGGAATATGTCAATATCTTTGCTTCTCATTGTACGAAAGTTCTCCAACCCATCTATTGAGATTAGTTTATTATATAAGCTTGTGAATAGTGAAACCTAGACCAATAAATATTTTGATTGCTTAGAATATATCTTGGTACATTGGTTTTATTGAGTAAAGACTCTAGTAAGGCAGTTCGCCCCCTCACATAGACACTTAGTTTGAGCATTTCTGTCTATAATGTTTAGGAGAAAGTCTCTAATAATGTTATTTAAAAAGATTTTTGCTTTTCATGTCACTACTTTCCTCTACTTTAGTCACGTTCCTTCAATTGATTTGTACAATTTAATCAATAACAAAGCATAATAATTTTTTTTGATAAGTTATTGATATAAAATAATTGTCTAATACTCCTTTTGTATATAAAATCTATGTCTATATGGTAAATTTTAACCAAAGAAAATGCAACATATATGTGAAGATAATAGTGAACATGTCCCCAATATGCAATGTGCAAATGGCCAAAAGAGGCAATGAAGATTACGCCAATCACTCAAATCAATAAAATAGAAAATAAGGCAATATAATGTGTTGCTCAAATGTGTTACACACTTGTTAGACCCAAAGGTAGGCCAAATCACCTTATAGGGGTGAATCAGGTGATAGTTATCTCTTACAAATAAAAAAATGTAAGATGATGCAGTATTAAGGACTTCAATAGGCAATATCAAGAGTAGTAAGCGCAAGCAATAAAGGATATGAACAAAATGTAAAATGCATAATGTAAACCACGATGTGTTTTTGCACGAGGTTCACCCAAGCAAACTTTGAGCTATGCCCCTATCTAAGGACTCTTTCTTTGGGATTGAGCTAATTTGTATTGATCTTTTTGAGATACAATCTTTAAACATCTACCTGAGGACCTTGATAATGTACCTCTCAAGTCTTACTTGAGGTGAGTTCACCTAATACTACTTTTGTATATAACACACTAGTTGCTTCTGTTATTTGCAAGCTGAGGTCTCCCAACTATCATGAACAAAAAGGAGCACCCTCCAATATTGATTTGAAGTGATTTCACCTAAGACCCTTCTATGTTAGGACAACACACTCTGTTGACCGTCTTATTTACAAGAAAACTCTCAAGCTCTCTTGTCTCACAAGGAATTTAGTTCGTACAACAAATACAAAGATTTTAAATATAATTTCAAGAGTAGAATGAAAAGTTTACACTTGATATCATGTTGTTGTGTGCTGCATTCTTCATCCATTAGCTAATTCCTTTATTTATAGACTTCAATCCAAAAGAATACTATTGAAGTTAAGATGCTAGCCATTAGAGAATCAAAGTATGTTTTGGAATCTTTTGTCTCTTTAGCCCGTCTTCTGATTAGTGCCTTAAATAGTTGCTATGATATACTTTTTGGTTTGTTGATAAGTCCCCTCATTTTTTTCTTTTCTTGACTCTGGGTGATGGAGTTTAAGTCTACATTTAATGCCCATAGTCACTGATTTTTCTCTTTGGAGAAGGCCAGTAAAGCTCATTTCTTCTTCTAAAAGTGACTCTTTCAACTTTTAGAACACAACTTGAAGCTATATTTTGTTTCGCATTAAATGAGTTTGGGCTTAAGCAAGCAAAACGAGCCAAGCTAATAAGTCGAGCTAATAAGCATAACAAGCTTCTACAGGCCTTCAAAGTATAAAGTTTTTGACACTGAGTGTTTGTATAGAGATAATTATCTCAATTGAGAGAAACTATTAGTGATGATCATAATGTCACGATAACATAACATTGTGTTGATGTCATGCCCCAACTATTCTCTCCTTACTTCTCCTATATCTCTTTAGAATTAGAGTTTTCATCTACTCAAATGTGCAAGTAAAGACATAAGTACTGTAAATGGACCACTTGTGCAAGCTTACACCCCTAACCTTGTTGCCCATATTGGCTAGTAATAATAGATCCTATCACATATCAGTAATTGGACAATGATGATTGTTCATTGATTTAGATAGATTGGATGGATTCACTAATACTTTCTCATTTGCCTAAGAGGCTCATTGTGCATTTGAGCCTCAGGAAATAAGGCCTATACAACATCTCTTTAGCCAATGTCTTGGTAAGTGCCTTGTGCTTGCCATTATGATATACTTTTTGGTTTGATGTTGAGACTCCTCATTTTGGCATCTTGATCATTCAGAATATAGGTTTTTAGTCCACATTAAATGCCTATAGCCTTTGGTTTGTTGTTTAGAAGAAGCCACTAAGCTCGTTGTTTTCTTATGAAAGTGACCCTTTCCTTTTTTTAGAGCGTAGCCTATAACTCCACTTAACTTTGCATTAAACACAAGCTTTTGATAAACAAATAAATTTGAATTTTAATCAGTCAGTATTTGAGCAATGTTCATCATTTTTTTTGTGATTGCATAAAAGCAATCTTACTTAAACGGATTCAGTGCACTAATTAAGTCAGCAAGTATTTATCAACCAAATGGATTGGGCTGATTCGATTAAGTCTCATATTTGAACAGATCAAATACTCGTACATCCCAGCAACATATAAGGGATATCATCTTTTCCAATTTTATGACTCAAATAATGTAATAACAAATAAGTATATAAACAATATTTTTGTTACTTAAATTAATGAACATCTTACTCACAAAATCAGGTATTGCAAACATGACTTTGACATTTGAATCTACCAACTTGTGTATTTTTTATATTCAGCTTTAAATGACGCTGACTTGGTGAATGCCTTAACTACTCTGACAAAAATATGTTTGGGGCATAATTGGACTCTTAGTATTAATTTCGATGAAAACTCAGTCAAACGAATAAGTTGCAGTAATATGATCATGTCAACATGAGATAAACAAATATGTCTTGAATTCAAAACAACATGATTCATTTGGGGCTTAATTGCTTATCGAGAGTGACTCTTCAACTCTGTCTCCTTACAGAAGTAACTCAAAGGCTAGCCAAGTAGACTGTTCCCTGCTAGCTTCACCATTATGGTGAACTCTAATTCTTCCTAATTTTTAACATGGCTGGACCAATTTTAGCAGCAAACATCTTAGGGTTAACAGCTACCCTTTGCGCTATGCACTTGGTGTTAGAATTAATTGCCATATGTTGATCAACTTTGAGAACTCGTTGGTATTTCAAGGTTGCCTTTTAGAAAATGTTGTTAATTCTAAATTTTCTTTGATAGAGTTTTGTTTTAGCATTGGAGTTGGCATTAGGAGGACATTTCTTCCTTGGGACTAGGCCAAGCTAAGGTTCATAAAATGGTCAGACCTTCTAGTACCATAAATTGTATAGCCGTCTTGAAAGTTCACACAATGTTTAATTCCCATGGTTTTACAACCTACATCTGCATTGTCTTGTCTTACAAGGGATTAAGTAATTCATGAAAATATATTGTTTATCATGATCATATGTAGAAATCTTAGTCACCAATTTACTTATCTAGGAGTATCACAAAGACCTTTTTGTTTAGCCTTTTTGAATGAAAACTCTAATGATATATGGGATATTGAGGATGTAGGGCCCCAAAGATCCCTGGGGGCCTCGTAATCTCTAGAAATATGTTCATCATTTCTTTTGGCTACTACTTGGTACCAAATTTCTCCACCGGACTTGTATATATCAAATGTATACCACTTGGAACCATTCGGTTACCCTAAAACGATAATTCATCCATGCTCTATGCAAGCAAAGGTTTTAATCACTACTCTTTTGCCTAGTAAACTTTCTTACCCTCCCTTAGAAGACTGAAATGTAGAAAAAAAACTAATGAGTCAAAATCACAATTGCATGATGTAGTTATAGCTACTACCAATAAGCATGGGCCATATACACAGGGAGTAATGTTTTTAAGTATTAGATTTGTCTCGAGTACTCAAGCTTAGCAAAATGAAAGACGACGAGAATAAAAGAAAACTAACAAAAAAGTGATAAAAAGAGACTTAGGTCGTGATTTTGCAACATAATTAGCGAATTAATCTGGACAACTCTTAACTTCCTAAGCTTGTACTAATATCTGCAAATGATAAGTTGCACCATCAAAGAGGATCTAAGACCTCTTTTAAGAGTTGAAGGCTAATCCACTTGTTCTAATCACCTATTTACATGGGATTAGGCAATCGGATTGCAATGGCTACCTATGAATCTAGCTAGGATTCGAATTATTTTCCTGTCAAAACATCCAACTATTCTCTCTCCATGTGCTAGCAAATTGGAATCACCTTTTAGGACAAGCAAATCACCTAAAAAGATGGACAAGAGAACATGTAAAAATTTCATTGAACGCATGATGGGTGTAAGAGAAAATCCAAAACTACAAATATAAATAAGGTGTAATTGGGCCTAATTAAGATCAATTACTAAGCAAAGAGACTTATCACAACCAAAGCAATACAAAATTAACTACAACTAATTATCATAGAACAATAAAAATGACAAACAATTAAGCAAGCAAACAACCTAAAAAGCACGAAATAAAGGATAGAAAACTTAGTCATTGAATCTTGAATTCAACAATCTTGTACATGATATACACTAATCTAACCTAATTTCTTTCTGCTTAAGTGGATTTTATATGCCTAACAATAACCTCAGTCAAGCCAGAAAACACCTAAAAAGACTGCTCCCAGAAAGATAGTCGAATTCAAGATTAAATAGCTTAGGAGTAGGGGTAGCATGACCATGGCGTATGGCATAACAATCGTGCCAACCCACTACACAAACAACTAAAAACTCAACCTAGAAAAGATGTTAAACCATTCTTGGGTTGGTACGGTGGTTTCCAATTGTTTTTGGCAGAAGTAAGCTTGGTACCTGGTAGGGTCGGGGGAGCTCCAGCGAGAACTAGTCCGGTTATGCCTAAACTGGCCCTTTTTTGTAAAATAATATTTTCGAGGAAAAATGGCTAGCACATCAAGAGTTTGATCCGGTTCTTATGAAGTTGGTCCCGCTCCTAGTTCCTTACTTCACTTTTTATCCGCCTATGCAAACTCACTTCCATTGGAAGTCCCAAGATCCCTGAACTTTTCCACACATCTTCTTGGTTCAATTTGTTACCTACAAAAATAAATAGAACAATGTAAAAATACTAACAAATAGATTTTGAAGGAGGAGTTTAAATGCATTCCTTACAAAGCGTACAATAGTTCTGATGGCAGTACAGGAGGTGACACGAAGACAATTTCGATCAAGGACAACTTTTGCCTTTTCAATTACTACAAAACTATTGACACTACTATCTAGCGGTGATATGTTTTACGAGTCACAAACCTCAAGCAAAATTAAGGCATTACATCCCTTCTGATATAGTGCCCACATAAGAAGGTGTTGTGCATTCATAGTAACTTATAAAAGTTGCTTGACCGATGCAATATTCAAACAACATATATTTAAAATCAACATAAAAGACCACTTATTTCTGATGAATCAATTATGGAAATGTGGGCTAATTGGCCCAAATATATTCATCCTTCAAATACTACATCTTGACAATGGCAAGGACTACCCTAACATTGCCCTCACGACACTTTTCATTGAGGAAATCAATAGCTTGCATAGCATTGCCCGCCAATGCTCATCTAAAGAATCCCATGCACTAGTAATGTCATCGAAGAGATTGACATATGGCCTAATGACTATAAGTTAGATAGGGTTGCTCCTAACTTTCCATAGTGATCTAGTTAATGCAGGGGTTGGCCTTCTTTAACCAACATGACATTAGGATATGTGAGCAACTACATTGCTCTTGATGGCTGCTTTCCTACTTCTTTTAGTACTTTCCTCAAAAGATAAAAATCCCTTGCTTTTATATGGTAACTTCCAGTCGCAAAAAATATCTAAGATCTTTTATGCAAAAGCAGCTCTAAAGTTGTTGCTTAAGTTACTAACTGAGACTAAATTGCTCATTGTCATTAAAGCATCATCTACATATACAAGAACTATGCCATAGCCTACGTTTGTGTCTTTCATAAACAAGTTCTAATCAAATTTTAGATTGTGCTACCAAATAACAATAAAATAGGAGATAGCTTTGCAAACAATTGACTTGGTTGTTGTTAAGGCCTCACAATGATTTCCTCAACTTGTGTACTATGTTAGTGGAAGATATAAGTGGATTATACTTCGGCATACATTGAATCTACGCTCCACCCCTATATCCTTGAAGCAACTACATAGATGCTTCTTTTTTAATAGCCTCAAGTATGAATGCATGCGTCACATCCAGCTGACATCTTTGCTATCCTTATAGTTGCTACAGTTAAAATTGCTCTCATCGTAGTATGTACTTCTTGTTGCCTATTGTCGCAAGTTACCTACTTTGCTTTGAGCCTTCCAACTGAACCATCCTAATTATACTATGTTTTGAATAGCGACTTACATCATATTGTTTTTTGTCCTAGCAGCAATTCGGTGAGCTCCCAAATGTAATTTCTCTATAAGGCTAAAAGCTTAACATTCCTAGCATGACACACTTGAAAAATTAATGGATCATATCGTGCTCATTTTTGAAGCAAAAAAGAAAATCTTCAAGTACGGTGCAAAGATTACTATAAGAAACTTGATTGGCAATGGAAGTAAGGGGGTCATTGAACCTAGAGCCGAATGCACATTTCAACTAATACAATTTTGCATCCAAACATATTGCTTTGTCACTCTAGTCAACCTTTGCAAACTATCTCTTTCAGTGATGAAGTTGCATGCATAAGAGACTGAGTATTACCCACTAATATAAGTGGAAAGGATGTAGGATCAAAAAATGTATCTTTTGAAGTTATGTCATAGGATAAGTTGGGAATTGCATCTTCAACCTATTGATTTTGAGTTAATGAGACTGTTGTGTGCTACATGTGTGCTTTGTCGTTGTCCTAGTGAAAAAGAAAAATATTGATAACAAAATTTAACCTTTCTTGACGAAATGTCTTCTTGGTCTACAACAACCATTTTTTGTGTAAGAAAACACAAAACACTCCCTTAAGCGTTGAATATTTAATGCCTAGTTGAGCATTTGAGGCAAACACGAGGCATCCAAAACTATTATATGCTCAAACAAAAGATGACTCACCAAAAATCCACTAATAAAAGGTGTATCCAATAACAAGGGAGTTAGAAGTTTGTTTATAATGTATATAATAGTCAACACACAGTCCCCCCAAATCTAATAGGATGTCAAGCTTGAGATGTGAGAGCCCTACCAATCAAAAACATATATGTATACTTCTTGTCCAGTCTACCATTTCACTAAGGCATATCAGCATAAGATGTATGATCTGAAATTCTATAAGAGCTAAAGAGTTGTTGGAAGTTGTAGTATCAAATTCAAGTGTATTATGAAATCTAGTAAGCTTAACCTTTGCTTGAAATTTTGCAGACACGAATTCACAAAATATTTCAAAGTATCCAAAACATGTGATTTATGCTTGAGTAAACAGATCTAGGTGGCATCTAGTATCATCAGCAACACTAAGAAAGTAATTATAATCTATTAGTGAACTTCATGTTTATGGACCCCAAATCCCCTTATGTACCTTACTCCTACTGTCATGAGTAAGGTAACTACGTGAATATAGCTGTAAGACATGTGACATAGGCTTTATTATCTGAACTTCCAAGTTGCCAATCCAACAATATGCTTTATATTATTCAGAGGTGCATGAGTACGTCTCTTGTGTTGCAGCTCATAGGAACTCGAACTAATTTTGTTGCCTATTGGCACTATTCCTCTAGTATTTATTCTACCTAATCGGTGGTAAATTTCTCAGGAAATACTGCCCTTTATATTCTACCAATCCCGACCACTTCTTTAGTGGGTAAATCATATACCACAAAAAAATATAGATGAAAGAAAAAAACCATCTAGCGTCATTTGTGAGTCTAAACACTGATGCATGCTCAGACTTGAAATTTCGTACACAGAGATGGAACATCATCAAAAACCAGATTATTTACTAGGTTATCTTTGCCTATATCTAACATATCAAAAGTTTCATCATTAGGCAACATTTAGGGTCTGTTTGATCCTTGGAAAATTTGGTAGAAAGAAAAATTGAAGGAAAAAAAATATGAAGGAAAAGAAAGTAGGGAGAAAATGAGTTTTTTTCTCTTGTTTGGATTGAGAAAAAAATACAAGAATTTGGATGAAAAATTTGAATGTTGATAAACTACTTAAATAATGTTGATATCATTTAAGCAATGCAAGGTTAGAGAAGGTTGGGAACTTTCTTAAAACTTTCCTCACAATTTTATAAGGAAAATTTTATCACTTATTTCTAATAATTTTTCCACCTAACTTTCCTCCATATTTTTTTTCTTTGTGATTTTCTTTAAACCAAACACAAAAAAAAAAGTAACTTTCCTAAATTTTTTTCTTTCCACCAAACTTTCCTAGGTCCAAACGGGGCCTTAGGATTTCTCAATAAACAATCTATTTTAAATCATATGATTAACATAATATGTTAGAACACTCGATCTAGACCTCAGTTTGTCACACAACAAGAGCTCTTAAGAAAACCCTTAAAGCTGTAGTGTTGTTACTTCTGCCTATTTCTTTTTTTTTCTCGTGATTAGATTTGCCTTGTAACTCGTCGCAATGTAATTTCCTGAAATAGAATCTAGAGCTATAAGTTGCAACTTATTAAATAAAACTTTGCCCAATGACCACAAGTTAGAGAGAAGCATTTCCCGACCAGCCATGCATAGCGAGCCAAAACCAACATGCATTAGAAAACTTAGTTTGCTATCGACTCAGCCATTCAATACTGTAAGTCTAAACACCTAAAGCGTGTCCCATTTTTATAAAATGCCTAATGATGACAAACTAATTGAATGAGAATAAGGGCCCCTTATTTATTGAAAATGAAGAGCCTTAAATATGTCAATATTCTTTGGGCTGACATCTAAACCCAAATATGCCCATTGAAGGCTAAAAGAATCCAAAGCCCAAACAAGTTCAAATTAACAGTGTTTGATGTCTAGTTGAGATTTATTTCATATTTTCACCTCACTTTAGAGGGCATAAAACTATTAAGTTTGGACATTTCTATTCATCATTAAACAATCTTCATAATGACATATCATATGTCAGAGGTCAGTAAGCAACATAAAGGATATAAGTCGATTACTAGGATGTGCACTGAAAATTGTACATGTTCACTATTTTATTTATATTATGTAACGCATAATCGAAGAATGTGTTTTTAGAAACTAAACTCAATAAGATTTTGGGAAAAAAAGGAATCACTCAAAATAGAGGTCAGATGAGAATGTTATGTGCAAAACAAGTTGCAACTCAGCTAGCCTAGAGAACCTAGTCGGATTCTTACGTGAATAGGCCAATAACTGAGCTGGGTACCTTACAGCAGGAATTCGATTGGATTCTTAGAGTTCTTCTCCACTTCTCAAATGAGTCTTTGGTATTATAGTTCTATTTGGATATTTAATTTGTTTAGATTAAGCCCATTGGGAGTTCAATCAGGTCTCCTCTTCTTAATCAACTTAGTTTGCACTAGCAAGCAATGTGAAAGGGGGGCTAACCCCCTAGGGCTGGACATCATCAGAAAATTGGAGAGATCATCAGAAAATTTAAGGAGACAGTCCAATAATTGGAGAGGAGCTTCAATCAAAATCCCATAAAACTCTTAGAGACTACTAAGAGATTTAGAGAATCTAACCAAATCCTTCTTAAGTCTACCCTCAAAACCTACTAAGGCACAAGTCCAAGCTCAATATTTCTGAATCCCTAGGTTATCCAAGTTGCCTAAGCAAGTAGCTTGAGGCACCAATCTCTTAGACCTTCCTTCCTTCCTTCTATCTTTTTTATCTTTATTTCATTTAATTTCAGGTCTAGCAAAGACGTAATCTTTAATTAGTTTAGCCCCACCCAGTGTAATTATTTACATTATTTCTTTGAATTCATCTATACTGGCATTGTATTCTTAATTCTTATAATTTTATACTAATATGTTACATGACAGTTTTGTACTGTAGTTAATCTTAATTTCCTATATTGATTAGTAAAGGTTGTCAGCGATGACGGGTGGTGTCGTGATGTACTTCGTTACGTCATCCTACATTCAGCACCGAATCTAGATCCTCGATTTGAGCGTATAAAGTTAGATTGTCGCCTACAATAGGGATTATTCAAAAGCGTTTCAAAAGCCTTATTTGACGGAGCAAATTGTCCCTTTTGATGTCCCCTCGATTTATAGTTCATACGAACCTATTGTCCCCTCAATGTTCCTTTGGTTGTCACCCATTCCAAAAAGTGAATTTGGTTTGTAAGTTTCTTGTAAAACTCATTGGTAACTCTATTAGTTAACTTTGCTATTTTTTTTATAGTATTTTTGCTTTACTTTTATTTTTGAATTGGACCATAACAGTTTATGGATCCATGACAGCACCATTGTTTGGTGTAGGAACTAGGCCCAGTTTTGGCCCAGGAACCTGATCGGGTTCCTAGATCCGGGCTATTGCCCAGTTCTCTAGACCAAATAGCCTATACTCTCTAGAACCAGACACCTGGTTCTAGCCCAGGAACCAGGAAGGTTCTTGGATTAGGACTCTAGTCGAGTTCTTTGGGTTTGCTACAGTTTGATCGTATAACAAAAGATAATACAAAATTTAGTTTTGTATCTGAATACCTGATAAACAAGTCCGACCATTCATGGGGTAATTGCATCCAGAGGTGTGAACTTCAGAGCATGATCCTTATAGTGGTGACTCCATAGGGATCCATATATAAATCCATTCTGTAGATCGAGGATCCATTGATGAGTGTACATAGGTTTATCCACATGCCTAAACTAGAATCTTCTAGGCAAGCTAAATTAACGTTATGTTTAAGCCTAGTATGGCCCATGATTTATCTTCCATAGACATAGGTCCAACCTAGGCCTATAGGTCATCTGTCTAAGGCCCAATTTCAGCCTACACCAAAATCTTAACCCAACGTATTACCATCCCGGCACAAACTTTTAAGCTCACCAAGCCATTGTTTGTTCCTTACTGGACTAGAAGTCATTAGTCGTTTTGTTTAGCAGAGAGTCTATGCTAACAACCTTTCATTTATATTATTTACATCTATAACGTTCCACTCCACTAAACCACCGCCTTATTGATGACGATAGCGAAGTGAATAAAATATACCATTGAAATCCACAAACCGGGAGACTCCTATCTTAAAAAGAGTCTAGGGAGGTTTCACCTATTGGGTCAAGGTTAAAATTTAAGTCAAAGTCTAATCCCTCACCTATTTCAATGGCAGGAACCAATGAAATGGTTCCATTCATGAAGATGTTGGAGAGAAAGTAGACTAGAATAGAGGAGAGTGAAAACATGATGGAGATGACTCCAAAACCTTACTATGGAACCCCAAAGGGACGACGATGAGAAACCTCATAATGAAGAACAGGAAGATGACGGAAAGAGTGAGCTAAATAATAAGAAGAATGAAATAGAAAGGAAGAAGAACACTCCTTAAATTGATCCATGAGTAAATCATACAGAATAGTTGCTTTAACTTACATGTTAAACAATTACTTTAACGATTATGCGGGATTGACTTCATTCTCAAAAGAAAAATTATCCCCAAAATTGACCATGCCAGATTTCAATTCTACGGAACTGAAAGTCTTTACCACCATGTGAGGAATTTTATCAGTGCCATAACTTTGAAAGGAATTGACAAAGATGTTTCCCACATCATATTTTCTTGGATGTTTGACAAGGATGCAATGAGATGGTACAATGTTGTAGACCTCGGAAACGTCATGAATTAGGATGATCTTTGCAACGAATTTCTATGTCAGTATTCATGCAATGCTGATGTACCAACCACAGATAAAGACTTGGAATTAATCAAACAAGAAGTAAAAGAAGCATTTTCTGACTTTCTTGCCCAATAGTGGGCAAAGCCCACCCATATGGTGGTTAAAGGCTTATCAAGTGAGATTATTTGTCAGAAACTTATAACGCATGCGCGGACAACACCTATGATTCACACCATTTGAAAATTTCACAACATTAAGGAGAATTGGCATGCTTCTGGAAGAAGAGCTAGCTCATGGAACCCCACAAAAGCTACTAACAATTGGAAGGATGATTATTAGAACATGGATGAGAAAGAGAACGTTTCTATAAGCATAGAGGTGCATGATCTAGACCATTAAACCGAGTATACCCCAATTGCAACCATATATACTCAAGCATTAGAACACAAGATCGTCTTCCCGTCAATTAAACCTGAGACAGAGGACACACGGAAGTCCAAGAATAGGACCCGAACAAGTATTGCAAATATCACTAAGCATAGGGCCATGATACTGAAGATTGTTGGACCTTGAAGAATTAGCTGGAAAGCATGTTTAGATGAGGGCAAGTTTTCTTACTTGACACCACCCTATACAAGGGACCTTAAGTTTTGTTCAATTTAGAGGGTATGATGTCATGTGTTGATTCACTTTTTCTTTTCTGTTCCAAGTTCAATTGATGTAAGCTTAATCATTAATAAATATACTCCTTTACTGGTTTTGTTGTACACATCCCCTTTATTCTTTTCATGCTTCTAGCCAATGATGAACCTAGGGTTAAGAAAAAGGAAAAAAAAAAGAGAAAGATGGGCTAGCTTGAAAATCTCACAAGGCGAGCTAAGCAAAAGAAGAGGGAAAGCAATTAAAAAAAAGAAGAGAGAATAATGATTTCACTACTCCATCTAGCCAATCCAAACTTAGTCGCCATACCTATCCTTCATAGCTTGACCTAATCCTATCTATCCAGACCAATTCGGGTTGTCTCTAGACCATACCTTAGCCAATAGCACCAAACCATGCTTGGCCTTTCTGAGTCTTGCATATGCATCCATACATACAGGCATCCATTCACCTGCCAATTCATCCTTTGTCCAACACATTAAATAATGTGTGTCCATCCACTCACTTGTATAGATAGTGCATATCCCCTTCGGAGCTTACCCCTTGCTTTCCCTCATATGTAGGCTTATCATCAACTTTTAATACATGCTTGCATTCGACCCATACATACATGCCCATTTGCATATAAATCTATGTACTTGAAATAAGATATAGATGGCATCCATTCTTCTCATTATTACACCATCTAGGTAAGAGACCTATGGAGATAACAACATTGAAGAGAACAACTAATGGCTACTTTCGCAAGAAATGAAGTGTTTCCTTTAGAAAGAAACTTCGATGACTGTATGTTGGATTATTTCACCAGTTAGCTAAAGACAACCTATCCTAGATGTAACAACAAAACACACTTAGGAACCCCATTGGGTACTATTATAGCCTCTCAATGATATCCAAACATAACAAGACACTTTTGCTTGATCTTAGAAACAGATACTCATAAATCTCTTTTTAGTAGGGGTGGGCAACAGACTGAGTACCGATTGGGTCAAGCGGTCGACCCGTTTAAAATATAGACAATAAAGGGTGGGGTCAATGATGGACTGGGTCCATAGTAGATCGACCCATCAAAGCGTATTAACAGGTCGGATCGAGCCGACCCATTAACAGCCCGTTTAATGACCCGTTATTTTTTAAAGCTACTTGACACACTAATTGCCATGTTGCAATTAGTTAAGCCTATTTCCAATGCTTTATACATAATCATAATTATTATACACAGTTTTCTTGTGCAAGTTTGTTCTATTTTAAAGTGACCAAAATTGGATCACCTATTGGCGGACTTAACCCTACCCGTTTATTTACACAAAAGGTTCGCCCTAGCCCAAATGACTAATGGTCCGACCATGACCCGACCCAATCCACTTTGCAAACGGGTAAGTTCTAACCCAACCTGACCTGGTCCATTGCCCATTCTAACTTTGTAGTATATTCTATGTATGTCTTGGCATTACATGCATTAACCTTAGCCTTCTTGCCTTCCCAATATTACTTAAGTGGCTTAAGGGATCGACCTTTGCAATCACACATATCATAACATCAAACTAAGTAGATTCCACACCTTTTTAGTCATAAGAAGGTCGATCATTTCTTATCTAAGTAGTAGGTGGCTAGAAACACTTTTTTGATTAAATATCCACTTTATTTAGTTGTAGAGGATTAGAAATGCTCTTACGTTAGTTGTTATAGTTCGTAGGAGGCTAAAAATATAAATTCCTAGTGGTAGATGGCTAAAATTCTCCGATTGCATTGTCAAACCTTTAATTCCTTGCCTAGTCATAGGTGGTAATAACACTCTTTTGTTAGTCATAGTTGGCTAGAACCCTTTTTCCTAGCTGTTAGTGGCTCAAACTCCCTTTTCCGATCGTATAAGACTAGATTCTTTCCATGCCTAGTCATATGTGCCCAGTATCTTTTCTCTTTAGTTGTAGGTGCTCAGACATATTATCATCCTAGTCCTAGGTAGCTATACTTCTTCTTGCCTTGTCTCAGGTGGCTACAGATTGCCTTTCCCGATTATAGGTGATTCTTCGTGCCCTTTCCAAGTAACAGGTCGCAAAAAACCCGTTTTTTCTTGTTGTAGGTGGCAGGAACCTTTGTGTTAGTCATAGCAGGCTGGTCTTGTAGCTGAGACCCTAGGTGGACCCTTCCCCTTTGTCCTAACCATAGGGTGGTGATCTATAAGAGAGACCCTAGATAGGTCTTCCTTTCACCCTAACCATAGAAGATGGCTCTTGTAGAAGAGGCCCTAGATAGACCCTTACCTTTGTCCTAGCCATATGAGGATGGTTTTATAGGAGATACCCTACTTAGTAATTTCCCCTTTACCTTATTCATAGGAGTCCCTTGTAGGGGAGACACAAAGTGGACCTCCCTTTTATATTGACCATAGGAGGTTGATCTTGTAGGAGAGACCCTAAACTTTCCTTTGCCCTAGCCATAGGAACTTGATCTTTAAGGAGAGCCCTGTTAGTATGGAAGTATAAGACAAATTTGGCATCCTCTGGGATGGTGTTGAAATCAAACCAATTAATAGCTTATCTAGATTATATTTAACCTAGCCTATATATAAACTAATGAAAGCACGAAAATCACTAAAAATAGGATCAAATTAACTAATCTAATACTCATAATACTCCAAGTGTGATTAACTAATACCAATTAAAACATAACCATAATCAACAAATAAGATTGATATTGCGCAAAACTAAATCCAATATGATTCAAATTACCAAAACACTAACAATGAAACACTATCAACTAAGAAAGCATCCAAGAGAGAAGAACGTAGAGAAAGAAAATTACCTCAAAAACTTAAATCCCAAAAGGGAGCAATGGTGATTTTAGATTTTCTACCACTAATCTAACACAAACTACTTCTAATATAACCTGTTGAACCAATCATGTGTAAGGTTTTGATGATAACAACTCAAATGTACCAAGTCAAAATGCTATTATGCTTTGTGTGAGTTGTGAGCTAGAACTGTGCGTTGAGATACGTTTCAAACACCCTGTGGAATTGTTTCAAGAATTGCATGTTTGAGTTCAGGTTGCAAACACCGTGGAGATCAGTTCGAATGATCTTGGAACATCAAAAGTGGAATATGTGCACAACATCAACAAAGTACAGGACTCTTAGAGTCTTAGGTTAATTACTAGTTGTATTCATCTTGATTCTTGTTAATATGCCAATTAGAAGATCTTGACTTAACACTCACCTTGAAGGAATTTCTTGCGCTAACTCAGAACACTGCTCAGAACAGGTTGAGCAATCAGGTCTGCAATGTTATGAGGGCAATGTATAAAACTCTTGTCCCAAAGATTTTTAAGCGTTTTTCTACTGTCAAAATTCCTAACATATTGGGGATTGATTTTTTGATAATATTTTGTCTTACAAATAATATTGTTCTCCTAAAAAGATATTTTCAAAAGATTCTAGCTTATCTTTTAAGATATGATTTCCTAAAAAGATATTGTTGAGAAATTCAATTCCTATTATCTGCTGAGTATTTTTTGAAAGTTATTGCAAAAATCAAAATACCTTTTCGTGGGTATAAAATCTCGCACCTCTCAATACTATTCTCATGATTTTTCAAGGCTAAAAATTGAGTTTTTGTGAGCTTATTTTTCTGAGTGAAAAACCTTCAAGGATTGTGCTGAATTGAGTTGTTTCTATTGGCATAATAGGAATTGTAATTGTACCTTACATTCAGCTTGGTTAGAAGCATTTAACGTAAGAAAAATCGGAGGACACAATTCACCCACCTCTTGTGTCCTTGTGAGCCTTGAATTCTAACAAGTGGTATCAGAGCAGAGTTCTCGTAGTTAGGTTAACGCCTTCAAAGAACCTAAAAAGATGAATGCTCCACAAAGAATCTTAGAAGGTCAATCGGTGACCAGACCTCCATATTTCAATGGACAACACTACAACTGGTGGAAAAATCGAATGGAGAACAATATCCAAGCTGAGGATTATGAGTTGTGGATGCTCATTGTGAATGGTCCTTACATTCCAGTGAAAGTCACAACTGATGGGAGGACTGTTCCTAAGGAGCTGAAGGAATTCAACTCAAACAACTTTAGGAAGATAGAGAAGAATGCCAAGGCCAAGAAACTACTGTATTTTGGACTTGGACTTGACGAGTACACTCGCATCTCAAAGTGTGAAACCGCAAAGGAGATATGGAATGCTCCTCAAATAGCTCACGAAGGAACAAATCAAGTCAAGCAATCTAGAATCGAGCTATTGGTAAGGAAGTATGTGCTATTCGAGATGAGCAATGAAGAGACAGTTATGGACATGTATACTCGGTTTATCCATATCACTAATGAGTTAAAATCGTTGGGAAAATCCTTTACCACTGAAGAGTTGGTAAGAAGATCCTACGAATTTTACCTCAATCATGGGAATCAAAAGTCACTGCTATCCAAGAAGTCAAGAAGATGAATGAGATCTCCTTGGATGAGTTTATTGGGAATCTACAAACGTATGAACTAAGAAGGAATTCCCAGATGAAGGAAGAAGTGAAGAAGGACCTAGGACTGACACTAAAAGCTAGAGAAAGTGATAGCTCAGATTTTGATGAAGAAGGGATGACCATGATCGCTCGAAAGTTCAAAAATTTCTTCAAAGAGGCCGAAAGCAAATACAAGAATGGCAATACCAGCAAGGCCAAGAACAGTGATCGAGATCAGTTCTGAGGATGCTTTAAGTGTGGAAGACAAGATCATGTTGTGAAGAATTGCCCTTTGCTGAAGGAAGACCAGGGGTCAGAACAAGTCCGAACCAGAGGCAAAAAGGCGCAGTTCACTAATGCTGAAAAACGGTTCACCAAGGCAATGATGGCAGCCTGAGGTGATACCTCAGAAGAAGAAGAAGAAGAAGAAGAAGAAGAGGACTCTCAAGATGGAGAGGAAGCAGTAGCTCTTATGGCCCAAAGAGATTCAGATTCAGATTCTGATTCGATGGAGAGTTTGTCCCAACTCAAGAAAAAAGGTACGTAATCTTAGCAAGAGGAAACTTGAAAAATTAGCTTTTACATTGATGAACGAATATGAGATAGTAAATTCTGAAAATTGCGTGATTAAAAATATATGCTCAGGATTAGAAAAGGATGTTAAAAGACTGGAAAGAAAGAAGCAAGAACTTGGGCATATGAATGAGGTTCTCACTTGTGAAAAACTCAAAAGTGATGAAAAAGTTCTTGTTTTATGTAATGAACTAGACACCCTTAAGGAACTAATGAGCATGAGAGAAGAAGTGTTTCACATGGATCTCTTAAAGCTGGATGAAGAGTCCTAAGAACTGGAACTTAAGATATAATTATTAGTGAGTGAAAACAATCAGTTGCTTGAAAAGGTTCATAAGGCCGAATCTGACCTCGTTTAAAACAGGAACGGGAACAGTTTCTCAGAAGCACTCAGAATAGAAGCCCTGATAAATGCAAACAGTCAGTTGCTTGAAAAGCTCCATAAGGTTGAATCTGACGTTGTTCAGAACAGGCCCTGGAATAGTTCCTCAAAAGCACTAAATTTGTTAAACACTCACCATAGTTGTAATAAAAAGGGACTAGGATTTGTAAATAGGCGTGTTACTAAGCCAATGGACAGGAAAAATGTTGGTCTGCCAGAGAATATAATCTGTTTTCATAGTGGAAAAACTGATCATTATCGTTATGCTTGTTCTTTGAGAAAAAGGGTCATGGAAAGAAACTCATTATATGTTAAACAAATATGGATCAGAAAAGATGAATTAAATTCCATGAAAAGAACGGGATCCAAGTGGATCTGGGTTCCCAAGACAAGCACTTAGCTATTTTGCAGGCTAAAGTGAGAGGAGGCAACCAACTATGGTACTTGGATAGTGGTTGCTCAAGGCACATGACGGAAGACATATCAAACTTCCTCTCACTTATAGCCTTCAATGGAGAGAGTGGCATTCAGAAACGACAAATCTGGAAAAATTGTCGATATAGGTAAGATAGGTAAATCACTCTCTCACTCTATTGATAATGTATACTTGGTTGATGGGTTACAATATAATTTGCTAAGTGTGTCTCAAATTGTGTGATAGAGGTAATCATGTTCAATTCTCATCAGATCAATGCTTGATTACCAATGTCAATTCTGGTAGTGTTGTGTTGAGGGGGGAAGCGACACAACAATGTGTACAAAGTGTGTGTTCTTTCACTTCCCCAAAATTATTTGACTTGTTTAAATGCTCTTGATGATGATGTTATGCTTTGGCACAAGAGGCTAGGTTATGCAAGCCTTTCTCTCTTTAATAGACTTGTTTCTAAGGACCTAGTAGTCAAACTACCTTCCATCAAGTATAATGATGACAACGTGTGCGACGCTTGTGCTAGAAGAAAGTAAGTTAGAGCTTCTTTCAAGTCAAAGAATAGTGTTAGTACTTCCCGACCTCTTGAACTACTACATGTTGGTTTGTGTGGTCCTATAAGGATCACAAGTAGAGGAGGGAAGAGGTATGTATTGTTTGATGAAACTAACTCCATGATTGAGCATGATATGGAGGATAAAGAGTTCAAACTTGGTCTTGTAAGAAAAGACCTCACGCTCACTCAAAACTCCATCGTGGATAATGGTAAGTCTCCTGAAGGTGAAACAAGTCCTGGATTTAGAAATATGGAAGGTGGGGCAGGGAGCAAACCAGTCAGGGGGAAGCTTTGCTGAGCCTGATTTGAGACAAAACTGACCCACTCAACCTGATCCTTCCCGAACAGTTGTGGGAATAGGCTCCAGAACAAATCCAGAACCTATTTCATCAAGTGTTCTGGAAAGATTGGAAAACATATCTGTAGATTCATTTACACCACGACTCTGGAAGCACCAGAGCTCGCACCCCCTTGATTAGATCATGTCTGACATTAATACAGGGGTGCAAATCAGATCCAAACTTAGAAACTTATGTGTTTCCTATGCTTTTTATCTAACGTTGAGCCAAAGAATGTTATGAAACCCTTGTAGATTCTGACTGTTTTACTGCTATGCAATAAGAGTTTCATTAGTTTGAAAGGAACAAGGTATGGCATCTTGAACCAAGACCTAAGGACAGATCGATAATTGGCACCAAGTGAGTGTTCAAGAAGAAATTGGATGAGTTCGGAACAGTCACTCGGAACAGGGTCAGGCTGATGGTTCAGGTTTACAACCAAGAAGAGAAGGTATGGATCATTTTCTTAGACCCTGTTTGGTCTCTTGCTCTACAAAGAAACAACACACAGTTGCCATGTCCATAGTAGAAGCCGAGTATGTAGCGGCTGCTTCTTGTTGTGTTCAATTGCTGTGGATACGACAACAACTCAAGGAGTTTGGTGTTGACACATGATGCATTCCCATATTTTGTGATAACACAAGTGCAATTAACATTGCCAAGAACCTGTGTCAACATAAAAGTACTAAGCATGTTGATGTTCATCATCACTTTTTAAGAGACAATGTATAAAGGGGCTTGATTTCAATGAATTTTTGTGCCACTGACAGACAAATTGTTGATATTTTTACCAAGGCACTGTAAAGCCTGTCGAGAGTTACAAATTTAACCACTACTTCGGTTATTAAATAATTTTTATAGCGTAGGGAAGTAGGGATCGATCCACGAGGAGAGATTGTTTTAAACTGCTAGCTTAATCCTAAGTGATTTTACTAATCCAATTTATTAAATCAAAACTTAATAATTCTAAAATAATTAAAATCTAATGAATAAAAATATAGAAAAAATACACAATGGTGCTCCTAAATATTATGAATCATAGTCTGAAAATAAAACAGTAAAAAGATTTCCTAAATAATGCAGAAACATAAAATCAAAATATTAACTGAAATTCCAATTAAAAATCAAAACAGAAAATAATAATCAGAGAAATAAATATTAAAATTATCAAACAGTAACCTAAAATATTATAATTCAGGTATAGAGGCTTATGAACTCTAAATTGTATCTAATTTATTTCACAAAAATCAGATCAGAAAATCAGCACAGAATATTCAGCAGAATAATAAATCTAAAATTAGGAATAAAATAATCAGCATAAATATAAATACGAAATTAATCAGGAAAATTAACCTAATTCTAGGACACAATTGTCTGGACTCAAAAACACCGAAAAATCGTAAATTAAAATTAAAAATCGAAATTTTCAGAATTAATTACCTAAAAACCTGCACATACCAATTTCACAAAATAAATCTGAAAAATTATCAAATAAATTCCAAAAATTACGAAATTTAATATTGCCAGTTAGGACACTATATAAACCCTAGTAATTAATTAAAATCGAAAAATAACAAAAATAACTATTTTTAGTCTATGTTCGAACAAACCGGTAATTAAATATTAAAGCTGAATATAAATCAATCTAAAATTATAACCACTCTAAAAATCAAAATATAAGCTATCTAAAATTACTAGACACTCCTAAAAGACTATAGTTTTGGGGGGGGGTTGATTGAAATTATAGTGAAGCTAATAAAACTAGAACAAAAATCAACAAACTAATCAAATTAACTCTAAGCAACAAATAATAATCAAAATTTATCAAATTTATGAAGGATGCTTAGTATAATCTCAATCCACCATGCAAATTAATATTTATCATTAACACACAAGTTAAATTTATTCATGAGTTAAACTGTAGAAGATATCTACCACCGGTTCTTCCCCATTTTTTCTTAGATTTTAGTTTACTTAGGTCTAGCCCTAATATAAACCCTACTAATTTCATAATCTTTACACCAACGCAAAAATTTAACAAAATTAGAGCATTAAGAATTAGAAAAATATCATTTAACACTTTGTAGCCAATTTACCAGCCAATCGATTTAACAAAGATCTAAAGCGATTACCTAATTAAAAGAGATGGGTTTGAGCCATCCATGATTAATTAGGGTGATACCTAGGCCTAAAAGATTACAAATTTTACGTATTATAATATTCTAAACTATCAATCGAAATTGTATTTAATCAACTAGCATGCATTCTAATCGATTTAACACAAATTTCATAAACGATAAACACTAATCGCTAGAGAATCATGAATATAAATCAACTAGGCATTAAAGCATAAAACTTGTGTTCAAAATAATGAATTTAGCATGGCTTCAAGAAGATTATACTAAGCATAAAAAAAATTACTCACTCATATAAAAATTAAAATTACAATAATAGCTCAAATATTTCATGTTTAATATTAAACCTACCACAAAATAAATAAAACAAATAAAACAAATAATAATAATAATAATAATAATAATAATAATAATAATAATAATAA
>JACYFF010019584.1:26898316-26932255 GCA_017589665.1 Selenicereus undatus
AATAATAATAATAATAATAATAATAATAATAATAATAATAATAATAATAATAATAATAATAATAATAATAAAGCAAAAAAAAAGAGTACTACTTAGAGAGGGTGGCTTGATGCGTGAAGAATGTTTTGATGGCCGACGATGATGGCGATGGAGGTGATGATGCTGAACGATGATGTATGGTGATGAAGCTGATGATGATGATGAAGATGATCGACGATGATGGTGAGGGAGATGATGATGCTGAGGACGGTGCTGACTGTTGATGCTGATGATGATGGATGAAGAAGGTGACGGTGATGCTGATGAAGATGATGATGATGGGTACGGTGATGATGGTTAGGAGAAGAAGAGGTTGATGATGGTGATGCACGATGAGGTTGAAGATGATGGTGATGCGTGAGTAGAGAAGAAGGGCGGATGGTGATGATGGTGATGGATGAAGAAGGAGGGTAGGCGTGTGATGGTAGATGCATGTAGGTGGGTGATTAGGGGTTAGATGATGTATTAATAGGGTGGGTGCTAGGGTTTTTATTTAGGTTTTCTTCTCATCCCTTCTTTATATTTCTTCTTCCCCAAGATTCCTAGCTTCTCCTCAATTCTTGAAACCCTGGCCCAATATAATAATTATAAAAATAATAATTCCCATAATTATTATTTTTGGACTGTCTTGCAGCCAAGTGTATAAAAATCAAGTTTCTACGTCCTCTCTTCTCCTCTTTATTAATTAACACTAACCCTGAAAAATATATATATAACAAAACAAATTAAACGAAATAATATATATAATTTACTCGAAATAATTATAAAAATAATGCATGATTTTTGACTTAACAGGCACTAAGTAGAGAACGGTTTGAGAGGAATAGACTTGAATTAGGTAGGATTAAGAGAACGTGAGAGTACTTCATCAACTCCTAATGATTAACTAGTAAGGTTTTGAGACCAAATAAATTGATTCAATGGATGCATTCAATTTTCTATGCTGTTATTAGCATATGTGTAGAATGTGACATGCTGACAGTCGTTGAGGTCTAATGATATTGCCCTTAGTGTCATGAGACACTGAACTTTTAACAGTAAGAACAGACTCTAGGAACAGACCTGACCACTACTTGTGTCATGTGCTAACCAAGTGGCATTATTAATGGAATGTTGGAAACCGAAATTTTCTTTTTCATTACACCTAACCTATAATTTATACCATACCTAGTGTAATGATGTGCTGCATGCAAAATATTCTCTCTCCAAGAAGGGCCGAAATAAACTCTCTCATAAACTTCTTTGATTTTCGGGCACCTCATATACCTTCACTTTCTCTCTCTCTCTCTCTCTCTCTCTCTCTCACACACACACACACACACACACACACACACAAAGAACCGCATAACCCATCTGTCCTCTCTCTCTCTCTCCCACAAAGAACCCGATTTCCCTCTCCTTCCTTAAATACACTTAAACCCCAACTCCAAATTCTCCCAAATCCTCACCATGGCAAGAACTCGTGTGGTCAAGAATCCTCCAAGCGCAAGGCTTCTCACCCAAGATCACTACGGGATCAATTATCAAGGAAAAGGGGAGGAAATTGGATAAATTTTGAGGAAGAATCACCAGCACCATCGCCACAAGTGTCCTCAATTGGTATGAAAAATACTCCCACACCTTCTTTTTCTTTAATCCCTCTATTTTTGAGTTCTTAAAAAGCTTAGACTTAAAGACAGTTGATTTGAACCCTGATATGGTACCCCTAGTACACCCAGTTATGGGTTGGGAGTTAATGGTATATGACCCGATTGTGGCCGAGGCTAGATTAAGGGGGAATGAAGCCAAGTTGGTTGGGGAATCAAAGGGTTTTGATGTTGAACGCATGGGTCACAATTTTGTTGTTGAGGATGCTGAAGATAGTGATGAGGATGAACAGGTTGTCCCAGAACAAGTGTCCCAACTAGTTGACGAGTCTGATAAACAAAAAAAAAGCGAACTTCAGGAAGAACATGACACTTGCTGAGAGATATGAGCATTTCCTGCAAAAATCTATGGTTTGGGGAAAGATAGTTAAGGTGTCATACTTTCAGGAACAGGGGCTTGGGATGTTTGTAGAGACATTAGAAGCCTAGGGATGGTTAGAATTGTTCACAGATCCTAAGAGAGGGTGTTCGGTCCCAGATTTAGCTGAGTTCTATGCAAAATGTATTGTCACCAATGGAGTGGTGACAAGTATAGTTAACGGTCATGAACCGCGGTTTGATGCTAAGAAGTTAGGTGAGTTACTTGGGGTGTCCTCTAAAGGTTTTTATGTGTATGTGAGAGAGGACAAGAGCATCTTAGGTAAAGAATGGCTATTGACACTGACCCAAAGACTGGCCCAAAAGCCCCATCTGACTATGTCCTGGTCTGTGAGAAAAGGTGAAATGATGCCATTGCATCGGTTGTTGTTTTGGTTGGTGATTAAAAGTGTTGTTCCCTGATGTCAAAGACGCAACCTTGCTGATCCCATGGATATGGGCTACCCTGATTTGTTGGATATGGGTGAGCAAATTAACTTGCTCGCAATCATGATTAGCCATACTGGGAGAATTGCCAACACAACCAAGGTTCAAGACATGGGGTATGGGTTCTTGTTGACGTTAGTGTTTGAGAAGATTGGGATTTCATTGCAGAAGAGAGTAGGCCTTCAGGTTAGTGATGAAATTGGCAACAGTACATTGATTGGGTGTGGGTTCAAGATTACAAAAGGAGGCAGTGCACCTTCAGAACACGGGTTCCAAACACCTCTTGGCCCTATTCCCAGTAATGCCTCCACATCCAGTGGTCCTACCATTGACACTTTGTTGTAGGATTAGATCACTTCGAATGGGGAGATAGCTGAAGTGAAACAAGCACTACAGAGGAAAAGGCTCTTAATGCAAAGCATCACGAGGATCTGCTGAGTGCCCTTCATGCCTTCACGACCAAATTCCCCTATCCACCTTCCTCTTCTTGAACCTATTCCTTCCCCTGTTTACAACACTATTTTTCAAACAGTTGGTTATGTATGTGCGTACTCACGGTTTATGGCTGTTTTTGGATAGTATCTGCATTTATGCTATAACTTAACCTGTTGTATGTGTTACCTGTTTGTGCGTGACTCGGATGACCAATATCATTACTGTACCATATATTTGAGTGTATCGCAGTTATTTCCCTCATTACCCGTGGTGGTGGGTGCATCCTTACTGAATTTATGCAGATGGTTCCCTCGACCTTTTCTATGATGTCAAAAGAGGGAAGATAAGTATGACCATGCTTTGATTGGTTTGCCTGTTTTAAGTTGACTTCCTATTCTTATTATTCTCTCTTATGTGAATTGGCTTCTTGAACTGTCTTGGCACTAATATTTTGCCTTTTGCCTTGTCTCATTTTTTTAATGGTCATTTGGTTTGTCATCATCAAAAAGGTGGAATTTGTTGAATCAATCATGTTTAAGGTTTTGATGATAACAACTCAAATGTACCAAGTCAAAATGCTATTATGCTTTGCGTGAGCTGCCAGCTAGAACTGTATGTTAAGATACGTTCCAAACACCCTGTGGAACGGTTTGAAGAATTGCATGTTTGAGTTCAGGTTGCAAACACCCTTGAGATCAGTTCGAAAGAGCTTGGAACATCAAAAGTGGAATATGTGCACAACATCAACAAAGTACTGGAGTCTTAGAGTCTTAGGTTAATTACTGGTTGTATTTGTCTAGATTCTTGTTAATATGCCAATTAGAAGATCTTGACTTAACACTCATCTTGAAGGAATTTCTTGCGCTAACTCAGAACACTGCTCAGAACAGGTTGAGCAATCAGGTTTGCAATGTTATGAGGGCAATGTATAAAACTCTTGTCCCAAAGATTTTGAAGCGTTTTTCTGCTGTCAAAATTCCTAACATATTTGGGATTGATTTTTTGATAATATTTTGTCTTATAAATAATATTATTTTCCTAAAAAGATATTTTCAAAAGATTCTATCTTATCTTTTAAGATATGATTTCCTAAAAAGATATTGTTGAGAAATTTAATTCCTATTATCTGCTGAGTATTTTTTAGGAGTTATTGTAAAAATCAAAATACCTTTTTGTGAGTATAAAATCTCTCACCTCTCAATACTATTCTCACGGTTTTTCAAGGCTAAAAATTGAGTTTTTGTGAGCTTATTTTTTTGAGTGAAAAACTTTTAAAGAGTGTGCTGAATTGAGTTGTTTCTATTAGCATAATAGGAATTGTAATTGTACCTTACATTTAGCTTGGTTAGAAGCATTTAACGTAAGAAAAGTCGGAGGACACAACTCACCCCCCTCTTGTCCTTGTGAACCTTGAATTCTAACATAACCCATAATAAAGCAAAGGTTCAACACTTTCAAAGTGGATTCTCATACCCTAACATGAAATAAGCAAGGGGTTGAAAGTAGAGAAATGAATAAAACATTAAAAAGCAGAACACATTATTAAAGTATAAAGTTAACCCAAATGAAGAAGATTTGAATGCTAAAAGAGAGAAGTAAAGAAGAGAGATTGAGTAAACTAACCATTAAATTGAAGAGCATGGAGAATGATAACATTAAAAAAGAATCAAATGTTTAGGATTAAAACTTAAATAGCATAAAATACGGATACGATAGAAAAATACCCCTAAGAACTAACCTAAAAAGCTTAGAAACTAAGCTAACCCTATTTGCATTCATAAATGGGGGAAGGGGAATATTTATAGCCCAAAATCTATAGGTTTGGCATGATCGTGCCTTGTGACATGGACAAACCATGCAAATTCTTAAATAAACCAAAAACAGTTAGGTGGGCGGTAGCGTTGGCTTGGGTGCATGCCAGGTGGCAACGACTACCAATGCTAAGTCTCTAGTGGTAGATTACAGTAGTAGGAAACAGGAGTCCGACCACGCCTGATAGCTATAGTCTGGCTACAACTTGACCTTGTCTCGTCCTGCCCTCTTTGGTTGTCTAACTCAACTTCTATTTGTTCAAGGCCACCATGGGTGACGCTTGGGTGTAGCATAGACATCCATAGATGTGTCAAAACATCCTTCTAAACTTCTGGGAGCTCTTTCTTCAACATGTTCACTCTTGGCTCTATCTTATTACTTCACATGCTCTTTCAGCTTAAGGTTTGTTCACATCTCCACATTCCCTACAAACGACAAGAACATGGAATAAAATCTTAAAGTTGTGATTATTACAAGCAAAAAAAAACCTAAGTGAAATGGGGTGTAACCAAGTCACATTTTGCGCTCGAACAAGTCCGTAGGTGGACCATTCCCTTTTATCTTTGCCATATGAGGTTGATCTTGTAGGTGAAACCCTAGGTGGACTCCTTCCTTTTCTCCCAATTATGAGAGATTGGGCTTGTCTGAGAGGCCCTAGGTGGACCCTTCCCTTTGCCCTGGATATAGGAGGTTGGCCTCATAGAAGTGCCCTTAGGTGGACGTTTAGTTTAATGTAGCTGTAGGTAGTTGATCACATTGGTGAGACCTTCAGTAAACATACACACAAATTCAAAGATCTGTCACGCTGAAATCACAAAAAGTCAAACAAAGCCTTCTTTACATACATCTCTCTCTCGGCTCTGAAAATGATTCTTTCCCACCGCATCGTATTCACTTTTGCATTTGCATACCTTTTTCTATGACATCGCACACTCTATGCTTTGCCCTAACGACATCTGCCAAATTGGGGGCTCCTGTAAGCACAAAATTAGGGTATGTGGGATTTTACACAAATCACATATTTGCATGCTCTATGCATTATTACCCGGAAATGACAGTTACACAACCCACAAATGGTAAAGCAACATTATACTTAAATTCCTCATGGCTTGTTCGTATACAAAAAATATTTCTTTATGGATTAACTCCTAAAATGTTTCAGAAAGCATTTGAAACCCCAAAACATTTCACATAAGCCACAAATGGTAAGGCACTTGAAAACCCAAAATATTTCTTTATGGATTAATTCATAAAATGTTTCAAAGCAACACAAAAGTCATGAGTCAAATCGCAAGACGTGCACAAAAATCCACATTTATTCACCCTTAGGCTTGTAACTCTTTTTATACTTATGCAAAATTCATCGAACTTGGTCTGATAAGAACTAAACTTAATTAGCTTTCCAAAAGAACCACATCGATCAGATATCTAATGAGAAAGTTATGGCCTAAACAAATGGAGCCTGCCATGTTGACCAGCCAAGCGGCATACTATATGGCCCAGCGGCCACCGCTAGCACTTGTGGTAGCTGGTGTGCTTGTCCTTCGACCACTTGACCTATATTGACCTCCATTGCATGAATTTACTAACATTTTGCATGGAAGGCCCAATCAACGAAGTAAACAACCTTTACATTAGCACAAAGTTAATTTTGATTGGTTTTATTTTATTTGATTTTTTATTTGATTATGTTCTTTTTGAATTGGTTCATTCCTCAATCTAGCGCATTTCCTCCACTACAAAGAGAACTTCCCTTCCAATCATTCATCATCTTCTTTAACCTAAAAAAAAGCTCTACTTTTTTGTCTTTACATCATCAAGTTTCCACTTAGGGGAAACTCTACTTCTCTTTAGACATTCTCTCCTCTCTTCACAAAATTTCCCTCTAGCTTTTGAAGAACATAACTCTACCCAACTTCTCTATGAAAAATTTTCAAAATTCTCTAATTGGACTAGCCTTCATATGAGCTAGCACACTTGAGAGAAAGCAATCAAGGATTGTTGCTTTACCAACTACTCGAATCGAGGTAGATCCTGTGGGACATAAATTCAAGAAAATAGTTTGTTTATTGTTTAATCTCCGTTCTTGTTCTTTATAATTATGTTTCTACTTCATCCTCTGTTATTCTTTGATTATTTCTTCAGTTCTTGTGAGCACATCAATAAGATTATGTTCATAATTAAGTGAAAACCAAATCTACCACTTTTTTTGTATCTTCAATTCTCTTGTGAAATGATTTGTAAATAATAAGTGGCCGCAAACAAAAAAAAAATCATGTTGTTGATTGTCTCACTAATACAATGATAAATTTTTGAAAAAAATCTCTTCATGGAATCAAAAACTTAAAAGCTTTCATATATTCGTTTTAGGTAAATTACATCGCAACCCATCAAGGTATATGTTAAGATGTTTCTGGCCCAACAATTTTGGAAAAATATTTTGAGATCCATCCAAGTTTGGGTAAATATTTTCTGAACCCAAAAGTGACCAAACTGGACTTTTTGAATTACATCAAGTACCCTATGTTTTCAATTTTTTTTATTTTTAACCTCAATACTTAAAAACTTAGTTTTGAAAAATTTAATTTTGTGCATGTGATATTTCACTCATAAGCACTACTCAAATCCCTATTTCAACTAGTATCAGAGTCATGTGACCAAAATCAATTAAGACAGTCAAGTTAGTTAATAGTTAATTAAGCCAATTAATTGTGTTTAATGCTTGAATCATCACCTACTTGCACTACTCATAGTTATTCACATATTGTTTACTCACTAGAAGGAATTACTTCAATAGCACCTCAATTAAACTATATCACTGATATAGTTTTAGAATTAAAAGTCAAAATAGCAAAACCTAAAACTGAAGTTAAGGAGATTAAGAAGCAACTGTTTGCAATTCATCTTTCTTTAATTAAAGAAATTAGACAAAGTGAAAAATCTACATCAAGTATTGGTACTCCATTTTAGCATAAATATCCTTCCCAAAACCCTAAAAAAAATTCATTCATTTTGCATGATATAGAAATCCAAAAAGAAGTAGGAGAAAAATCAACTGAAAAATCATGTAAAAGGTAGGGAAAGAAGAAGAGGATGAAATATAAGTAGTATGATTTTGAAGAATTACGGAATATATTTGATAAAGAACAAAATCTAGAAGAATTAAACAAAATCATTAAAGCAACAGTTGATAAACAAAAGTATTATCAAATGATAATGAAGTGATAAATAATGTCCAGTTACAAGAAGAAAAACATCAACAAATAAATCTAATTAAATTAGAGGATCTTAATCTTCTTCCTTTAGAAGAGATTAGGGGGAAACTAGATAGAAAAATATGGCAAAATGATGTTTGGCAATGAAATCAATGAGATTGGAGAAGAGGTTAACATAGATGAAATTGAGTCCAATCTAGTTAATAATATAGTTCCTATACTTACGAAATTTGGTGAAACTTCTAAACGAAATACCCATTTTATGAGACTTAGGTATATTCTAGCAAGACGTACTACTAACGTTTCATTAGGGTTTACCCTAAGGAAAACCATGACCTTTAAAAAGGTTGACTTAACCTCAATTAGCCAAACAGGATACATCTTAAATATTGATGGAGCTCGTAATAGAGAACAAATATTTGAGCATCGAAAAAAGGCATGAATAGTGTCAAAAACCTAATTACTACATGGAGCAGTCCAAATTTCCTAAATTATATTGAGCATAACTTCTTTGCCGCTATAGCTGACTAGTATGTTTCATTAAATGAGGACAGTAAAAATGTATTGAAAATGATGGAAACACCAGCTGTTATGTTCAAAAATGTATGTAAGGAAATCAAAGTCGAATTCATTGGAGCTAAACTTGATTCAGAAGAAAAGGCTAGCAAGTGGCAAAGAAAGATACATAACATAGAATTATGGGATGTGAGATATCTAGAGAATTATATGACTGAATTTAGTTAATAATATTACAAAATTAGACATAATGAAATCAATCTTGGTATGCTTTATGACTAATTACCATATCCAATCAATTCTATAATCAATGAAAAGTACAATGCATGGCTTGAAACAGCAGATGTCATTGATATCGTTGATGCAAGACTCTCTTATCTAAGAAAGTTAGTGAACATGCTAACGAATGCAGAGACATAGGTCATTGTACCAACGAATGCAAAAATAGGAAAAATAACAAGCTTATTGAAACTTTAGGTAATCTATATTATTTTGAGCTTAGTAGGAAGAAGCAGTAGATCTAGCACTGAAAAATAACAAGGGAATTGTTGAAATTGTACTAGATGATGAATATGAAGAAAGTGATTACAAAGAAACTAGTCATATGATGAAAAGCAGCTCAATTAGTCTTGGTGATCTTCAAGGACAATAATTTGTAGTAGATAATGAGAAAGAAGAAGTCAAAGTAGACTGAATCCTTTCCATAATTTAGAAAGATATGATCTATAAAAAAATCGATCTTCCGATTAAAAAGCAACGTATGTGAAATAATGGAAAGAGATCTAGAAATCAAACGCTGTTACTATGATGTAGGAGAAGTTAACCACATTAATTGGGAAAACATCCTTAAGAATAACAAAGATAGAAAGTACAATTATATCCATTTTGGAAGTGTCCAAGTGCAAATCACTTCATTACAATATTGTGGCAAAGATATTGATTTTTATACTTTGCTCTTTGATATCCTACATAAAAAAATTTAATAATCAAATTATCACCTAGGATTAAGACCAATTTATATATTGTATCAATTGAATTAGCTGCCGACTGGGATATTATTTAATGCCAAAAGATAAATTTTTAAAAAGTTTCTTATTCCTAAAGATAAAAACAGTTGGGATGGACATGAAAAGATAAGGATATCCACTGAGGATATTTAACAAAGTAATCTACAAACTAGATAATACTATCAATCCAAAGACTAAGGTAACAATGATAGAGGATGAGAAATTGGAAAATCCTACTCCTATGCAAAAAATCCAAAGGATAAAATCTAATCCTCAAAGGATAAAAATCGATAGGCCTTGCATATCTAGCATTGCCAATCCCACAAAAATCAATAAGAAAAATGCAATAAAAACTGACAAAAATGATAAAATTACCATTAAACTCAAATTATTAAGAAGCATGAGCATAAGATTAAAATAAGGAGAAGGATCTTCATTAGCTAAAGAAGAGTTTAAAGAAGATGATACAATTAATATGACTAGTGAAATGAGTAGAATGAGTTTGAATTAGACAGAAATATGAGTCTAGATAGGAAATTCATTGTGTATAAAACAAAAATTATTAGTGAACCAATCTATGAAGATGAATTACTCAAAAAGATGACTATGGAGATATGCTATGAAGCCATCAATACAAATCCTAATAGCATCTAGATTCCAATAATTGTATGCTTAGAAGGATATAATAGATATGAATTATATGCCAACTTCGACAGTGATTGTTTTGTATGTTTTGAAAAAAAAAAATCATTTTTTCTAGAGTTTATGTGAAAAAAGCTAAGAATCATTTACTAGTAAGGATAGCTAATAATAACATTATGAGCTACAACGAAACAATAGAAGGGTTATCGATAGAAATAAGAGGAGTCCAGTGCATTATTCCAATTCTATGGGCTACTAACCAACGCTCTCATGATGTGATAATTGGTAATAATTTTCAAAGGTCGTATTCTCTATGCGCACAGACCGTCAACCAGATAATATTCACCATAAATGATCACTCAGTTCCTATTGATAAATTAAATAGAGTTTACACTCATCAACGGATTGAGTTTACAAGCACCCAGCATGGTAAGAAGGTAATACCTGCACAACATGAGATAGGACTAATAATCTCACTACTTGAGTTATCCACCAAAGAGCTTATTGCTGAATAATATGAGCAATCATGTAAAGAACTCTACTCTAATAATCCTCTGAAATTTTTGAATAAAGATAAAATATTTGCAAAGATTTCTTTGTTATATCCCAACACACTGTTAAATCCCAAGATATCCAAGAATTTGATAAAAAAATCAAAGAACTTATGGGTCAAGAATTAATCAGGAATAGTAAGAGTCCCCACAACAGTCCCACTTTCATGCTAAGAAATCATGCTAAAGCAAAAAGAGGAAAAGCAAGAATGATAATCAAGTACAAAAAGCTTAATGATAATGCTGTCCTTGATGGTTACTATATTCCTAACAAAAAAGTCCTTTTCAATAGAATTCAAAGAGCCCCTTGGCTCTCGAAAATGGATTATAAATACGAATATTGGGAAACAAAAATGGATGAAGAAAGCATTCGTTTAAATACTTTTAGTGCCCCTTAAGGACATTATGAGTGGATACTAATGTCATTTGGTAAAAAAAATACATCTCAAATATTCCAACGTAGAATTGATAACATCTTCAAATAACTTAATCACTATTGTGTTGTTTAATTGATGATATCCTTGTCTTTTCCAAGACTATAGAACAACACAAAGATGGCATTTTGGTTGCCACTGAAACATCCATTGATCTTGATATTATCTTTGGCAAGAACAAGTGCATTTATGCTAAACAAGAAATCGAGTTTTTAGGTCTAGATATAAAAGTTGGACAAAACATCCTACAAGAGCATATTCTAGAGAAAAATAGAAAATTTCCCTAAAAAGTTAGAAGATAAGAGGGAATGAGAAAGGTTCTTGGATGTTTTACTCATGCTTTAGATTTTATTAAAGATTTAGCTAAACTAGGAAAACCATTGCAATAGAAACTTAAGAAAAAAGTAAGTTGGACATAAACCCCGACCAATTCAAAGGTTGTTCAAAACTTTAAAAGGATCTATAAAAATCTTCCTGTTCTTAATTTGCCTCAAGAAAAAGATGATTTAATTCTTAAGACAGATACCAACAATGAGCACTAGAGTGCAGTACTCAATATCAAAGAATGAGAAAAAGTCTACAAGTATTGTACTGAAAGTTTTAATAAAGCAGAATGCAATTATCCCACGATGTAAAAAGAAATCCTTGCATTCATATGGGGAATTGAAAAGTTCTTAATCTTCTTAGGCCCAAAATCTTTTCTTGTTCGAACTGACTGCAAATAGATACTCGGTTTTGTGAAAAAAATTTACCAAACATACAAGTGCAAGGGACACTGCTGAATTGGCAATTATGGCTTAACAAGTTTTCTTTCTCTATTAAACATATCTAGAGATCAAAGAATTCTCTGGAAAATAGTTTAACTTGTGAACTCTTCATCATCATAGAACTCTCACCCGAAAAGAAGTAGATTCAAAATTGAACGCCATTACTACTAGAACAAGTTTCTCCTTCTGATAGAATCCTTATGGATATTCTGAAATTTCTTACAAAAAGTAGATCACGCTTTGATCTATTGTCTTCTTCTTATCCAATAGTACAAAGATTCGGCCTTTCAAAATTACACATGAATTACATAAGACATCCTTACGATATTAAAAAAATAATAACAAGTTTTTGTGTTAAAGAAAAATGGCTCAATAGTGGTATGCAGCCTGCATCGACTACTACTATAATTATTCTTATGATATTTGGGAGACATGGAACACTATGATCTTCTTTCCTAACAAATCTAGAGCTAATGGTGCTAGTCTCCCATCAAATTCAATATCTCCAGATGACCTATCATGAAAGTCTGGAAATATGGAATGCTAGTTTTCCTAATGGAAATCCCAAATACAAAGTACCCATTTTTCTCAAGACTAAGTAAATTTCAACAGTGCATGTTTAAAAGGGTCCATTAGATTCTCTTATCTCCTAATGGCCCAACATAAGATTCATACAATAGAAGCATGTATGTTCAAGTACATTGTGCAATAATTGAGTATCAAAATGGAAAGGCCAAGCTAGCCAATTATCTTGTTCAATTAGTTGATTTTGATATGACAATCGCAATAATCAACAACTAGAATGGTTTCCAAAATGTCAAGAGTTAGTTAGTGATCATGCTTTAGCAAGAAGCATCAAAGTTTATAACATTTATCATTAAATGTGGGCATATATTAATTGAACAAGTAAGAACACTAATGCATTTTAGGAACACTACTTTCATCTATCATAATGATTTTAGTAAATATATGAAAGTAGAAGGAGCTGCTTTACAAGTTGTCTTTAATTATCTCTTTGATGTTGGACTTAGAAAATTCTTATCAGAAAAAGGAAAGAAATATCTTTATGAATTATTTGAAAGATGGGATCCGAAGCAACTTCAACTTGATAAAGATTTTGATGATTATTTGGCTAATGATGGATTGGGAGATAGATTGGAGATGAAGGCATACAGAATCTTAATATGGACGACTAGTCTTGTCAGCATTAAATACTCTAAAAAGTTGTTGCTCCATTATTGTACTATTTTGTTGAGTGTCAAGTCTATAAAGTAATGTTGTCTACTTTGGCCATGTAAGGACAACTGTAGTCATGTGAAAATATCAATATGTACTGTAGGCGTTACGGCATCCTAAGTAGTGTATCTCCTCTATAAAAGGAGAGGTTGACTATTGAGAAGGGACACGGTTATTTGAGCATACTTGAGCAAAAGAGAAGTCGGGATCCTCTATTTCTCTATGAGCGAGCATCTCTGATTATCTTATTAGCTTAAGTCCCTCTTCAATCTTTTCATTGTAATATTCCCACTTTCAAGCTTTCAATAAAAGGAGTTTACCAGTACGGAACGTTATTCAATCGAACCTTATGCCTTAAATATTATGATTTCCTTATTAAAGTCTCACTATCCTTAAAAATATAAACACACTTGTTAGTGACTGCGGTCTGAGGTACAAAACGGAATGGATCTATGCTATGCCTAATATAAGAGATTAGCAATATCTGTTAGATGAAAGCTAAAGGAACACTAAGGTCCAACACCAACTAAGTTTAGGTAATGGTCAAAACTCTCCAATTAAGTCGTTGGACTTACGACATGATACACCCTTAAGGGGTGCAAGCCCAATAAGTCGACGACTTAAGCTCCTTAGAAATCCTAGTTCCTCGACTGCCCTTCTAATATTAAAATAAGGGTCAATCTATGAGGGAAAAATCAGAGAAAAACATCAAGAGTTCTCTAAAGAGAGTTTCTGCACAAAACTTAGGGCACTTAGGCTGTCGGATTGTGAAGGTTCTTCGTATTGTGCATTCCTTTCACGACTAGTGATTCAAGCCAAGGTTCGATCGCCTTACGCTATAGGATTAAGGTAAATATATTTATGCTTAATTCGTTGTATTAATTCCTTCATTGGTATAAGAGCCAGTCGACTTGTTTCCCAGTTAGATTACTTATATGATTTATTGAAAGTGGTGCCAAAGAAATTAGGTTTCTATTTCTATTCATCGCTAATAAACCCCTTATTTCATGAACAAATCCTTGAAAAAAATTTGTACAATTTTGGATTCAGATAGAGCTTGAAGAGAGCTTTAATTTGATATATTATATGCATGCTTTGGCTGAGTATTTTGGAAGTAATTTCAAATTGAAATCCTAGGGTTCTTCGAGCATGCAACCCTAAAAATTGATTCTTGAATTGTTGATTTCGTTCAATTTTCTTGAAAATTAATGCATGGATTGCAGTGCCCATTACATTTTGACTAAAACCCTAATTTTGTTGGTCAATTTGATCGAAAATTTGCCCAAATTTTGGCAAAGAACTCACTGCTAATTTTAGTGTTTATGTTGGATAATGAACCCTAATTTTCAATATGTTTTGGTTCATAGTTTTGCAAATTAATTTGTGCATTCAGGTGCCCATGAATCAGTGAGTAAAAAACTTGACAAATTGATGCAATTGAACATGATTTTGGTTGAATTTCACAAAGAGTTCTACATCGAACCTAGGGGTTAGCGTTCATATGTTTGGAACGCCTTTTGATCAATTTGCATCAATTTTTTTTATTAATTCAAGAAACTTGTTTTTGAAAAAAGTTTACGACATAATTCTGAACAAAACCCCTCAAGTAATTCTGCAATAGCTGCTGGAATTTGGTGAATTTGGCTAAAATTTGTAAGGTTTGTGTTCACGACTTGAATTCATATTTAATCAATTTTAGGACGTTTATCCTTGCAATTGATTTGTGCGTTTTGCTAATCATCAAGTTCTGAGAAAAAGCCCTATGACATGCGTCGCAAATTCGCCCGAATTTGACGGAAATAACACGAAAATATCAACGGTTGTTCTGCAGTTTTTCAACACAATTCCATTTGATTTGGGGATCGATTTTGCTCACTTTGCGCAATTGATTGTGAAAATTAGCCCTAGAGCATGTTTAGGGTGAACTTCAGTAATTGTTTTGCATCCATTAAGCAAAATAATGGCGGATTGGACGACTTTTGGCTGCAGGTCTTCAAGCGTATGTTTTTTCCCTTGCTCCGGGTCGCGACAGGGCTGAGAATGTGGCTAAGCCCTTTCCCGTGCATGGTACTTGACCGCGGAAGCTTGGTTCTTTTTTTCATTAAGAAAACTTTTTTAAAAAAAATTTGGACATATAGTTGACCAAAAAGGTTGACCAGTTGACCATGGGGGTTGACTAAGCATAAAATTCTTGAGAAAGTATGTGACTTACGAATTTTTACAAAGATATTGGAATTTTTATGAGATTTCTCATATCACTCTAAGCGAGTTAGCCAAATGGATTGACTTATTAGTCAAAGGGCTAATTACATTGACCATGAGCATTAACAATTAGGCATTTATTTTTTAAAAGATTTCATATTATGCAAAACGCTTATTATCAACTGATGAAGTACAATGTGAAATCTAGGCTTAGTTTTGTTTTGCAAATATATGTTTCATATGATATTTGATATCATTTTTGAGAATGAAATATTATGTCATTCTTAGAGAATCTTTTATTTTGAGCATATTTCATTCTATTGAATTTCACAAGAAATATGAACATACTTATTTAATATCATTGAGATTATTCTGAGTGAAAATGTTTTGTGAAATCTCCACTATATTTGGTCATTGTTTTCAATTGAATTTCATGTGATATATTTGGTATATATGTTTGATTGAAATTCATTAATATTATGTTACATATTATGAGAATATGTTTCATACGTTGTAGCGTCCACATTGCACATAAAAATTTACATATGTACCATCTCTAAATAGGTTAGGTGAGAGGATATTGAAATTTCTCAAAAACAAAATGTTTTTTTTTTAGAATTTTGTTAAATATACAAATTATGTATAATATGATTAAGTTTATTTTCATATATTTATGGGTATATGTTGAACTTTCTTGAAATATTCTTGAGGTTGGTATATCCTCTTTGATTAGAAATTTAAGAATTTCTTTTAGAATATCTCAATTTGTGTTGACTGTTCTGGTAACTTGGAATGAAATGACACAGTTAATTGTTCTAAAACATTCATTCTTATGATTATGATTGGGAAATATATGTGAAATTTTGACTCTAGGATCTATGTTTGTGTATACTAACTCTTTAGGTTATTGCCAAGTTACATAGATAAGTGTATATTAGATAGAGGTGTGCTTTTTCACTACAAGAAAAAAGACCAAATAAAGACGGAATCAACGACGGAAAGTGGTCAATCAGTGACGAAATTTTAACATCAGCGACAGAATTGGCGACGAAATACGGTTGTCAGATTTTCGCTCGTCGGTAAGTACCTGGTGATGGAATTTCAAAATTCCGTCGTCGATGGTGACGGATTCAGCGATAGAAATTGCAATATACCTTTTTTGGCAAGGGAATTTGGTGGGGCAGGGGGCGAAGAAATTAAGTATCCGTCGCCATTCCATCACTAGGTTTCTTTTTTTAAAAAAAATAAATAAAATCACTTGTTTTTTTATCATATCCGTACATACAAATCAATCCCTGCAAGAAATTTACAAGATGTTCACACTCAATCAACATCCAATGGCTTCGAATATGACTTCATTCGAAGCGTTCTCAACAATTTCAAGCCACACAAAGGTGGAATTTCACTTCCAACACAAAACTTCAAACCAAGGGTTTTCAATTCACAAACCGCAAGTTCCAAACAAACTCTCTACAAATCACAAACTATAAGTTCCAAACAAAGTCTGTACATATCACAAACCACAAATCCAAACAAATTGACCAGAAGTTGCCAGTAATTGAGAATGAAGTTATATATATGTTTGCAGAAGAGAGAGAAGCAAGCGCCAAATGGGAATAAAGTAAAATAAGCACCAAGGGGAGGAGAGTGAAATAAGCAGAAAGGGGAGGGGAAGCAAGCAACAAGAGATGTACTTCGTGAAGAATCAAGCAGAAGAGGCACAAACTGAAGGAAAATTGCAACCAACTCAATCAGCAAGGTCTTCGTCTTCTTTTTCCTGTTCCTCTGCCTCACCATGTTCCTCATTATGTTACGAGTGATGAGTAAATGGTGGCTGAGATCCCGAGCCAGACGCCTAATGCATTTGAAAGAAAGCTTGGAGGTGCTAATTGATGCTCATCATTTGTTGGCTCAGTTGTTGGTTGCTTTAGGTGAGCAATATGTTGGATTCCTCCAGTTGCTTACATTTCTCTATAACCAACCGGTAGCTTTTAGCTTGTGAAGTTAGCTCACCCCTAAGTTGCTTACTACACCCCTTAAATCATTGAGCTCTTGTTGCGATGACGTAGAACAGGTACCTGCTGACAAGGATTTTAGTGAAGTACGCATTAGGATTGCAATTAAGTAAATTCAATGTATAACCATGGTTGTTGAAACTTTAATATGAAAACTATACCGGATCTTTTAGTGGGACTGAAGTAACCGGATTCCCTCATGTTGACAACCTTGTCCCCAATGCCATAAACACGACCCTTCTTGTTCTTGAACGTCTTCACCCACAACTTATTTGGGTTTGGAAATGGCTGGTTTGGATCTTGAGAAGTGTCATACCCGGTCCCTTGAGGGTTGATAACATTTTGAAAATCACGTTCAAAGGATTCCTACAATACCGCAACATGCGCACGAAATCATGCATACTATATAATTACCTAAAATAAAGTATACAAGTTCATGTTGAACTACCAATGAAGATTGAGAATAGCTAATTGCTTACATATGTTTGTTGCGATTTCTTGTCAACCCAAGCAGCATCTTCTTTGTCGTAGAGTTTGTGAGTGCGACTGAATAATTCAACAACAGTGGGCTCCGTCCCAACTTGTTCTCTCTATGCACGTGCCAGAAAGAATGATGTCAAGCAGAATACAAAATACAATATTAAACTTAAACGAATACGTAGCAAACATTAATTCATTTACCAGACGTCGCCTATGCTCATGCATAGGGATTGAGCCACAGGTGTGGAGAGATGGGCCACCACTTTCTGGAGTTTCCAGTCGGTTCTTCTGGGCTGTTTCACGCAGTTTCTTGTAACGCTCATTTGCCCAGTGCTGTTGGAGTCCCTCCCATTGAACATCACCGAGCCAAACAGGCTTCTTGTTATGCTTCCTTGCTTTGCCAAAGAAGTCTCTCAAGTGTGCATTGCCTCGATTTTCAAAATTTCTTCTTATACGGTCCTCGTGGACCAGATCCCAAGTAAACCACTTCTGCAACCATGAAAACAAAAAACACATCAAATAATTCAATAATAATATATCACGTTCACAGAAACTGTTAATACGAAGTCACTGTAGTTACCTTGAACTCTCCAAACCACAAATCTCGTACTGGTTTGGGCACTTTGCTCCAAGTAGGCCAAGTTCCGTCAAATTTACTATGAAATATGAGCGAAATCCTACTAACAGCACCATCATTGTGGAGAAACCTAATTGAACATAACACATCAAATTGATTACTTGTTATTCAAAATTCATGTATTACTTCATAAGATATAACAAATGAAGACTTACCTGTTACCATCTGGCTCAATCCAAGTCTTAGTCGAGTGCTCCCATGACTGAATTGTGCTTCACTTTCACCACTTGCAATGTTCTCTTGGTATTGGTTTGTGTTAGGGTGAGTGGGTTGCACTGTGTGAACAACATGGGGGTTTGGAGGAATATTGTTGGCAAATTGGCCGTACATGGTGCTTTGGTTTAGAATGTATGAGGTCTGATGATGGAAAGCCCCAAATGGGAGCGACAGTGGTCCTGAAACACCTGGTATGTAAGTAGCCATCGTGGCTCTTGGCTGAATTGGTATATGATGTACCTGGGGGGAAGATGGATCAATGTCCATTACGGTCGGATCTACTGCAGAGCTCCTACGCCCTCGTCCTCTACCTAGAGGAGAGGACTTCCCTCGACGAGAACTTGAATCCATACCTAAAATAGGTGACAACAAAGCAAGGTACAAATATATAATGATTACACATATAAACCGGTTTCCTCATACATCATAATAGGTATGTAGGTTACACATATTTTGCGAAGCTCATTCATACAATATAAGTAAAGTCACAACCAATTGTTTGACATGCAAAGTACTCAAATACATAAGAATTCATAACCACTCAATCATTTGTATTCTCATCATCATCAATGTCATCGTCATCATCATCATACAAATGCAAACTTTCTTCAGCTTCATCTGTTTCATTACCGTCATCCCACTCCCCCTCTTCATCATCCTCATCATTCTCTACCTCATCTATCTTGTCATTACCCTGAATGAATGAAAATCCTATTTCATCATTAACCTCTTCCGCTGGTGCCCTTTCATCCACTAATGATGCAGGGATGGCGTCATTCGCAGGTTCGACGATAGTCGTCATGTCTGTTTGTTGGTACGCAGTAGGTAGAGTGTACTGCTGATCCACTCTCGCCCTTGGTTTGGTTGGTATGACAACAAGCCAATTGGCCCTATCCCTTGAGCGATCTGTATGTGGCATGAACTATACTTGTGATGCGGTGTTTGGGAAGATAAATGGGTCGTACTTTCGGTACCTTTTTCTACGATGGACCTCAATAAGGTTGTTTAGTTTATGAGATCGTGTCCTACGATTCAATGTGGGGTTGAACGACTCACAACTGAAGAGCACACATCGTTTAAGTGGTTCACCTACGTACTCAATTTGGACAATATCCTTCAGTAAACCATAATAATCATTCTCAATATCGCCCTCCCTAATGCCACAAACACCAACAATACAATTATATGTTCTCTTTCCGACGCTTCGAGCTTCTGTGTGGAATTTGAATCCATTTACTCTATATGCCGTCCACGTCAACACATACTGCTTTGGCTTCACAGCCAATTGGCTCAAGTAGCAATGTTTGTTGGCCTCAAATAGTTGAATATAATGCACCTAAGGTGACATAACATGTGATTTTAATGAATACAATGCACCTAATTAAACTTTTATGTTAAAATTATGAATAAATGAGTTATAATACTTACATTCTCACTAAACCAATCTACGAAATGAGTTTCAATGATGGTGTCGAGATCTGCGTCGTTGACATTGGGACGTGCAGTTCTGACTTGTTCTGTGAAAATTCTATCACATTTTACGAAACCTATTAATATACTTGCGCTATGAATGATAAACTCAATTAGAAGTGAAAATACCACTCACTCTATATAAGGTTTAACTTCATCACAATTTAACAGCACGTGAAGATGGGCAACAACATATTTGGCATCTGTAAGATACCTTGATATTTCCCGACCAATAGCGGTCCCTTGCGGTGCAAACACGGTTAGAGTTGGAAAATGATTAACATGTTCATCATCATCCTCATTTCTCCTGCACCTAGTGCGCATGGAGGCACACTAGAGCTGAAGTAATAGGAGGCAAAGAATGTCCTCTCTGCCTCTAGGTATGCTTCTATGATTAAACCTTCAGGACACGCTTGTTGCTTTATCTTTTCCCTCATTCGGCCAAAGAACCTACCAAATTCACAATTGCATTCACTTCTAAGTGATTCCACATATAAGAATTCATATAAGGTTTCATCGATTATAGTATAATTTACCTCTCAAATGGATACATTCATCGGTATTGTATTGGACCACCTAGTTGAGTTTTCTCTTCCAAATGCACTGGCAGACGCTTCATTACATTGAAAAAGCCAGGAGGGAAAATGGTATCCAACTTACACAAAGTGATGACAATGTTGCGATGCAGTTCCTCAAGCATATCCTCCCGTAATGTTGTTGAGCATAAGTTGTTGAAAAACTGGCTTATCTCAATAAGAGGTTTCAACACATCATCTGGGAGCACACCAAATGCAATTGGTAAAAGAGTCTCCATGAAGACATGACAATCATGACTTTTCATGTTGTTGAACTTAGCCTCATTAGGGTCAATGATATTCCTCAAATTAGAGCAATATCCATCAGGCATTTGAAGCTCCTTCACCCATTCACACAACTCTCTTTGTTTGTCCACAGGAAGTACGAACTTCACTTTTAGTTTAACTGGCCTACCACTTGGGCCTGAATATAAATGTAATTCTAGTCTATCACATATTTCTGCAACATCCACTCTTGATTTGGCATTGTCCTTTGTTTTCCCATGAACATCCATAACAGTGTTGATAATGTTCTCGAAAAAGTTCTTCTCAATGTGCATCACATCCAAATTATGGCGAAACAGTTGGTGTTGCCAATAAGGAAACTCCCACAATATGCTCTTCTTCGTCCAATTGTGCCCATTCTCCTTAAATCCTGGTATGACAAAGTCACCATTTGTGGTTACCATTGGGTAATCTTCCACCTCGACATAAAGTTCTTCCCCGAACAATCGGCTAGTAGAACCCCCTATAACAGTTTTTCCTTTTCTAAATGCGGTTCTATTTCTTCTGAACATATGATTCCTTGGCAAAAAACACCGATGACAGTCAAACCTTGAGAATTTACCTCTATTTCGGAATCTCAAAGCCTTTTGCTATTTCATACATACGGGACATGCCAATTGGCCATTAGTACTCCAGCTAGATAACATTCCATATGCGGGAAAATTATTGATGGTCCACATAAATGCAGCCTTCATCTGAAATGTATGCCCCGTAGAAATATCATAAGTCTCAACTCCAACATCCAACAACTCTTTCAACTCATCAACAAGAGGTTGTAAATACACATCTATCTTGTTCTTGGGATTTTTGGGCCCGGGGATTACACAAGTCACGAACATAAATGGTGTGGTCATACACATTTCAGGGGGGAGGTTATAAGGTGTAAGGACCACCGGCCAAATGGACTATGGTCTTGAAGACAATGTGTAAGGATTAAATCCATCAGCAGATAAGCCAAGCCTCACATTCTGAGGCTCTGCAGCAAATTCAGGGTACTTGGTATCGAAATGTTTCCATACTACCCCATCTGATGGATGACATAAAACAACGTCCTCACGTCGATGTTCATAATGCCATCTCATGTGCTCTGCACTACTTCTTGATGCGCTGCAGTCAAGGCTTTAACGGCAAGTAATGCATCCTTGAGTATGGCAATGGATTCTGATTCCTTTGTTGTGACCTTTGCCTCTTCCATCTTGAATGCCCACAAAACTTCCACGCATCTAGGTTTGCATCCTCCTTATAAAGTAGCATGCAACCTTTCCGGCAACAATTAATTTGGACAACATCGTTGCCGAGATGTTTAACAACCTTCTTCGTTTGCCCGTAGTTGTTTGGCACGCGGTTGTTAAGGGGACACATTTCTTTCATTAATTGAACAACTTCATTGAAACAATTTTGAGGCATATTATAATCAGATTTAATACACAACAGTCTCACCGCCACAGATAGCTCACTGTGGGTGGAGCAACCATTATATAAAGGTTGTTGAGCAGCTTGAACCATATTATAAAATGGTTCTCGGCAAGTGCTTGACCCCTCTTCCCTCACATTTTGATTTGCTATTCTAGCATCATCAACCAGGTCCTCCATCTGATCTATGTAGGATTCAGAATAGTCATTATTAACATGAGTTGAACCTCCAACTTCGGAAATTTTACTATTTGAATACCCAGAACCATATTCCTGAGGTTCTATTTTCCCATGACTTATCCTGAACCAATACCCTTGTGCAAAACTCTTATAAATAATGTGCATCTTGACCTCATCAGGTGTCAAGTACACCCTATTTCTGCATTTCGCATAAGAACATCTATACTTTCCCCCATTCAGAAACTCTGTCTATGTACGTGCAAATTGATCGAATTGATTTACTCCATCTAGAAATTCTTGTGTATAACCACTACGATTAGGCAGTAATCTATTATACATCCACCTACGATGTGGAGGACCATTCTTGTTCTGCTCAAATAACAATAACCACATAAGGTATTTGGTAAGAATTAATTTTAATCAAATTAATAATAATTACATAAATTACGCAATTATATATTATATATGATTACTTTAAAATTTCCACATGCACCCAAAAAAACCTTATAAATTTCGACAAAAATACTTATATTCTCACGAATATTACAAAACTAATAATTCATACATATCTAGTTCACCACTTTATTCCCCCAAAATCAAATTTGAACTTAAATTTACCAAATCTAATTGTACATTGCATTGGGCGAAATCTTTAAGCAACTATGAGCTACAACTTCATACGAACTAACATTTGAACAAAATGATAAACTAAAGCATCTCAATCCACCAACATATCAACTTTCAAGTTCACATCACCAAACCTAATCCCTAAATTGCATTTAGCAAAATCTCAAACCAAATTAGATCAATAACCTCACACGAACACCGCATTTCAACAACATTATCAATTAAAACATTTCATTCTACCAACATATGAAATTTCAACTTCAAACTACCAAACCTCAACCGTTAATCACATTTACCAAATTCTTATAACGAATTAGAGAAATAGTCTCACACGAATAGCACATTTCAACAATATTATCAATTAAACCATTTCATTCCACCAACATATCAAACTTTAACTTCAAACTATCACACCTAAACCTTAAATCGCATTTACCCACATCTTGAACCAAATTAAAGCAATAACCTCACACAAACACCACATTTCAACATAAATATGAACTAACTATGCAATTCTAACAATGTAATACAAAAATTTGTAGAAATTACAAGTAGTTTAGTTGAAAACAAAACCTCAAAGTGTTCCAAAAACCGACGGTGGAAGCGGCAGCGGCCGGCGGCAGGGGGCGGGGGATGGCCGGCGATGGGGGGCAGGGCACGGCCAACAGTGGCGTCGCTGGGCGGGGGACGGTGTGCAGCTGGCTTCGCGACTTCAGGTCTCGCTATCTCTCTCTTCGAATGGCTGCAAATGAAACTAGAAAAATTCTGGTTTCGTTTAACTGGGTTGGCGGCTGAATGGCGATGGAATTTCCGTCGCCAGCTCGGTTTTTTTTAAAAAAAAAAAATTTATTGGCGACGAAATTTCCGTCGCCCATTTTTCCAAAAAAAAAATTTATTTTTTTGCGACGGAAATTCTGTCGCCAACTGTCAATTACGAAAACGGAATTTTTCATCCATCGCATATCTGTCGCACAATCTGATTTTTTTCTAAAATCGTTCTTCATTCGCCATTGTCGTCGTCAAATCTTTCGTTAATTTTTTCCATCGCTGAATTCCGTCGTTAATTTGCACTTTTTTAGTAGTGTTTGTACTGATTGTAAAACTTTTGTGTTTTACAAGCATCTCGCCAGCTGCAGCAATTGCTGGACTTAGGTCTTTTACTATCAGATTTGAAAATTATAAAAAGAGCCCATATGTCTCCATGAGGGAGAATTTAAGGCACATGTCAAACATGATTAGCGAATTTCCTAAAATAGGCTATGAATTGACCAATGAGTAACAAGTTCATGCCGTGATCCGTTCCTTGTCTAATGATTGGGGTCATTTTCGGATGGCCCTGTCTCGAGCTAAGTACATCGTTACTTTTGAGGACATTAGATGAAGACTTGAGTTAGAAGAGGAGCAGCGAGAGGCCATTGATGTGATAGGTGCAGAAGTGCACATATCAACCTCTAATTCAAGGAATGGTTCTAAAAAGAAAGAACCAGGGAACTGAATTGGTAAGGCTCAGTCAAATGAGGAACTTGAATATGGCCAACAAGGCAAAGAATAATGTATATGGAAGAAGGATTTAATGCAAGCTAAGTGCCTCAACTATGACCAAATGGGTCACCATGCTCGTGATTGCATTGAGCCCAAAAAGGTACTTAGCAATGTCTCCTACTGACTTTTGTTTTGCTAGTTGCATTCTTTTTAATGAAGTTAATCCTATGTGGATTGTAGGTTCAGGAATCCAAACCAAAGAGCTAGGAACCAATAAGCTTTATTACGCTTCCAACAACTTCTTACATGGTTCGATGAGGACACATGTGCAAACAACAACAAGATGGTCGTTGGGGGAATCAGAGCATGCAAGCTAGTCGTGCATAAGCCGATACCCAATGCTTTGTGAAAACCTACTTCCACCTAGGATTCATTGGAATAATGTAGCTACATTGTTTTTGTTTGAACATGGTCATGGCATTGAAGCCTAGGTAGAACACCTTTAGTTTTGGTTCTGCTTTATTAGAAATGGTTTGCTTGTCTTGAATTGGATATTTGTTCCATTAATCCCAGTGTCTCTTTTTCGGGTTTCACATAATTACGATGACGTGAATGCTGATTTGTCATGCTAGACCAAACCATAAGGGTGAAAAGAACATATATGCCAAAGGTAGCAAAACAAGATTTGTTAGTAAACATAAGTGGAGTAGCCCACTTGAGAGCATAGTCTGGTAGGAAAAACAAGAGGAGAAGCATTTAATTTTTAAAAGGTTACTAAAAGCCTTATTTCTATTGTAGTTAATTCATTTGAACATTTATGGTGCAATAAATGTGATAATAAGACATAGAGCTTCTATGTTTAATTACATTTCACTTGATTTGGTCTTGTTTATTTGACCTCCGATGAGTCTGAAGCGATAAATTGCTTTAGAAAACATGTGAGCTTGGTTGAAAACCAAATAAAACCAAGAGGTTAAGGCCTCAAAGACCAAATCATAAAGAAATATTTGATGGAATTATCTTAGTGGATATTGTGATGAAAATAGGATAGTATATTAGGTAACTATCCCAAAGCATCTACAACAAAATATTGTTGTCGAGAAAGAAATAAGAATGCTCTTTGATATGGTAGGATCAATAATTGCACAAAATTTGTAAAACTCCTGTTAATGAGATCTGCTTTTGTTGCACTCTGTGATCTTGACCTTGAACTTGTAAAGTAATTGCCACCACTCCATATAAGCTATGGATTAGAGCCTAATATGAGTGTCTTTGGACCTCAGGCGTATACTAACTATGAACACAACCCCTCCTATGGGAATGCCAAAGAGGGGAAGGAAGAGCGTATTTGTGGGATACTCTAACCTTGAAAGTTTTTTATTCATCGGGCTATAAGACAGTGCAGGTGCAACTAAAACTTAAACAACATATGACATTCTAAAGAACGGTTTTCCAAGAAGGGAGAGTTCGGTTAAGACTTCTCTCTATTAGCTCTCCAAACCAAATCAAATCCCTTTATTCGATTGAGAGGATTTTAATTGATGGTGAATAAGTTTATCATCAAGATCCACCTTTGTCATCAAGAGCGAATGAAAGTGATCATGTTCTTGTTCCAAGTGGTGGCAAATTCAATTCTTGTTCCAAGTGGGAGCAAGATAATTGGTCTGGTTTTGAGTGGGAGTAAAATCAATCCCAAAGGAACGATTTGAGATTATATGAATCACTACTAAGACATGGCTATCAAAAGGTACTCCTCCATGCCATTTAGGCAATAAGGTAAATGAAACTTTCATGGCATTCCTACAGAATGAAAATGAGAAACGATGCTTTTTCTAACCCTTCTAAGGCCAAGTGGTCTAAGGCAATGGAAATAAAATGGAGTAAATAAAGGTGAACAGTTGGTTAGCCTTTTAGGATACAAAGTTATTTGAGAAAATAATGGTTCTTAAATTGTAACGCTGATGGCATTGTTGGCATTAGGCTCAGCTTGTTGTAAAAGGGTACATATAATAGGTTAGGATCAACTACAAAAAGTTTTTTCCTCTTATTGTGTACGTTATCCTAGTTTTACCTTTCTCTAGCTATTATTGCTAGTTTGGACCTAAAGTGACATCAAATGGGTGTGTAAATACCAATCTCAAGGGGGTCTAAGTGAAGCTCCATTGAAAAGGATCACAAACATGAGGTTTGTGGACATGTGAGGTCAATTGTGACCTTAAAGACTCCTCAACGAATTGGTAGCCTGGTGGTTGTCTCTAGTGGCTACACTCTGATTGATACCAAAAGGTCCAAAAGCAATTTTGTAGTCAAGTCATTATATGTGGATGACTTAATAATAGCTAGAAACGGTGTAGAGTTACTGAGTAAGGCAAAAGGCCTTGTCATCATCCAACTTTGAGATGATTAATATGGGTAAAACTGCTTATGCTCTTGAAATAAAGCTTTTGAGAGAATATTCAAAGAGGTTGTTCTTTTTCCTAAAGAGAATGACGTCAAAAGATTTTTGAATAATCTAATACACACACCTATGATCTCATTAGTACTCACATGAACAAAGGTGAGACCTTACAAAAAATGTGTCATACTCTACTAGAAAAGGACTAATAAGCATAACTTACTTTTCTAGGAGTGGTTAGAAGTCTAATGCATGATGTGGTGCATATTAGACGAGGAATCTTTATATAGATATCAACTAGACCTAAGACTAGCATAGCGGCAGACAATTTAGTCATGAGGAACCTGAAGGGAACTCTAATCATTTGTATGTGGCACATTGGCAATAACTTGCATCAAAAGGGTGCAACGGTCTTGACTGTGGTAGGTTTATATGAGAAATGAACCCCCAAATATGTCTTCCAACTTAGCAAAGGTGCTAAAGTGGCAAGAAACAGTCATATTGTCTTGTTATAGGAATAGTTTGTGGCTCTATGAGTAAAAGCGCAGGGTACTGTTTGGTTAAAGAGGCACTTGGATTATTTGGTTGGTGCACCGAATAGTACCATCCAATAATGGTTTACTTAGACAAGTTGTGATCACATGTACCGAGAACCTTAAGCATTGTCGTAACACCAAACAAATTGGACACAAGGTTTAATTTTGTAAATGACATGGTGACACACAAAGATAGTGAATGTAAAGTATTTCCCTACAAAGTAAATGGTTGTACAGCCATTGAGCTATCCTTGGCAAGGGGGTGTGCTTGCTGAGCACGTAAAGGCTTAACAGTCTTTGTATATGATAACTATGCACGGGTATGTTGCTCACTAATTCCCACCGTTCATACATGCTTGTCTGATATTGTGAAATTTAAATAAGTTGTTTTGTGTACACTTATTATTAGAATGCTTGAATATGCATTCTTATTTATGCATACTTGTGGGCGTTCTTGAATGTGAAAAGCATATCGGGTAGACTTGAGGTTAACACTCCCACACAGGTATCCGCCTCCATTGATTTACACATCGATGGGATATGAAACAAGATTTTAAGTAGAATTGTCAGAAGGATAATTATAAGAAATTATCAACTCCTTGATAATGGCAAAAGGTCTTTACAATATATTGGTAACAATGATTTTACCTACTCTACCTCGAAGAGGCCCGATGTGAGTTCAACTTAATGAGTAGATTTGAGAACTCAATTTGGACAATATGGTGCCCAAATATCATATGTAAAGTATTTTGCTTAAAGAAACAAAAGACATAAGCTCCATAGGAAAGGAGAGCAAACCGCAGCGCATGTTTTATACCATGTGTGCAAGAGACGACCAATCAGGTTAATATAATTTAGATCTCTACTTATATTTGTCAGAGACCCCATAAGGTTATGGCCTTTTATTTGCACGCTCAGGACTCCAATCAATGACTTGAGAGTTGATTCAATGTTCGCTATCTTCCTCTGTTGCCAAAGGATCATGAGTAATTTAGTCTGGCAGGACATGTCTAGAAAAATGAGTTGGATTTGGTCGAGAGTCTCATGAGAAGAGAAAGATCATTCACAGAATCTCATTAATTTCAATTCACATGTGCACCAGTTATGACATATGGGTCACAATTGTGAATATGAAAAATGATGGTTTGATGAGATCAAAATGAGATATCTTAATCAGATTGAAATGATCTAGGGTACATGCATACTTCTAACAACTCACTTGCAGTTCTCGATGAGAGGTTATATATTCCTAACAGATGTATAGCATAGATCTCTCAAAAGTATGCTGTTCGCATGACCTATTTCCCTAGTATGAAGATTGTGCATAAATAAATGGAAAAATAAGTTTTTCTTAAGGTGAAAATAAGCACTCCCTTATGTGTGAGTGGGAGATGTTGGACTAAGGGAATGATGCACTCATAAGGAGTGCAAGCCTAATAAGTCGATGGCTTAAGCTTCCCAGGAACCCTAGTTCCTTGACTGTCGTTCTAATATAAAAAGAGGGGTCAGTCTATGAGGAAAAATATCGGAGAGAAACATCGAGAATTCTCTAAAGAGAGTTTCTGCACAAAACCTAGGGCTCTTACGGTCTGAGAATGTGATGGTTCTACGTATTCTGAGTTCCTTCCACGTCCAGTGATTCAAGCCAAGGTTCGATCATCTTCCACTACAGGATTAAGGAAAATATATTTATGCTCAATTCGTTGTATTAATTCCTTCATAAGCTTTGATTATTTTGTTAAGCATGGTGGGCCTCTAATCATAAAAAATATAATGTATATGATATAAGTAGTAGATTGTGATAACTAGTACCAGTAAAATCATTATAAGAAGTCGAAACATTAATGTAAGCTTAGTTTTCCAAAAAAAAAAACCCCCAAAAGTTTGAGTATTTCTACTTTTAACCCCATTTGGGTCAAAAATAAAAATTTCAGAAAAGTTTTGGGCCAAAAATGAAAATATTTGTCCTCCAAAAGATTGTTGACCCAAATAGTCCTACTACAAAAAATTATTACCCCAACTTGGGTAGTTCCAGAAACCTTTGTCTAATTTCGCTATATCAACTAACTATTTACACATAGTACAGTGGATCCACAAGCTAGTTTTTCCGTTCTTTCTAGTAAATACTACTTTTAAAGCAATTGGATTGATGATAGTTTTCAAAGTCCATTAGATCGTACTTTTACCCCTCTTATTGTTCAAAGCCATGGAATCATTCTTATAAATCACCATTCGTGATGTTTGGAAGTACAATATATAGAACAACAGTGCTTTCCTTCTTGAAAACTAAATCTTATGCCTTTTGGTTGTACCTTCAATTTAAGGATTTGGTTAAAAGAATGAATTGGGTATTCTACAGAGCTATGGGCTTCTACATTTCCGTTAACATGTGCTGGAGGCTTAAAAATTAAAGTTGTAATCCATCCCACCACTTAACACCACAGACCCACCACTTTGAGAAAGTCACCCCAAAGACCATTTTAAAGAAGGTGGGTTGCATGGGGGAAAAGTCAATGGATTCTCGAGGGTGCTGCAGCCCCCTCACCCCGGTCGGGCTGCTCATTACTAGTGACAACAGTTTCATCAACACTCATCAAAGCTTAGGTCCATAGATCATGTCCTATACGAAAGCTTAAAGTTTATAAAGTAGTCCTACCTTATGATTTCACATAAATATGCTTATGCTATCATATATAACACATATGTGCTATATGATATGGTAAATCCTAACTCAGTGTTATCCACAAATCTTACTTAGCTTATTGGCATAGTAGCACTTACAAAGACCTTTTCGTAAGCTACCCTTAGTTCAACACAACATGCATCCTTCATGAAGTAAGAGAAGTTAAGGAACATTGCATCAAACTCAACTATCCCACCAATGGACTCCATATGTTCTCATAATGAACTCACATATTCATGTTATACTACTCATATTTAAGTCCTGTTTATTTTCTTATTCATGTAATAAAATTAATAGGTATGTGAGCAAAATAAGGAACCCTTGATGACTGACATAGATAAGTATCTGCATTAATCCTATATCGATCAATTATGCAAAACTCCAATAACTTACAAACATGTCTAAAATTCAACATCAACACATACATCAATCTTCGAAGTCTAATAGCCTTTCAAAAACTTCCATATATGTATTTTATAAATCTATTTTTGATAGCTTTAATACTAATGCTGGAAATACTTTAGATAACCAACAATAACCGTGCAATTCAACTTGATGGCATAATTCTTCATCTAAAACATCACTTAAACACATTAATAATTCATACATAATATAGACAATTCCAAAGCATGTAATAGGACCTTATCTCACCCAATAAGTATAACGCTACGATACTACTTAGTGTATAATTCTGACTCAACTTGTAATAGCACAACTAACCGCATTAGCAATGTCCTGTAATAATGATTACCTACATGAGAGAGCCATCACACTCACTACAAAATATGCAGTGGCTCCATCAATAAATAATGAGTAGCTAACTAAACACTTATAATCATAATTGAAATTTACTAGACTATATTTATACTATTCAAATTAGAAAAATAAAAAAGAAGGGCTAGAATTACCCACTTTGGACTCAAATGGGCATGGGCTTTCCTTAGTGTAGTTTGATTTGAACTCCAACGAGTTTTTAGTGCACTCTAACAAGCCAATTCAACACCAACCACCACCCACCCATTGCCCTTCTGGCCAACATGGCTATTGTGCCCAAGCAATGACATTATGGCCCATTGTGTTCCATATGTCTATTTTTGCTTAGGCAAGCAAACTATGCTTTGGCCTACTTAGTTCATTCCTTCCACGTTAGTAGAAATGTCGCCAACATGGTGGCCATGTTCGTGGTGGTTCCTGGTGGCCTTGTGACGGCCCCACACAAACACTTAATTCACCCTCTCATTTCCTATCCATTATTATACGTGTAAGGTACTTCGGTCACACCTACTATCTTGTAACGTAAATGGCTAGTTAATGGTGATCCAGTTGTAGCAATTACTGCTATCACTTGCTCCTATTCTCTCTCTGCCTCTCTGTCTCTTTCCCCCCCCCCCTCTCTCTCTCTCTCTCTCTCTCTCTCACACACACACCCTCACACACACACATATTGGGATTACAAGGAAACTCTATCCTCCTATGAGATTAGATAGGGATTTACCTTTCTTTTGTTTTTTTTCACCTCAACATAAATATTATTAAGTGAAAATAAACAATGAGGCTCATATAAGATTTACCTGCAAAAATGCACAACCATACACATAAATATCTCCTAAATGAGTCTAGAATACAAATACACCAAGGACCACATATATACGTTCTCTTTGGCATGTACTTATCATAAAATTATTTTTTAGTATAAATATGCATGTGTAGCTCCTTCCTGCATGTTCTCTAAGGACCATAATACACACTTTGCTATAAGTGAGGAGGTCAATTTAATGGGGATGTTACATACGTCTATGATTTGTTGCATGAGAATACATTATCCACCCTTCTTTAGCAACACTAACTTGAGGGTTATTAGACATGAATAATCTAAACCTTACGAGGTTCTGAAGCCAAGAATTCAACTTTAGAAAATAGCTCTTAGTGCTCCGGACTTTGAGGATATTATTTTCTATAGTTTAGGGGACATTTAGATTATATTTTCAAGGTAATGCCAAATGATAATATCCCTAAAACAACACGAACAACTGAAATTCAAGCTGCCTACACTCATTTTGGAGTTCAATTGCCTAAAAAATACAAAATAAAATATTGCCTCGACTACTGAATATAAGTGCCTCCAAGTTTTAGAATTTTAAGAGTTATTTCTAGCGAAGTTCAGACTCTTGGCATTCAAACCCTCCAAGTTTGGATCACTTGCATTCAATAATCATTAACTTAAGTGCTCAAGATCATACTTAATAAGTTGTTGATCAATATTATAGTTAACAGGATTTGCTTATATGCTACTTTGAGTAACATCTTTGGGAACTAGCGAAGTTGCTCAATTTGTTGTTAAGCTAGAGAGCGTGAATCAGCAACTTGCTGCTTGTTGGCAACAATATTAGCTGCCATATATCCTTCATGAGTAGATCTATCCTTGTTTCTCTTGAATTAGCCATTCTAAATCCTCTTTAGTGAAAATTTTTGGCTTTAGGATGCTAGTGAGGATAATCTATAACTGTTCAAAAAAATTTCTTTCTTATGTCCTGTGGCACCACGCTTACTACACTCATTGAATCCTTCATTCTTGATATAACAAGTTCTAGATTTCCTACGAAAACTCTACTTTCTTCTAAAACTTCGATTTATGATTTGTCTTGTCGAGTTAAAGAACAAGTTGTCTCCACACTCGTTAGGGATGTCATGAGCAGTAAGTGACCTTTTCAAGGAAATAGCTGTTATTCAATCCATTTAGAAATTTAAAGAGTCTTGCTCTTTCTCTAGCATAGTAATCAAAGCTTCCAAGAAACTTGTACTTTTCCCAGTAATAGATGCGATATTAGGAAACTCATTCATATCCTCTGAATATTACCAAGGACATCTCAATTGAGTGTAATATACACAAATGTATGATTCTATGTAACACCACAATTTTCTCTTTTAATTTTGTACTTTCTTCAATCATTTTGTACTTTCTTGAATCATTACTGAAGGAGATTGTTTGCTCAAGTTACAACCATATTTCTCGAGCAGAATTGAGAAACGGAATTTATTTACTGATAGATTCAAATGTTGAATTTTGAATCAGATCAATGATCATACTATTTCGACTCTGCAACATTTCAGTCGTAATAAGATCTTGATCACATCCCTAACTAATCCTAAAAAAAAGATTTCTTTTTGTAGCAAGATCAATCTTAAGATTTCTCCTTGATGATTGATAATCATCCAAAGCAATGTTTCGATATCTATCTATAAATTTTCCTCTTTGTTGCACTAAACGTCTTTATTTCCTGATCAACATTCAGTGGACACAACATTATTTCAATTTCTCCCTACTGACATTGTAAGGTAGAGTGAAAGCAATTTTGTGTATCAAGAAATAATTTTTAATCATAGCTATGAAAGCTTGATGGTGAACCTAATCAACAGATGGGACAAGAAAAATATCACATTTTTGTGAGTGAAAATTTGGTCAGCAAAGTTCGATCATGATTCTGCTTAACACCATAATTTTCTCTTTTAATTTTGTACTTTCTTCAATGATTTTGTACTTTCTTGAATCATTACTCATGTTAAAAATAATAATAAAAAAAAACCAGCCACCTTTCAAGGGAGAGTAATCGAGAAACTATATATATATATATATATATA
>JACYFF010019584.1:26932655-26945321 GCA_017589665.1 Selenicereus undatus
ATATAGACACACACACATACATATATATATATATGTATATATATCCTAGGAATGTAATGTTTAGATTTTTGCCTAGGACATTTTAGACCTTTGTAAAGATATCCTAGATATTTATTTAGATTATTCTAGGCCTTAGAAAAATCTAAGATATTATATTAGCTACTAGAAAAATCCTAAGAAATCTAAGTTATATAATAGTAGATCTTGTAAGATTGTGACACTACCCTAAATCTCCATCACACCTTAAGGATGTGGAGTTAGTATAGATAAGGGGTGAGGTCTCCTTGTGTAGGCAATCCACAAAAAGAGAGACATCACACATAAGAGAGTTAGAGAGGAGTCCTTCAGCACTGAGTGAGAGGTCTCCCACGTAGTTTTGAGAGAGTACTAAGTCTAGCTCACTCGTTGTACATTGCTTTTGAAAGTATAATAAAAGAAGTATCTTTTGGCATACAACTTAAGCGTCCTCATTTTCAACAAGTGGTATCATAACAAGGTTTAGAAGCCTTGTTTGAGCTAGTTTTCCTTTGGCATTTTTGGACAAAGACTGAAGCATATGGGAGATTCTGCTGGCACAATCAGGGACTAAGAGATTGGTTGGTCTAGGTCCGCATCTTCTTGGTTACGTGCTGACTTACCAAGTCATTAGGGGCAGATATTTCGACCTCAACCAGCTCACTTGAGAATCTCAATGGGAGCAATTATAGTACTTTGTGCACACGTATTAAGTACTATTTGGAAGGACAACATTTGTGGGATATCGTTGGTGGTGATGAGAAAACTGTGGCAATAGATCCAAAGGAGAAAAAGAAGTGGGAGGTCAACGCAGGAAATGTTATGTATGTACTTTGCATTGCAGTGGATGATGAGTTTCCATATCGAATCAAGGATTGTAAAACGCCAAGTGATGCTTGGGGTATTTTAGAAACACTCGTCACAATGAAGAATGAAGCTAAGCAATAGCAATTAGAGAATGAGCTCATTCCCATCAAACAAGCGGACATGATGATAAGTCAATACTTCAGAAAAGCGATGAAATTCACAAGATAGATGCTAAAAGTGCAATTAATGAGGCTAGAATGAGTTGAATTGTTATTAGAGCCTTGGACTCCAAATATAGTGGTCTTGTCACAGCAACTTGGGTTTGGGCAACTCAACCCTCTTTTGTAAAATTGGAAAGTATCTTGGCTAACCAAGAAGGCCTAGATAAACAAATGTCTTAGGTATCGATAAAAGATGAAGAAAATGCTCTCTGCACAAAAGGAGAGCATGTCAAGGCCAAGGTAAGGGTGTAAGGAGGTACAATGGCGTTGGAAAAACATCTGGAAGAAGGAAACCAAGATGGCAACGACAGCATGGATGAGGTCCATCTCAAGGTGGAGCACATCAAGCTCGAGGAGAACAGGAAGAAAAGATATATTATTGTCATGAAGATCGAGGCTACAAATATGTAGAAAAGGGGCACTTTACTCAAGATTGTAAACCCTCTCAAGTGGAAGGTAATGTAGTTACTTTCACAAACAATGATAGTGAAGAAGAATAGAAGAAAGCAATTAAGAAAATGATATAAAAGTAGCTACATCATATGCCGAAGAGCTAAAACACGAAACCGCTCTTGCCACAACGAGCAACAAATCCATCAATTATCAAGATGATTGGATTATGGATTTGGAGTGCTCCATTCACATGACAGTAGATATGAATAAACTTCTTATTCAAAGCATGATTGAATATAAAGGAGATCAGGTCATGGCGACAGCAAACGACTCTAAAATGTCGATCACCCATATAAGCAATACTTTAATTGCTCCTTGATTTATCCCACTTCGAGTGCAACCACAGAATGTCTACCTTATGCCTAGAATGAAGAAGAATCTATTGCAAGTGTCCCAACTTACACCCTCGGGGAACTAGGTGGTCTTTGGGCCTAAAGATGCAAAGGTATACCGTAGCCTCAAACCCACATTTCCACCACTTGTGGAAGGACAAAGGTTGGAGTCTGTGCATGTGATGTTAGCCCAAAATGCATACGTAGATAAAACAAGAAAGAATATGACAACTGATTTATGGCATGCTACTCGGCCATGTGAGCTATCACATATTAAAGGTGATGCAAAAGTCAATGGTGGAGGGTCTTCCACAACTTGAGATTCGAGATAACATAATTTGTACGGGATGCAAATACAAAAAAGTGCATCAACTTCCATACAAGGAGTCCACGTTCAAAGCTAAAGAGCCACTCGAACTCGTTCACTTCGATGACTTTGGTAAAGGGAAGTAATCATCTGTCACGGGATACAGATAAAAGGTTACCTTTACTGATGGATTTTCAAGATATGTTTGGGTAGATTTCAAGAAAGACGGTGGCACTTGATAAGTTTAAGGAGTTCAAAATAAGGTTGAGAGTGAAGTAGGATACAAAGTTAAGTGCTTGTGTACAGATAATGGGAGAATATGCATAAAATAAGTTCTTAGAATACTTACGCGCACAAAGAATATGACGCCAGTTTACCTATCCTAGCATGCCTCAACAAAATGGAGTAGCAAAAGAAAGAATCGGCATCTCGCAGAGACATGTAGCAGCATGCTACATGCTAAGAATGTGCCACTGCGTTTCTAGGCCGAGTGCATGAAGATTGCAGTGTATGTCACAAATAGACTACCACAAGCAAGGCTTGGGTTCATTTCACTATATCAAAAGTTATAGGATGTCGAGCCCACGGTAAGCCATTTTAGAGTCTTAGGATGTGTGTGTTATGTCTTCGTACCAGACCACTTACAAAGCAAGTTCGATAAAAAGGCGATTCGCTACATCTTTGTAGGCTATGACCACGAAAGAAAGTCATGGAGATGTTTTGAGCCAACAACAGGACATTACTGTACTTCAAGGAATGGGGTCTTCGATGAAGTGTTTTCACGGTAGTCAGCACAAACAATGGTACTTCCAAATTCTAAGGAGATTGAGGAAACGTTGGAGCAACGACTTAAGGAGCAATCCACTGAGAAAGAATCAAGTGATGAGGGAGCACCACAAGAAAAATCTATGGAAGAAGAAAAAGATAAAAATGAGACACAAAACAAGCAGAAAAGTCAATGGCAAGTACGTGTAGATCACGCATCTCTAGAAGGAGAAAGGCTAAGTCAACTTGAGGATATAGTGGAAGAAAAAACCCCAAAGCCACACTTAAGAAGGTCTAAGATGACACGAAACTGAATCCTAAATATGCAAATGCAGCATTAGTAGAAGGACCAAATATTAAAGAACCAAGTTCCTTTGAAGAAGCATATCAAAAGGAGTGACAAAAGGAAATTGAGGAAGAAATGCAAGCTTTGGTTCAAAATAAGACTTGGAAATTAGTACCCAAGCCTAAGGATGCAAAGCCCATTTCTTGTAAATAGGTATACAAGTTAAAGGTGCAGCCTGATGGCTCGATTGAAAGATATAAAGCTCGATAAGTGGCTTGAGGTTTCTCACAGACCTATGGTATAGATTATGAAGAAATATTCAGTCCAGTAGCAAAAATCACTATGGTACGTGTTTTATTAGCACTGGCCTTTAGCACTGGCCTCCATCAATTCGTGAAGACTATAGCAGATGGATGTGCAGAATGTCTTCCTACATAGAGAACTTAATTGTGAGACATACATGGGCCAACCAAAGGGGTTTGAGAGCAAGAGTCGTGCAGACTATCTGTGCCAGTTAAAGAAGGCGTTATATGGACTCAAGCAGGCCCCATGAGCTTAGAATGGCAAAATACCTAAGTTCTTAATCCAGAGTGGCTACTATATGGCACTAGCAGACTCCATCCTATTTGTGAAGGCTCAAGAAGGGATGGTTTCGATAGTGTTAGTTTATAAGGATGACCTTATCATCACCAGAGACAATGAAACAGAAATTCAGCAGGAAAAGACCAACCTCCCCGTACACTTCCAAATGAAGGATCTTGCTGAGTTAAATTGCTTTCTTTGTCTTGATGTTGAATGAACTAAGAATGGGCTATTCTTGTGACAACAAACATATGGTCAAGACCTTCTTGAAAAGTATGGCAAGCTTAAAATGCAAGCCAATCTCAACTCTCATGGAAATTAATCCTAAGCTTTGTTCATGTGCAAGGAGAGGTCTGGAAGAACCATCAATGTACAGACAATTGGTGGGAAGTTTAATTTGCTTACACTGACTAGGCTATATTTGACCTATGCTATTACTATAATGAGCCAATACATGCAAATCCCAAAGAAGCCTCACTTGGAAGCAGTACGATGAATATTGAGGTACAAAAAGGGAACACTTCATTATGGTTTATACTGTAAGAAGGATGACAAGTTTGAATTAGTTGGTTATTGTGATGCTAATCATGCTGGTGATTAAGATGCTCGTCGATCTAGTACGGGTTACATATTTAGCCTGGGATTAGCTGTCGTACCATGGTGCAGTAAAAGATAACGAATAGTGTCATTATCAAGCACAGAGGCAGAGTGCCATGCAACGACAATGGCAGCCTAAGAATGTAAATGGTCGGTCCAACTACTTAAAGATCTCCATCAACCTACCAATGATCTTGTTATGCTAAGATGTGATAATCTCTCTGCCATACGACTAGCGAAGAATCCATTGTTCCATGCCAGGACCAAGCACGTGGAGGTACATTACCATTTCATACGGGAAAAGGTATTACAAGGGGAGATCAAAATAGAGTACACAAAGATCGAAGACCAAGTAGCAGATATCTTCATGAAGGCGCACAATTGTGCAAAGTTTGATAATTTCAATCAAATCTCGGAATGATGCCAAGAATGACATTGAGAAAAAGTGGGTGTTGAGGGGGAGTGTTAAAAATAATAATAATGAAAAATATTAGCCACTTTTTAAGGGAGAATAATCTAGAAACAGTATATATATAAATCTCAGGAATGTAATATTTAGATTTTTACCAAGGATATTTAGACCTTTGTAAAGATATCAAAGATATTTACTTAGATTATTCAAGGTCTTTGAAAGTGTAAGATACTGTATTGGCTACTAGAAAAATCCTAGGAAAAATCTAAGATATATAATAGTAGGCGTTGTAAGATTATGACACTTGTCCTAAATCTCCACCATACTATAAGGAGATGGAGTTAATATAAATAGGGGGTGAGGTCTCCTCATATAGGCAATCCACAAAAAGGGAGACATCATGCATAAGATGAGTTAGAGAGGAGTCCTTTAAGAGTGAGAGAGAGGTCTCCCACATAACTTTGAGAGAGTACTAAGTCTTGCCTACTCATTGTTCATACCTTTTGAAATTATAATAAAAGTACTGTCTTTTGGCACACCACTTGGGCATCCTCATTCTCAAGAATATGAGGAGATTATTTCATCAAGTTACAACCATATTTCTTATAACGCCCCAAAATGCTAATGACATGATTTACGAAAAATTACGGTGGAAGACTTAATGATAGAAGGCGCTACTGCCGTCCTAATGAGGACAAGGCTCACTGAAACCATTTAATCTTGTAACTCATGTTCAAATCATAATATCTATTAAACTGAAACACTCCAAGACCAAAGTCCATAATAGTTCAACCTCAATACAATCAACTTAATCATACCATATGCTAACTCGCACTCCACACTACACAAATATATTGAATATAGACCTAGCTTGACCCTGAGGTCATCCCAACATTCATGTACGCTAAATCCACTGTAAGCATCTGATGACTTCCAAAAGGGCTCGCTAAATGGAGAAATGTGTGATATTTCATCTCCTAAAATGAAAAACATGAAAAAAAATATCAAAAATATGAGCTAAAACTCAATACATGCATTCCTATATTGTAAAATGAGCACAGAAACGTTGTTGATGGGTACCCGCCTTTACAATTCATTTAGTTCACAATAACACTGAAAATGAAAGTAATATGAAACTGAATTGCTCATTATTACATGGATGTCAACCCTTTGCAATGATATGATCTATACATAGGTGTACACCTACCAATCCGATCAAGAGTTAGCCTGAAGCAGTGCGGGTAAATGATGGACTGACGCCCTGTAGATGATAACTGACGGGGTTATAAGTTAAATGGCAAATCGCTGTATAAACTAATTCATTGATAAACTCATTAAGAGTTGTGACTTGATAAACATGGTCTACTTTTTGAAGATATAGGAAATGGACGCACCTTGAGTCTTTAAAAAATGTCATCTAACTTAACCAATGTCATCTTTTTCATAAATGTCATCTGACTTGATAAATATGTTCTAACTTGATAACACTTATGCATAACGACAACAACAACAACAACAAACTCCCAGTGTGGGTCCCGCTTTTGCGGGGTCTGGGGAGATCCAGCTGTAGGCAACCTTACCTCTACCGGTATTCCTACCCAATAGAGAGGTTGATTCCATAAGACCCTTATGCATAACGGGGAATGATAATTAGGCCTCGACTCTATTTCAAAATTGTCATTGTAGGTACGTATAGTCAATAAATGATCCATACTCACATAATTGAGTAAGTATGTGTAATAGAAATTGAGTAATTAAATGCTATACATAACTTGGGTATTTCAATATAACTTCAAAACTGAATTAACAAAAGTAATTAAATCCGATATAAAGCAAACGAAAGTAAAATAGACCACAATAAGATGAATAAGATTACAAAGAAAAAAGCCTTGATGGTGATAAAAGGGAGAGTGGTTTTGGCCTTTTCTGATATACGTTGCTGATATGAGTTTAAGGCTCGTTGATATATAGCTTAGTTTAAGACAATAACGAGTACACTAGATTGGCCTGACAAATACATTTGACACATTCTAAATTGAGTAAATAATAAAGGTTTGAGGCCAAGAGAGATATATCTTAATTCAAAATGGCATGTATAACACTAACTTGATCCGATAAACACTGTTTTCTGAATCATTACTCTCCCCACTTCTCATTTTTCATTCATAAGCCCAACAAACGTAGTTTTTCATCGCAAATAAGTCATTGAAAACCATAGAAGTCATCAAACTCATTAAACTTGGTATTTTCCTTTGTAAAGTTCATAATTGATTCAATGCTCATAAACAACCTCCCAAATTGTATACTTGTCTTCTTCTTTCTCATTAATCAAGCTAAAATCTCCATGGAAGTCCATGAATATTTATTTCCCCCTTAAATGACCCTCCTTGGCCCAAAAAACACAAAATGAGTGCATGATCAATCTCACTCAATCTTTATTCTTGCTCTTTACACAATTACTCAAAATGATTATAAAAATCACCAAACTCAAAATACTCAACCAAAATTCATGAAATCTTATAGAAAATTCAACAATAATATGAACAATCTAAAGTAAAATTTTCAAAATTAACCTCCAAGTATACGCTGCACAGATATTGCGATACCGGCCCAACTTGCACCAAAGCAGGTCAGTTCACTTCAAAAATTTATAACTTCCACCCTTGACCTCAAATGGAGACCTAACACCCCAATATAAAAATATTAAGAAGTCTCAAAAAACTTTCATTTACAACACAAAATATGATTCCCACAATAGGGTTTCCAAATGGGGTTAGAACACAAATGTGACAGTTTTGGTCGAACCTGTACAGTTCTAGCAAAACAGTCATAACGTTTTCCATAGAACTTAGATTAAGGAAATTCAGAACGCATTTCAAAGCTAACGTACTGACCTATCTACCTACCAAAAATCATAATTTTTCAATGGACCGATCATTACCAGTTTAATCTCAAAGTCACCCCTATTTTATGCCATTTTCAGCCCGCATTGGTTTTGCTTTCTCCTCTTTTTGCACATAAATCCTCACTTAAAATCATTCCAAATTACTAAAAACATTATCATAATCATCAATAAGACTAAATATTATAAAATCATATACAAAACAATACAAATCCATCACTCGACTTAAGCTAACTTGATCATGACAAACCCTAACCTTAACATGCTTCAAGCTCAACCCCACCATGATCAATATCCCCAAAATCATTAAAATTTATATGATAACATCCACTTTGATCTCAAGAGCATGAATCATAACTAAAGCAATCATAAAACCAAAAATACATCATTCACAACATTAAATCCACTTTTTGTATCAGAGATCACAACAAGCAAGTAAAACAAGCTCAAACTCATACTTGCTTAATTTTAAGTCACTTTATCATGTTCTTGATCAAATACCCATAACTCCAAACATCTCTAAACTCAATAAAAATTGCATAATAACTATCAATTTGATCATGTAAACAATAATCATAAGTAAAACAACTCCAAAAACTCAAAATAGAACAAGTTATGGTTTTTAGTATACTTTACTTTAGGCTTGAATTAGAGGGAGGGGGCTGTTTTGAGTGATTTTGGTGGTTGGACATGATAGCTGGCAGCAAGGGGAAGTCAAGGCAGTCGAGAGGTGGCCGAAAAAGTGGTCGGTGACCACCAAAAAAGGCGGCACAAGGAGTAGCAGCTGCTGCCTTTGTTTCTTGCAAAGAGGGTGAGGTAGAGAGAGTAAAGAGAGAAGAGTAATGTCTGTGTGAGTGTTTTACTTGGTTAAGAATGAATGGAAAATTACTTGGGTGATTTTTAAGCCTCTAAAAACATCTTTTTGTTAATTAGGATTGGGCACAAATGATAGCAATTAACTTAATTAATTGCACCAAAGTTTTCGGGCCAAAATTTGAGCCCAATGGAATTGGGCCATAATTTGGGCCCAATGAATTAAGCCAAAATAAATGAATTCGGACCCAAGTTTTTGCGTAGCTAAAACTTGAAATTGTGTGACGTTATAAACAATAAGTATGCGCTCAATCATAATTATTGGGACATACTATCGATTCACTTGAAATTTAATCAATTAACGAAACTTCAATTAACAATGAATAAACTTGAATTGCAAAATGGGACCAAAATAAAATATCCCCCAACCGGAATAATTAAATACGATAAATGAAAGTGAAAAATTTAAATGACATAAGATAATTCGATAAATATATAAATTGAGTGTAATTGAATTAATAAACATGATTTAGTTAAACAAATAACCATGAGTGATTAAATCAATAAAAATGATTAATTAAATGAATAAACATGATTAACTAAATAAGTAAATATAATTTAAATAAATAAATATGGGTTAGGGTTGGGTTATTACATTTCTCGAGCAGAACTGAAAAACGACATTGATTTACCAATAGATTTAGATATTGAATTTTGAATCAGATCAATGATCATACTATTTCGGCTGTTCAATATTTCAGTCTTAAAAAGATCTTTATCAGATCTATAAATAATCTTCAAAAAAAAATGGAAGATTTCTTTTGATTGCAAGATCAGTCTTAACATTTCTCCTTGATGATTGATAATCATTGAAAGCAACATTGTCTTGATTTCTATCCATAAATTTTCCCCTTGCGCTAAACATCTTTCTTTTATGATCGACAATCACTGAAAACAATGCTATTTCGATTTCTCCCAACTAACATTGTAACGTAGAGCGAAATAAATTTTGTGTATCAAGATACAGTTTTGAATCACAGTTATGGAAGCTTGATGGTAAACCTAATTGACAAATAGGACAAGAAAACGATAACATTTTTGTGAGTAAGAATTCGGTCAATGAAAGTTTGATCATGATTCGATTAAATACTGCTCTAATACCACGATAAGTTTAGCCATTAAAGGAAGCAAAAGAAGCTTAAAGAGAGAAGATGAGTGTGGAATTTGTATTTCTCCTATTTTTGTATGTTTCCTTACATATTAAGTCGTATTCTTGCAGTTACGAAAGAGAGTGAGAGAGAGAGAGAGAGAGAGAGAGAGAGGACCTACTACAATAGAAAAAACCATAACCGAAAGCCTAGCACAGCTCAAGCTAACAAGACTCCAAGCATAGCAAAGTAGCCCTCCTTGCTTCTATAATGGGTAATTTTATCATCTCGAGTTTGGTTTGGAGTTGGTCAATTTGAGTTGGCATCAAAATTATATTACCATAATTTGGATTGTTCGGATCATGAACTCACCACCATGACTGGGCTCCCTTTTTTTGGATCCTTGATCCACAATTACGTTGAAGTTGAGCTATTATTGGCTCAATAAGGGGGAAATCTCTCCCATTGTATATTTTCTTCTTTCATAAGATTCACACTCGGGACCTTGTTTGGGGGAAACAAAAGTCAAACTACTTTAGCCCACCTGTGTTGTTTACGAACCATGCTTTGACTTCAACCGTATGTTGAGATTACAAAAACATACTAGAAAATTCGGTCACATAGGTACACACATTAAGAGTTGAAATAACATCCAAGTTTATAAGGAAAATCCTTCCACAATACACAAGGCAGAAAGCAAAACCCAACAACTACCAGCAAATCCACCACAATAGAAAAATATACTATAACCAAGTACACTTATAGCACTATGCCTCTCTGTTTTATCTGGATAGTATTCGAGTGTCCATCTCTCTCACAAATTTATCTTCACTCTCAACATACTCTTCCCTCAATTAGGATTCAATGTGTTTGGAATAAACCCTATAAATATCGGACCTCACACCATCTCTCAAGGCCCCACCCTGGATCAAGAAGATCCCGTATGACCTCAATTTAGGGACACAATACACATGTTTGTCTCATTGTACTTACAGGAAAACTGCCTTTGGCCTCCATACATGTACTCCAACTAGAAATTTATGAATAATGACTATCCTAAAAATATGAGAGGGAGTAGGATTCGCCAAGATAACATTCTTTCTATGAAAAATCTTTTAAAATACTCCAGAAATATATTTAGTTTTATTATTTAACATGGATTTTCAATGAGCATTGTTTTGAATAGATTATACAACCATTCTAAATACATCAACAAAGTAAATTCAAATCTACATCAACATAATGTGGCATAATCAGTAAATTAAGTTAAACATTTTCAAGTAATATGACTTCCACTTTATAGAGGGTAAGAACATGTTTCATATTTCCTATATGCAAAGTCCTATACTATCGTTCGAACGGTTGACTTCTAGATACCCAGATATTTGATTCATTAATCTTTTATGACCTCGACACTTTTGAGCTTATTTTTAAGTACCCTTACCTATGAACTCCTTTTAATTCAATCCTAAGATTACAAAAATACCCTTACTATTGTCCTTTTCCTATTTTTAAAGCAAAATTCCAAAAACTATCTTTTCGCTATTGGATGGTCTATTGATAGTGTTGTGTTGTACTTAAAAGAGAGGGGTTGAAAAAAGACAACGGTAAGGGTATTTTTTTAATTTGATGACTGAATTGTTTCATAAGTGAGGGTACTTAAAAATAAAATTAAAAATATTATGGTCATAAAAATTAACGTACCAAATCTTGAATACCTAAAAGTCAACAATTCACAATCTTTCTCCTCCCATCTATTTCCAAGGGCCAAAAGTTGCAAACTCGCTCTCAGAGCTCCTTTGAAGCTTATGTAACCAGTCACTTCTTCCTTCTAGAAAGTAGAAATTCATTTAAAAAGAAAATTAAAGCCAGCACTTTCCAGTCCTTCCTCCTCATCCCCCCCCCCCCCCCCCCCCCCAAAAAAAACCAAAAAACAATGAAAAATGAAAAAGAGAAAATGCGGCCTGTACTTGGTCAGAAAATGCGATAACGTAGATACTGCAGCACAAGAACTGGTTGGTGGTGCTCCCCACTTCGCCGGCGTCTATGGTATTACGCTTACTAAAATGATTCACATCTAACTTTGTCATGTCTTAACTTAAAAAAAAAAATTATTCTATATTAAATTAAAAAGTATTGTATAATTAAATAGTAGAAGGATATTAGTACTTATAAATTGTGCAAAATTATTTCTTTGTTTATAATTTTTCATAGTTATAAAATTATGAATATTATATGCATTTGTCAATAAGATTTATCAAATTAAGGGTCTGTTCTTTTCGTGGGTAAATTGGGTGGGTCAAAAGGGTGAAGTGGGTTGAAGTTGGTTGAGGTGGGTTGAGATAGGTCGAAGTTGGTATTTTTTTTTAGGTGGGTTGAAGTAGGTTGAAGTAGGTTGAAATGGGTTGATGTTGGTTGAAGTAGGTTGAAGTGGGTATATTTTTTATGTGGTGGGTTGAAATGGGTTAAAATAATGAGAATATAATTAATGTGTGATAATTTATGAAGTTATCCAAATTTTGTTAAACTTTTGTTTTTTATTTTTTATTTTTTATTTTTTATTTTTAATTTTTAATTTTTAATTTTTTAATTTTAATTTTTTTTGTTTTTACTTTTTTATTTTTTTGTTTTTACTTTTGTTTTTATTTTTTATTCTTTATTTTTATTTTTTATTATTTATTTTTTTTATTTTTTGTTTTTTGTTTTTAAGTTTTCATTTTTTTTTTTTTTTTTTTTTTTTTGATTTTTTGTTTTTTTTTTTTTATTTATTTTTTTTATTTTTTTTTTCTATTTTTAATTTTTTTAATTTTTTTTATTTTTATTTTGTATTTTTTGTTTTAATTTTTTTATTTTTTTATTTTTTATTTTTTATTTTCTATTTTTTTATTTTTATTTTTATTTTTTATTTTTTATTTTTTATTTTTTTATTTTTGAATTTGTATTTTTTGTTTTTATTTTTTTATATTTGTACTTTTTTATTTTTTTATTTTTTATTTTTTATTTTTATTTTTTTATTTTTTATTTTT
>JACYFF010019584.1:26955321-26986399 GCA_017589665.1 Selenicereus undatus
AAAAAAATAAGAAATAAGAAATAAGAAATTAAAAAATTAAAAATTAAAAATTAAAAATAAAACTTCAAAAGTCAAAATTAAAACTTCAAAATAAGAATTAAAAATTAAAAATTAAAAATTAAAAATGAAATAAAATTAAAGATTAAAAACTTAAAAAATAAGAAATAAAAAATAAGAAAGAAGAAAGAGGAAACTAAAAAACAAAATAAAAAATAAAAAAAATAAAATAGAAAATAAAAAATAAAAAAATTACAAATTACAAATTACAAATTAAAAAAAATAAAAAAATAAAAAATAAAAGATTTAAAACTTAAAAAATAAGTAATAAAAAATAAGAAATAAGAAAGAAGAAACTAAAAAATAAAAAATGAAAAAAAAGAAAAATAATGAAAAATAAAATGAAAAATAAAATAAAAAATAAAAAATAAAAATAAAAAATAAAAAATAAAAATAAAAATAAAAAATAAAAAATAAAAATAAAAATAAAAAATAAAAATATAAAATATAAAATATAAAAATATAAAAAAAAATAAAAAATAAAAAAAATAAAAATAAATAAAAAATAAAAAAGTGAAAAATGAAAAATGAAAAATAAAAACTAAAAATTAAAAATTAAAAATCAAAAAAATGTAAAATAAAAAATAACAAACAAAAATTTCACAAAATTTGGATAACTTCATAAATTATCGCACATTAATGACGTTCTCATTATGATCATCCATTTCAACCCACCACATAAAAAATATACTAAATTCAACCTACATTGATTCAGTTCAGCCTACTTCAACCTATTTCAACTCACTTCCAAAAAAAAATACCAACTTCAACCTACCTTAACCCACCTCAACCAACTTCAACCTACTTCACCCTTTTACCTACCTAATTTATCCACGAAAACAACAGGCTCTAAATCTCACATGATACTTTACAAATTATTAAAATTATGAAGGGGTGGGTTGAAGTGGGTTGAAGTTGGTTGAAGTGGGTTGAAGTGGGTTGAGATAGGTTGAAGTGGGTTGAGATAGGTTGAAGTGGGTTGAAGTTGGTATTTTTTTTTCAAGTGGGTTGAAATGGGTTGAAATGGGTTGAAGTAGGTTGAAGTAGGTTGAAGTGGGTAAAAACAGATTGACCCACGAAAAGAACAGGCCCTAAGGTGTCATTTGTATTCTTGGACATATATAGCCGACAAGTACTATGTTTGGTTTGAAGGAGCCACAAAGGCATACGATACAATTACAAGATAATGGCCAATAAAAATTCAACTATAGGACCTAATGTACCCAAAACTTCAGTATTGACCTCATGTTAGACCTCATTGGGATGAATACTAAGGTTCACAATTGTTAACTAATCATCAATGCTGTAAATTTGGGTATTTTAAACCACAAAATATACTGGTTTAATCTAAAATAAAACACATAAGAAGTGTCTTGTAGAGGTAGAGCTGGCAAAACTGACTGGGGACCCGAAACCCGAAACCCGAATCGAATGATTCAGACTCATATCCGACCTGACATCTAAAATATGCTCACCTAAAAGTAGACCCAAAACCCGAATTGACTCAAACTGAACCATGTCCGACCCACACTTTCAACAAAAAGTTGCTCATTTTTGCATGACAATCTTATTAGACCAAAAATCAGTTGACTCAAAGTCGTCCCGAATTGAAGTTCATCCGACCCAAGTTGAATCGATCCGCAATGTCGCTTAACCTAAAATATGACCTGACCCAAAATAAATGACCCGCATGTCAGGTTTATGTAGAGGACATGTATCATTCCCCACTTATGTTTAAGAGTTTTCATTTTACATATTCTATTTTGTTATCTAATATGTGAAATCGTTTAATAGTTACTCAATTACACCTGGTTTGAACAATTTCTTATGTGCTCCGCACTCCTATTACCGATGTATATATTTTTCACACGTATATTTGTCACATATTATTTTTTAATATGTATTTGTGGGCATGACTCTTAAAAGTTATGCTTCTAGAAATAGGATATAGGTTTTGTTTGGTTCAGACGTGACTAAGTAATTGAAACATGTTCAAGCAACTTAACCAGTGGCGGATCTAGATATTTAGGACAAAGGTGTCAATCTATTAACATCATCACTAATATATACTATTAAAAAAAAGGAATTATGTGATACGTACTATGGTAATCTATTTGCACAGACATTTCATCTCACCATTTTTTTTTTGTTTTGCAAACACTCTATTTTGTAATTCTACATTAGTGGACCTTGATATGCAATAATAATATACCTACTTTTTTACTCAAAAGAATTTTAGTCTATTGCTCATTTGTTCTCTGTGATTCATCATATTTTGAATTTCATACATAAATTGTGCTGAAACCATAGAATGTCACAATTACTTACATCTACTAACACCATTGGTTACATAACACAAGTAATCAACACAAAATAATAAAACCCAAAAAAAAATATCAACATTAAGCAAAGAAGTGAACATGTCGAAACGTGAAATAATACTACAAATAACTCAATAGAATTTTCTTATGTATTTAGTTTTAATTTATTTTTTCATCAAATTACAACATTATTGCTATAGTTTTTATATTTAAAAAAAATTAAACATATCACTATGTGAACTGGATATATTTAGAGTGTATTCACAACGTTTTGGACTTATTTTACCCACATATAATATTTTGATCTCTTTCAAATAAATAAGTATATTTTTAGGGGGGTTTAGGGGTGTCCATAGACACCCTTCCCCAACAAAAAGATCCGCCCATGTTTTAAACCCCTTTTAATATATGCCCATGAGAGAGTTTTCTGTTTTTCTCTCTTGTCCAAAACTATATACAAGACGAACATAGTTTTTTTACTTTGCTCAGTTATAACAAGCAAAAGGCACATCTAAAAAAAAAAAAAAAAAAACCTCGAAAGACCCACTGTATCTTAAGGGCCTACTTAGTTAGATTAACAACAAACATAGTCAAGTAGGATAAATAACACATTAAAGATAGCATTCTCCTTAAATGCTCGATTCACATAGTTAGATTTATTTTTAATAGAAATTAAGAAAATACAGAAAAAGATGAACGAATTAAGGAAAACATTAAAAATAAAGATGAAATAATAATAAAAAATTTAGCAAAACTATTCATACCATAAAAGACAAGAAGAATAGTTAAAAAATAAATTCCTCTAGTTATGCAAACGAAGGTACAACTAGTCTAGGTGTGATGTATGTCTTGAGAGTCCAAGCTAAAACTCAATTCAAGAGCAAAAGTTTAAAACCAAAAGAGAATACAATCAAGGAAAACTCAAGAAAAATGCTGGTTGTGAGGCAGCAAACACGTGAGGTGAGGATGGAATTTAGAATTAAGGGATTCTAAATGAGAAAAGGAAAAGAAACTTCAAGTATCCTGAAAGTATTAAGTGAAACTCAAACCAGAATTCAAGCATACATGGTTTAAGTAAATTGAATTCTAGCTAAGCTCACATTATGCCGTGAGATAATCAAAGGTAGACGGATAGTCTAAACTCTCACTTAGATACAGAAACACCTCTAAGTTTGAGTTTAGGGCCCTTAACCTCAATTAGGATACAGAAATACCACCTATTTAAGAGTTAAGACTTAATTGATCACCACCTTAATCGGCCTAATTAAGGATAAGCAAGTGAATTGTTTAAGGGGAAACAAGAGCAATGCTCTCAATTCTAGTTTTTTGATTCAAATTCTGATCCTTATTCCTTTGGCTGTCTGTTTGCTTAAATACAAGTCTAGCAAGCTACCATACAAGTAAGCAAGCACCTAAGGTTTCCTTCCTAGGGAGGAAACGTTTAACCTAAACTAATCTCCACGGTTAGCACTAAACCGTGTACTTAGCTGAATTAACTTAATCTATTTACATTCAAATGAAACGGAAAGCAAGATAAATGATGCTTACAACTTTAATCACAAGTAATTAATCCTAATACAACAGCTTACTAAGGAAAACGAAAGAGATTCAACCGTAAAGTGAAAGCTCTTTTCGGTTGTCCAATCCGATGCAAGGGACATCTTCCTTCTTCTTTTGCTTCGTATTGGTTTCTCTTCCCAATTTTCTAAAGTTGCAACTTATGATTGTGTTTCTAGAGACCTTGGGACATGTGGGAAGCTAGCATGCAAGAAACCAAGCCTAAGGAAACCCACTTGAGAAGGAAAACAAGCTAATGCTGCCAAACCGGGTTTTAGGAGCAAACTGAACCCGGTTTTCTACCTTCTTTAAACCCAACCAAAAGTGACCATGATTATGATTTCAGGCCATGGGGGGAACCTTATGGTGCTTTCAAACCCCCCTAACAAATAAATCAAGTTTAAACCATGTTTAAGTAGGGTAATTCAACTAAAACATTTAACAGTGCAGTTTTGGACCAAAACTGGCAAGTTTGACAAAATGACTTGATCTCTTTGACTCCTCTGGGTATGATTGGAATTTAATGCTTGGAACTGAAAGTGGACATCTTGGGGATTCCAAAAAGGTAAAAATCCAAGACTTAAACCACCATTAAGCTTAAGAAATCTTATACCCAAAACCAGGTATATTCTGGTTGGACTGGACAGTTTGTATATCTTGGGTTTATTGGCTAATTTGAGAGAGTAAATGAAGTCCAAATGGGATGAAACTTGATTTTCTGAAAACTTGACATCTTGAAATTCGATCTCAATGAAAAATATTAGACTTACACCTCAAGGAGGCCTAAGTAATTAAGCACATAAAAACGGGTTACCTGCTGGAATTAAACCCGTGACCTGCAGTTTTAATACTTACACAAAATTTGGATGATTTACTCATCCTTTAAGCAGCAAATTGAAATTACCTAATTGATTTGTTTCTTTTAAATCAAGAGCATGGAGGGATCTCTATCATCCTCCCCTTGTTAAAAAAGATTTGTCCACAAATCAGTTTAGGTAATTACCTCCTTCTTGAATCAAGTTTGGCTGAAATAAAACCCGCCACTCAAATGAGTCTCTCTTGTTCTTAGAGACTCTTGTCCTTGCATTCCCCTTCATGATTTGAGTGTTGTATATACGGGGTTCCTTGAACATGCTTTGAACCACTTCCTCATATGCTCTTAATTCAGAATTAGGAGCTTTTAGTAATGGTTCTGAAATGAATTGACAGAAATTTTGTTTGAGTGTTTTGGGTGTGGGTGGAGTGGGGGAAAGGTTTAGTGGTTCATGAAAAGTGATAAGAAGGCCGAGATGCTCCTTGCTTCTTGGTGGATGGTTGGTGTTTAAAGTGAGCATTCCTCCTTTAGCTGCCTCGACCACTATCTCCTCAAAGTCATCTCCATTATGCTTTTCATTTTCCTCCTCTGATTCAACCTCCCCTATTGCCTTCCATTTGGCTAGAGTTACATATCTTCAGTTTGTACAATCTGATGCTAAGTGACCAAAGCCTTGGCACTTAAAACATCTTTGAACACCTTTAGGAAGGGGGTTTTGTATGGGTTGTGGTGCTAGGCCCTTTTGTGGAGTTTGGATTTTTTGTGGAGTGTGGGAAATGGATGTCGTGGGTTTAGGGGTGGAAGATGAACTCTTCTTGTTCAAGGTTTGTTCATGTGGTGAGGGCTTTAGATTTTCATTTCTTAGGAGCTGTTTAGTCTTCTTTTGCTGTTCCACCTTGTGAGCCAGCACACATACCTCATCAAAAGAAGTGTAAGCTTACAAATCAACAATAGTAGCATACCTAGGATCAAGACCTCCCAAGTATCTAACAATTGTTTGTTCTTTTGGTTCTTGAATATCACACTTAATCACAAGCTTTTCAAATTCACAAGTGTATTCTTCTACACTCAAGTTACCTTGGTTCAAGTGGTGGAGTTGTGACTAACAATCTTGAACATAGGTAGGAGGAAGAAACTGACCTTTAAGCTTAGATTTCATCTTCTCCCAAGTTTTGATTTTGGACTTTCTCTCTCTAACTCTTTTGGCACACAAATTAGTGCATCAAAGAGAAGCATACTTATGAAGCCTCAAAGTAATCAGCTTCACCTTCTTGTCTTCTAGGAAGTCCTTGTACTCAAAAACTCTCTCAACTGTGTGTGACCAGTCCAAAAACTCTTCAGGATCAAGCTTGCCTTCAAATTCTGGAACTTCAACTTTGAAGTCGCTGGAGTTAGCTTGAAACCGCGGGGTTTGGCTAGTCATTGTCAATGGTTTATCCTCACTAGATGAATCAAGAGTATGGATAAACACTTGTTCTTGTCTTTCAGAATCAGATTGGAGTGGTTCTTCATTGGCTTGTTGCTTTTGCTTCAAATATGCACCAAGCTGTTTTTGGAGGTACTCATTTTGAGCTTGAGTTTCTTGATTTTTTTGTGCATCCTCTTGAATCTTTCTAGACAGAAACTCATTTTGTTTCATCAAGGCTTCAAACCTCTCTTCCAAGGTCATGCTTGTAGCACTCATGCTTGAACTAGGTGGCTTAAACAAGTGAAACAACACGGACCAAAGGTGTCACGGTCGTGCTTGGTGGCACGGGGTGCCCGTGGTTCTTTTCTGTCTGGCACGGCTGGAAACAGCTGGTTTTGTGGTTTGTGTTTGGGTGGCTTTTGGAAGTGTGAGGGACGCACCAGGCCTAGGAGAAGCCAAGCTCTGATGCCAAAGTTGATGTATGTCCTGAGGGTCCAAGCTAAAACTCAATTCAAGAGCAAAAGCTTAAAACCAAGACAGAATACAATCAAGGAAAACTCAAGGAAAATGGTACGTAATATGCTGGTTGTGAGGCAGCAAACACGTGAGGTAAGGATGGAATTTAGAATCAAGGGATTCTAAATGAGAAAAGGCAAAGAAAGTTCAAATATCTTGAAAGGATTAAGTGAAACTCAAACCAGAATTCAAGCATATATGGTTTAAGTAAACTAAATTCTAGCTAAACTCACATTAAGTCGTGACATAATCAAAGGTAGACGGATAGTCTAAACTCTCACTTACACAAGAAAACACCACTAAGTTTGAGTTTAGGGCCCTTAACCTCAATTAAGATACGGAAACACCACCTAATTAAGAGTTAAGACTTACTTGATCACCACCTTAATCGACCTAATTAAGGATAAGCAAGTGAAGTATTTAAGGGGACACAAAAGCAATGCTTTCAATTCTGGTTTTTTGATTCAAATTCTGATCCTTATTCCCTTGGTTGTGTGTTTGCTTAAATACAAGTCTAGCAAGCTGCCAGGCAAGTTAGCAAGCACCTAAGGTTTCCTTCCTAGGGAGGAAACGTTTAACCTAAGCAAATCTCCACGGTTAGCACTAAACTGTGTACTTAGCTTAATTAACTTAGGTTAATTACATTCAAATGAAAAGGAAAGCAGGATAAATGATGCTTACAACTTTAATCACAAGTAATTAAGGCTAATACAGCAGCTTACTAAGGAAAAAGAATGAAATTCAGCGGTAAAGTGAAAGCTCTTTTCGGTTGGCCATTCCGGTGCAAGGGACATCTTCCTTCTTCTTTTGCTTTGTATTGGTTTCTCTTCCCAATTTACTGAAGTTGCAACTGATGATTGTGTTTTTAGACACCTTGGGACATGTGGGAAGCTAGCATGCAAGCATCCAAGCGAAAGGAAGCCCACTTGAGAAGGAGAACAAGCTACTGTTGCGAAACTGGGTTTTAGGAGCAAACTGAACCCGATTTTCTGCCTTCTTTAAACCCAACCAAAAGTGACCATGATTCTGATTTCAAGCCATAGGGGAAAACCTTATGGTGTGTTCAAACCACCCCCCCCCCAAACAAATAAATCAAGGTTAAACCATGTTTCAGTAGGGTAATACTACTAAAACATTTAACTGTGCAGTTTTGGACCAAAACTGGCAGGTTTGACAAAATGACTTGAACTCTTTGGTTCCTCTGGGTATGATTGGAATTCAATGCTTCAACCTGAAAGTAGACATCTTGGGGATTCCAAAAAGGTAAAAATCCAAGACTTAAACCACCATTAAGCTTAAGAAATCATATACCCAAAACAGGGTGTATTCTAGTTGGACTGGGTAGTTTGTATATCTTGGGCTTATTGGCTAATTTGAGAGGGTAAATGAAGTTCAAATGGGATGAAACTTGATTTTTTGAAAAACTGACTTCTTGAAATTCGATCTCAATGAAAAATATTAGATTTAAACCTCAAGGAGGCCTAAGTAATTAAGCACACAAAAACAAGTTAGCTGCTAGAATTAAACCCATGACTTGCAGTTTTAATACTTAAACAAAATTTGGATGATTTACTCATCCTTTAAACAGCAAATTGAAATTACCTAATTGATTTGCTTCTTTTAAATCAAAGGCGTGGAGGGATCTCCATCAAGGTGTATTTTTTGTAATTGCAATACAAAATTTCTAAATTTTTTAAAATTTTATGGTTTCACCCTTTTAGACTAACTTGACAAGGTAACATCCTTAATTGTGAATAAGTTATAACATATTTCATATTTATTCTATATTTATGTTTGTTAAGTTGTGCAAGTTTTTGTTATATGCATTCTGCAAGTGAACGTTGACAGTTACGCAGCCAACAGATAGAAAAATTAAAAGAATTTTCCTCCGAAAAATTAGTAGATAAGACCCACCCACATCTCACATATTGCGGTAACAACCAAGGCTGCGGCGCACCCCACATGCTGGTCCAAACCGAACCAGACCGAACGGATGGGGGGTGTGCCCGCGTGTATGTGGTATTCACGCTCACCCCACAATACTACTAAAACCAAGCCCAAAGAAATTCAACAAGCCCAAGAAATACGGAGTATTAAAAACCCCAAAAGAGCTACTAATCCTTCTATGTGGGACAAGGAGTAGGAATGAAGGAAGCTAGTTTTGCCATTATTTCGACCAATACCCCACTAATGGCATACAGAGTAGCGAAGTATTGATATGGGCAAAGAATGGGTTAGATACTGAAGTATCAATGCTTTCGATTGAATTGATACATAGTGATGTAGAACAACAACCGTGTCTATCGAGTAAACGAATCTTGAACTTTATCTTTTGGTTGAGACCTCCCACATCACATATCACCCCTTATAGTCATTTTTTATTCAGCAATAACTCACTTGCGCTTTTGAATGCCACGCGCACACCTCGGGTCCCATAAGTGCTTTATAGAGACAACCTAGAGTCTCTCATAGAAGGCGGCTATACCTTCACATTTACATAGCTAATTCTATTAAGTCCATCTCAACATAGACTACATAATCATGGATATGAAAGTATTAAGAATAAGATTTTGCTCAACCTCACACATATCAGTCGGAAAATCCATCAAGTGCGTCTTAGTAGCACATCCCTAATAGGCTATTGATCCATTAAGTGCATAAGAGCTCAACATCTCAAAAGCACTACTGTACACTATAGGGATGGATATGTAGTGCATATTAAGACCAATGTGACTTTGTTTGACCACAAGTGGATATCCACCATATTACCTCAATCCATAGGCTATTGTTCCATCCCCTTGACGTCTCAAGAACTATTCGCCTGGTCAAGCCCTTAGTCAGTGGATCCGCTAAATTTCTGTCGAATCTCACATATTCTAAGGAGACGACACCATGTTTTAGCATCTATTTCACAACATTATATCTAGTGCGAGTGTGTCTCTTATTTCCGTTGTACACACTGTTATGTGCAACTCCGATTGCTGCCTATGAGTAACAGTGAAGGGAAATAGCCGTAGGCTACCTCCCCAATGGTGGGATATTAACTAGTAGGTTTTCCAATCATTATGCTCCTTGACCTGCCAACACAAGAGCAATGAATTCCGCTTCCTTGGTGGAGCAATCTATATAAGTCTACTTGGCAGACTTCCACGAAATAGCTCATATACCTAAGGTAAACACAAAACCACTAGTAGAGCTAACTTCATCATTATCAGAAACCCTGTTTGCATTACTAAATCCTTCTAATACAATAAGAAATTTATTAAAATGAAAACACCAGTCCATGGTACCTCTTAGGTACTTGAGTAATCAAAACTATGCATCCCAATGCTCTTTACTAGAGTTATGAGTATAACGACTTAACCTACTAATAGCATTAGCAATGTCAGGTCGAGTATCATAAGAAACATAGCACTTCCTATGATCTTAGCATACTCAGTTAGGGAAATAATGGACCCCTTTTTCTTCTTAAGCTATATGCTCGAATCATAGGGAGTTCCCAAAGGAGTCACATAAAAACTATCAAATTTCTTTAATATTTTCTCAATGTAATGAGATTGACATAAAGAAAAACTATCATTTGTCTTTCTAATTTTGATCACCAAGATCACATCTGTCGCCCCCATGTCCTTCATTTCAAAATGAGAAGACAACAACTTCTTACTCTCATTCACAACATACACATTAGTACCGAAGATCAACATGTAATCGGCATAAAGACATATTATCACACAATCTAAACCAATCAATTTTGAATGCACACAAGAATCAGAAGTGTTCCTAGCAAAACAATGTTGTATCATCGCATTATAAAACTTTTCATGCCACTGTTAGGGCCAATTTTAGGGCTTAGAGGAACTTTCTAAGCTTCCAAACTTTCTTCTCCTGCCTAGGAACCATACGTCCCTTAGGTTGAGACACATAAATCTCTTCCTTTCGGTCACCATTAGGTAATGCTGTTTTCACGTCTATTTGATCCACAACAAGACTATGTATAGCCACCAAGGCAACTACAGTCCCAATGGTGGCAATCTTAGTAACAGGAGAATAAGTGTTGAAGTAGTCAATCCCTTTCTTCTAGTCAAATCTTCTAATCACTAACCTGGCCTTATATTTATTAATTGAACCATCTGGTCATAACTTCATCTTGAAGATCCACTTATTACTAATAGGCCCACTACCTTTAGGCAGGTCAACCAACTCCTAAGTTTGATTAGACATTATAAAGTCTAAGTCACTTTTAATGGCCTCTTTTTGGAAACTAGCTTCTATTGATCTCATGGTCTCTGCGAAAGTTTTTAGATCTTCTTTGATAAAGAAAGCAGAAACTAGTTCATTGGTCAAGAAATTCACATAAAAGTCTTCAATAAAAAAAGGTAGTAAGAAGGTCAGGACCAAACCTAGTCTCAACTCTATGTCTCTTACACATCCTAAGTTCATCAATTGAGTCTCTAACAGCAAAACTAGAAGCAGGCATGTTCACATTATCATGTACAGGTACAGTTTCATGTGCAATAGTAGAGATATTCATTTTCAAAGGAAAAACACGCCCAAAGAATTCTGCTCCCTAGATTTATAAAGAAAATAAAAAGCTTTTGGGACCAATGTTTGTAGTTGGTTCCGTCCATAAGTTCGAGTTTTGAGAGGTCTGTGAGTGCTTTGTTAACATAGAGAGCCATTAATCTGTATATGACAAAATTGCTTTCAAATTGTAGGAAAAATAGGGCTAAATCAATGGCAGGGAAATGCCAAAGGGAGTTGTGCTGTGGGAATACCACTCCCTTGAAAGCGATTTCAATTCGACCTCGTACAAATCAAAACAGTTGTTCGCTCCCCAAGGTTTACATAGCTAGCTTGCTGAACACGGGCACTCGATCGAGGCTAGAAGTTTGGAACACACAATTACAATTGCCCAGAATACTAGAACAGTAGATAGTAGAGAAGTCGAGAAGGGAAGAGGAGAGGAGATGCTTGTATAAGTTGCAGCAGTCGGGGACCATGGTATTTGTATTGGAAAATGGAGCTATTGGGGATTAGAAAAAGTGGGGAGTTGTTGTGATTTCTTGGCTGAAGAATAGGGCCAACACTCATACTACTGAAGAACATGTCCACTATCCATTGCTAGTGGAAAAAGTGGAGAATAATCTGTAAGCGACCGTTGATGGTTATCCAACCAATGGATGGAAAAATTAAAAGAATTTTCCTCCAAAAATTTAAGACATACAGCCCACTCCCAGCCCTTAGATCAAGGTCACACCTTGCCCGGCCAATCGGTCAGGCGGTGCGTGCACGTGCATGTTGTTCACCCTAATCCCACAACACTACAAAAACCAAACCTAAAGGAATTTAACAAACCCAAGAAAGAGGGAGTAATAAAAACCCCACAAAGCACCTCTAATCCTACTATGTGGGACAAGGAATAGGAATAAAAGAAGCTAGTTTTGCTATTGCTTCCAACATAAATATGATAAAAATAAAAATAAGCAGATTATAAAAATTACAATAAAAAAACTACGGGGACATATATTTCAATATCGCTATTAAAACCTAAAAATAAAATCAATTAAAATGAGGGGAGATTGTGGGAGCTATCAACTATTCCCACTATAATAGTTTTAGAAAAAAGCTCACCATGAGGAATCTATATACAAAAGGGTCCTTAAGATAATTGGAGTGATTAAGGGATCGTTGTGAAATGTGCTTTTTTTTCTTGGATGGGGGTGTAGGAGGCCTTAGCAAGCTTGTAAGGCCAGGAACAACAAAACCAAAGCCAAGACAATCGTACATTGGCATCTAGTTCTCACTTCTGCCCCTTAAACCGTGGCACCAGAGGCTTGCCAATATAATTCACGCTTTATAGGCAACGCCTTTTAGTTCCTTCCATCCATCTCTTGTCCATTAATTGTAGGACATGTCCCTTTCTTTGTATTATTGGAAACAACAACTACAAGCGACCTCAGTAACGTGGCCCTCCGTGCCCGCTGATTTAATAGCGACGTCGCTGTATCATTGACAGCAAAATTATGTATGTAAAGACATTCGGGTTTGGGATATATTGTGTTCGAGTCCAGTTCAAAATGATCACGCCATCTAGGTTCTAGATGTTGATTTTAGACGTCCTTTTTAGGCCATTTTTGTTTTAAGATTGTGCTTTCGGAAACCCTAACCCTAATGAAGGATTAAGTGATATGAATCATGCTATTCAATAATATGCTCCCCCGGCCCCCAAAAGGGGTCTCCCAGCTTTGTCGCAATGATAATTGGAGCATACAGGCCAAGATGGTAGAGGAATCTAGGAGAGGTTTCATACTAAAACTAATTTATAATAGTAAGCAATTAAAATAACATCTGTTGTTGGTGTTAATTAGCGGAAGTTGTTGCTAGGGACCTAGGATTTAAATCCCACCTATGTCTGTCAACCTTTGTATCTCCCTTTACACACAAAGAAACAAAATAGTATTTAATTATTAAAAACCAATTCAACCAAACATTTAAGTTAGTGATTAAAGATCTATGAATAGTCTCTATACTCTAAAAATCCACATTAATCAAAATACCCTTGGGCTTGAAACAACATGAATGTTGCAAAGACCCCTCCTTATTTTCATAATAATTCAATAAAGAGCTATTAGCATTTGAATTTGTGACCTCTCATTCAGAGAGATTTTGACACTATACTTCAGAATCAATTCAACCAAGCATTTAAACTAACGATTGAAGGTACACTATTAGATTTTAAGTTATAGATTTTATGCTCGAACACTAATTTCTAACATACTCCGGCTTAGCTAAATTATAATGAATGGTGCATAATAATGGTGCAATGCCTCCACCATGACATTGTTTTAACATTGTTTTATACTACTTCGGGGAAGGGAGGGCCAAAACACAGATAGACAACATAATCCAAGCAGAAGTCACAGGGCCAACATCGTGTAGACTATCGGCGTGATACAAGCACTTTGGACAAGCATGTGCCAGGCACGCGATTGAAAGGGGAATTTGCGAGAATTAGTTGGAAGTTCGTTAGCAGGAAAGGGTCCACATAGGTTGTTATTGCAGTTATATGAATCTAGTAGAAAGAGTGCAGGGAATTGTAATAATGAAGGCCTGAAATGAAAGTTGATTTCTCTCTCTCTATCAATTCTACATTCTTCTTTCTCTCTCCAGAGTTGAGTATTAGCTTCCTTTGGTTCTGTTTCTTTTCTCCATATCTTCTTCCTCACTAGAAGCTCTATCAAATTGGTATTAGAGCAAATCCTGGAATCTTGATTCTTCTTTTATAATCAATTGATTGGTTAGTTCCTCCTATTGATCTATCTTGAAATTCATACAAACACAAATATCTTTCAAATCGATTGTTCAATTATACCTTCAACAGTGTACCTCAAACATTGCAAATCCAGGAGCTCCTTTGAATTTTAGTCCATGGCTATTTCAGACAACACTAGATCGAATGATAATCGCAGATGGGAAAAACTATACCAGCAAATGCAACAATCAATGGCGACATTTCAAGAACAACAAAGAAGAGTGAATGAGTAGCTCAGGGAGCTTATTATAGGCTTGAGCAGACAAGTGCTGCAAATTGCTAATAGCTCAACAATGGGAAGTGGATCTTCTGGTGGTAATAATCAAAACTCTGTTTCTAGGCTTTCCAAAATTGATTTTCCTAAATTTGGAGGGGAAGATGTACAAGGATGAATTTATAAATGTGAGTAGGTTTTTGAGGTAGATAGCACTACTGACAATATAAAGGTGAAAATAGCTGCTATACACCTCAATGGGAAGGTAATATTATGGCATCAGTCTTTTGTAAAGAATGGGGAGGGCTGGCCAAAATGGGAGCGATATAGAAGGGCTATCATAGCTAGATTTGGGGTAGGAGCTTTTGATGACCCCTCGGTTGATCTAATGAAGCTGAGACAAAGGAGCACAGTTGAACAATATCAAGAAAACTTTGATGCTCTGCTTAATAGAGTTGACCTCCCTATGAATCATGCAGTTAGTTGTTTTTTAAGTGGGTTAGATGATGAAATTCATACTGCAATCAAAATGTTTAAGCCCCAAACCTTGCATGATGCCTATTGTTTAGCTAAATTGCAAGAAGCCACCCTTACTTCTATTGTTGGAAGAACTAAACCTATTCTGGACACACCTCCATCTTTTGTGAAGAATGTGGGGTCACATACCAGGACTTCACAATCTTACAGTTCTGGTCCAGTAAGGTCTAATGCCTCTGCTTGTTCCTTCATAAAGAACAGTCTATACCAAAACTCAACCTCAATTACATATAAACCTAGGTCAAGGGGAAGACCTCTGAGCCCTAAGGAGATTGAGGAAAAAAGGGCTAAGAACCATTGTTTCTTCTGTGATGAAAAGTACCATCCAGGGCATAAATGTACAACTCAGGTCTATAGGCTGGAGATTGTGGAGGAGACAGATGGGGAGGTGTCTAATGAGGAAGAACAATTAGAACAAGTGGGGGAGGGAGTACATGAAGATTTAGAGGAGGAGGTACCTCAGATATCTTTACAGGCACTGGCTGGGATAAACACTTATCAAACTATGAGACTGTTAGGAAGAGTGAGGAAGCATACCTTATAGATCTTAGTGGATTCAGGGAGCACACATAATTTTCTAGATTTAACCACTGTCAGAAGATTAAAATGTGATTTGAAGAAAATTCCTTAAATGCAAGTAGTGGTGGTTGATGGCAGCAAACTAACCTGTAATGCAATGTGTAAAGGGTTTGTGTGGAATTTGGATGGGAAAGTGTATAAGGCAAACATGATATTAGTTCCCTTGGGAAGTTGTGAAATGATTTTGGGAGTGCAATGGCTTACCACTTTGGGACCCATCTTATGGGATTTTGAGAAGCCTATAATGGAGTTCGCCTATAATGGGAAGAAGTAGGTGATCAAGGGAATCCAAAAAAACAACAGTTGAGTGGGTTGACAGCAAGAAATTGAGCAGAGGGGTGGACAAATATGCACAAATGTTTGTTGTTCAGGTACAATCATTGCTACAACAATCCACATCCAAGGGTGAACTACAGACCATTGACCCTAATTTCTCTAAACTCTTGGCTGAATACCAAGATATCTTTGAGGAGCCTAAACAACTACCACCACACAGATCCCATGATCACAAGATTTTTTTGAAAGAATGAACCTCCCCTGTGAATGTCAAACCCTACAGGTACCCTACTTTATAAAAAGATATCATAGAAAAAATTGTAATGGAAATGCTGGAGGCAGGAGTGGTGAGGCCTTTACAAAGCCCTTATTCATCGCCTATTGTTTTAGTCAAAAAGAAGGAGAGCACATGGAGGTCATGTGTTGATTACAGACAGCTTAACAAGCATGCAATTTTGGACAAGTTTCCTATACCTGTGATTGAGGAACTACTAGATGATTTACATGGTGCTGAGTTCTTTTCCAAGATAGATCTACGGCCTAGCTATTGGCAAGTGAGAATGAACCCTGCAGATATTGCCAAAACTGCATTTAGAACACATCAAGGGCACTATGAGTTTGTGGTTATGCCTTTTGGGCTAACAAATGCCCCTTCTACCTTTCAAGTCTTGATGAATCATGTGTTCAAGCAGTATTTGAGGAAGTTCATCCTTGTATTTTTTGATATTCTGATATATAGCAAAACCCAGCAGCAACACAAGGTGTATTTGAAGATTGCTTTGGATGTTTTAAGACAACCTCTTTATATGCCAAGATGAGTAAATGTGTAATTGGGGCACGCACAGTTGAATATTTGGGGCATATCATTTTAGCCCAAGGAATTTCCACTGACCTTGGAAAGGTTGCAATAATGCTGGAATGGCCTGTCCTAGTCATCTTTAAACATCTTAGGGGCTTCTTGGGACTTACTGGGTATTAGAGGAGATTTATCAAATATTATGGGTTAATTAGTAAGCCCCTCACTGATCTCTTGAAGAAAAATGCCTTCCATTAGAATGCATTAGCTCAATTAGCTTTTGAACAACTCAAAGCTGCAATGGCCTCAACCCCTGTCATGGCTTTACCTAATTTCTCTTTACCTTTCACCATTGAAACTGATGCTTCTGGGGTTGGCATTGGAGCTGTGTTGGTACAACAAGGTCACCCCATTGCATACCTCAGCAAGACCTTGGCCCCTAAGCACCAGCAACTCTTTGCTTATGAGAAAGAATTCTTGGTCGTGGTCCTGGCTGTGGAAAAGTGGAGACCCTACTTGCTAGGTAGGCATTTCATTATCAAAACTGATCATTTCAGCCTGAGATATCTACTGGAGCAGAAAATCACTACCCCATTTCAAAGCAAATGGTTACCTAAATTGATGGGGTTTGATTATGAGATCATTTACGGAAAAGGCAAGGAAAGTAGAGCTGCTGACAGCCTTTCAAGGATTTCAGGGGCTCAGTTACTGACCATGCATTTGAGTACCTTACACACTGATATAGTAGATAAGGTTAAACTCACTTGGCAATAGGATCCTCTATTGCAAACCTTGATTCAATCCTTGATGACTGGTGCTTCTCACTCAAAATATACTTGGCAAAATGGTCTTCTACAGAGGAAAGGAAAATTGGTGGTGGGAAATGATCCCTCTCTACAGCAGCATCTCATTCAATTATTTCATGAGTCACCCTTAGGCGGCCATTCATCAAAAAAATTGTCCAGCATGTTTTATTGGAAGAGAATGAGGAAGGATGTTAGAAATTATGTGAGAAGCTGTGTGGTGTGCCAAAGATGTAAAGCCTTGTTGTAGCAAACTGCTCCCATCCCTGAAGCAATCTGGGTACATATTTAACTCGACTTTGTAGAGGATCTACCCAAGTCTAGAGGACAGGATACCATACTTGTTGTTGTGGATAGACTCAGCAAGTATGCCCATTTCTTGACTCTATCTCATCCCTTCACAACAGCTGGGGTTGCTCAAATATACTTTGAGAAAATTTTTGAACTCCATGGTCTTCCTAAGACCATTGTCAGTGACAGAGATAGGGTCTTCATGAGTAACTTCTGGGCTGAACTTTTCAGGTTTCAACAGGTAACCTTGCACAAGTCTACAGCTTACCATCCACAAACTGATGGTCAAACTGAAGTAGATAACAAATGCCTTGAAGGCTACTTGAGATGTATGACAAGGGAGAGGCCCTTAGAATAGGCTTTATGGCTCCCCTTGGCTGAATGGTGGTATAACACCAATTGGCATTCTGCCATTGGTGTCACCCCTTATGAGGTAGTGTACAGCCAGCCCCCTTCTCTCCACATTCCCTACATTTCAGGCAGTAGTTGATAGGAGTCTTAAGGCTAGAGAAGATTGCATTGCTATGCTCAAATACCATCTATCCAAAGCTCAACAAAGGATGAAGACTCAAGCAGATAAGCATACGGTGGAAAAACACTTGGCAGTTGGTGATTTGGTGTATGTTAAACTTCAGCCATATCGCCAACACTCTGTCATGCACAAGATCTGCCAGAAAGTAGCCCCTAAGTTTTTTGGTCCTTTCCCCATTACGACAGGAGTTGGAGTTGTGGCATACAAACTGCAGTTGCCACCTGCTTCTCGGATTCATCTAGTTTTTCATATTTTCCAGCTTAAACAACATATCGGGCACCATCCTTTTCAACCCCCTTACCTGAGATTGATGACCAAGGTCTTATGGCTGCTGAACTTGTAGCAGTGTTAGATCGCAAGCTGGGAAAGCAAGGGCACATGGCAGTTGTGTATGTTTTTATTCAGTGGTCTACTGGCTCTAAAGAGGATGCCACATGGGAATTATACTCTAATATTGAAAAACGTTTTCCTCATTTTAACTTGGCAGCTTGAGGGCAAGTTGTTTAAATGGGGGAGGCAGTTTTATACAGGCACTTTGGACGAACATGTGCTAGGCAAGCTATTGAAAGAGGAATTTGCAGGAATTAGTTGGAAGTTCGTTAGCAGGAAAGGGTCCACATAGGTTGTTATTGCAGTTATATGAATCTAGTATAAAGAGTGCGGGAGAATTGTAATAATGAAGGCATGAAATGAAAGTTGATTTCTCTCTCTCTATCAATTCTGCATTCTTCTTTCTCTCTCCAGAGCTGAGTATCAACTCCCTTTCTTTCTGTTTCTTTTTCTCCATAGCTTCTTCGTCACTAGAAGCTCTATCACGGCGGTTATTGCAAGACCCTCCGCGTCCAAATTGGATACCGTAATTACAGAATTTTCTTTTCGTCTTTTTTTTGGCGAGGGGATGGGGGGAAGAGGGGAGGGAGGTGACGGGCTAAGGTGGTGGAGATTTAGAACTCAAACAATTATGTATTTCAGACGCAAAAAGGGTTTGTCTTCAAAATACAAAACGGTACAAATTGTTTCAAAAGCTGAGCGCTTAAAATTATTGTTTGATATCTTAAAAACCTTGGTAAAATACCATTGTAATGACTAATACTAGTGCAAAAATACATTGGTATGATATCTAGATCTTTAATCATCTATACAAAATTGTACTACCATCTGTATTGTAACTTCTGTAAACATCATATAATCTACCTACATGGGCAATGGTCAAAATCTTGAGCAGTTTGATCTACCCTTTATGATGATTAATTACAATCCAAAGAAATGTACAATTAGATAATTAGCTTTCAGAACGGTGACTTCACAAATCAAAGATTGTAAAAATGGTTGTACAATTATGCTGGAAACAATGGTATCTCTAATATAATATAACCTCCTTGGAATGTAATTAACAAGTATTTCTTTCACCATTGTCGCAGTGTGTGAATAACAAAATATTGAAATGTTTGTTCTTTAATTATTAGCAGTATTTTTTTTATTTTCCTCACAAAAGAAATTCAAATGGCCTTTTATAAGTGCATAACTCATTGTGCTCAAAAAGTTTTTTTTTTTTAAAGGTGCATAGCTCATTTTTCTAGCGTAATATTAATCTTTCTTGAGACTCATGACATAGGATAGCAACCCAAGTGATATTAAACCACTACAAGAAAAATGCAAAATAAAGACGGAATCAGCGACGGAATATGGTTAATCAGCGACGAAAATTTAAGATCAGCGACGGATTTGCGACGGAATGTGGTTATCGGATTTTCGCTCTTCGCTAAGTATCTGGCGACGGAAATTGCGACATACTTTTTTTGGCGGGGAAAAGAGGCGGGGCAGTGGGTGGCCACCCTGCCCCCCAAAAAAAAAAACGTTATCCGTCGCTGGGTTTCTCTTTTTTTAAAAATAAAATCGCTTGTTTTTTATCAAATCCGTACATACATACAAATCATTCCCTGCAAGAAATTTACAAGATCTTCGCACTCAATCGACATCCAATGGCTTCGAATAGGGCTTCATTCAACGCGTTCTCAACAATTTGAAGCCACACAAAGGTGGAATTCCACATCCAACACAACACATAACATCCAACCAAGGGTTTTCAATTCACAAACCACAAGTTCCAAACAAACTCTCTACATATCACACACTACAAGTTCCAAGCAAAGTCTGTATATATCACAAACCACAAATCCAAACAAAATACTAGAAGTTACGAGTAACTGAGAATGAAGATATATATATGTTTGCAGAAGAGGGTGAAGTGAGCGCCAAATGGGAGGGAAGTTAAATAAGCACCAGGGGGAAGGGAGTGAAATTAGCAGAAAGGGGAGGGGAAGCAAGCAGCAAGAGATATGATGTACTTCGTGAAGATAAGCAGAAGAGCCACCAGCTGAAGGAAACTGCAACCAACTCAATCACCAAGGTCTTCCTCTTCCTCTTCGCCTTCGTCTTCCTCTGCCTCACCATCTTCCTCGTTATGTTGCGAGTGATGAGTAAATGGTGGTTGAGATCCCGAGCCAGACGCCTGCTGCATTTGAAAGAAAGCTTGGAGGCGCTGATCGATGCTCATCATTTGTTGGCTCAGTTGTTGGTTGCTTTGTGTGAGCAATCTGTTGGATTCCTCCAGTTGCTTACATTTCTCCATAACCAACCGGTAGCTTTCAGCTTGTGATGATAGCTCACCCCCCAAGTTGGTTACTACACCCCTTAAGTCATTGAGCTCCTATTGGGATGGCGTAGAACCGGAACCTGCTGATAGACATTTAAGTAAATTACTATGTTGGCGTTGCCACTAAGTCATATCAATGTATAACCATGGATGTTGGAACTTTAATATGAATACAATACCGGATCTTTGAGTGGGACTGAAGTAACCGGATTCCCTCATGTTGACAGTCTCGTCACCAATGTCGTAAATACGACCCTTCTTGTTCTTAAACGTCTTCACCCACAACTCATTTGGGTTGGGAAGTGGCAGGTTTGGATCTTGAGAAGAGTCATCCCTGGTCCCTTGGGAGTTGGTAACATTTTGAAAATCACGTTCAAAGGTTTCCTACAACACCGCAACATGCGCACGAAGTCATGCATAGTACAATAACTTAAAATAAAGTATACAAGTTCATGATTTGACTACCAATGAAAATTGAGAATAGCTAATTGCTTACATATGTTTGTTGTGATTTCTTGTCAACCCAAGGGCCATGATCTTTGCCCTGGAGTTTGTGAGTTCGACTGAATAATTCAACAATTATGGGTTACGTCCCAAGTTGTTCCCTCTATGTACGTGCCAGAAAGAACTTAAACGATGTCAAGAAAAACACAAAATACAGTATTGAACTTAAACGAATACCTAGCAAACATTAATTCATTTACCAAACGTCGCCTATGCTCATGCATAGGGAGCGAGCCACAGGTGTGGAGAGATGGGCCACCACTTTCTGGAGTTCCCAGTCGGTTTTTCTGCGCTCTCTCACCCAATTTCTTGTAATTTTCATTCGCCCAGTGCTGCTGGAGTCCCTCCCATTGAGCATCACCGAGCCAGACATGCTTCTTGTTATGCTTCCTTACTTTGCCAAAAAAGTCTCTCAATCGTGCATTGCCTCGATTTTCAAAATTTCTTCTTATACGATCCTCATGGACCGGATCCCAAGTAAACCACTTCTACAATAACGAAAATAAATAGCACATCAAATTAGTTAATACTAATTAATCACATATTTCATAAACTGTTAATATGAAGTCACTGTAGTTACCTTGAACTCTCCGAACCACAAATCTCGTACTGGTTTGGACACTTTGCTCCAAGTAGGCCAAGCTCCGTCAAACTTGCTTTGAAATATGAGCGAAATCCTACTAACAGCACCCTCATTGGGGAGAAACCTAATTGAACATTACACATAAAATTCATTACTTGTTATGCAAAATTCATGTAGTACTTCATAACGTAGAACAAATCAAGACTAACCCATTACCATCTGGCTCAATCCAAGTCTTTGCTCGAGTGCTCCCATGACTGGATTGTGCTTCACTTTCACCACTTTCGATGTTCTCTTGGGACTGGTTTGTGTTAGGGTGAGTGGGTTATGGAGTGGGTTGGGGAGTGGGGTGCACAATGTGAACAACATGGGGATTCGGAGGAAGGTTGTACGCAAATTGACCATACATGGTGCTTTGGTTTGGAATGTATGAGGTCTGATGATGGAAAGCCCCAAATGGGGGAGGCAGGGGTCCTGAAATACCTGGTATGTAAGTAGCCATTGTCGCTCCTGGCTGAACTGGTGTATGAGGTACTTGGGGGGGAGATGGATCAATATCCATTGCGGTCGGATCAACGGAAGAGGTTCGACGCCCTCGTCCTCTACCTCGAGGGGAGGACTTTGCTCGACGAGAACTTGAATCCATACCTGAAATAGGTGAGAACAACGCCAAATACAAATATATAATGATTGCACATGTAAACCGTTTTCCTCATACATCATAATAGGTACGTAGGTGACACATATTTTGCAAAGCTCATTCATACAATATAAGTAAAGTCACAAACAATTGTTTCACATGCAAATTACTCATACACATAAGAATTCGTAACCACTCAATCATTAGCATCCTCATCGTCATCATCATCAGACAAATGCAAATTTTTTTCAGCTTCATCTGTTTCATGACCGTCATCCCACTCCCCCTCTTCATCATCCTCACCATTCTCTACCTCATCTATCTCGTTATTACCCTGAATGAATGAAAACCCTATTTCATCATTAACCTCTTCCGGTGGTGCACTTTCATCCTCTAATGACGCAGGGATGGCGTCATTCGTAGATTCGACGATAGTCGCCATCTCCGTTTGTTGGTACGTAGTAGGTAGGGTGTACTGCTGATCCACTCTCGCCCTTGGTTTGGTTGGTACGACAACAAGCCAATTGGCCCTATCCCTCGACCGATCTGCATGTGGCATGAAGTATACTTGTGATGCGGTATTTGGGAAGATAAATGGGTCGTACATTCGGTACCTTCTTGTACGGTGGACCTCAATAAGGTTGCTTAGTTTATGAGATCGTGTCCCACGATTCAATGTGGGGTCGAACCACTGACAACTGAAGAGCACACATCGTTTAAGTGGTTCACCTATGTACTCAATTTGGACAATGTCCTCTAGTACACCATAATAATCATTCTCAATATCGCCTTCCCCAGTGCCACAAACACCAACACCACAGTTATATGTTCTCTTCCCGACGCTTCGAGCTTCTGTGTGGAATTTGAATCCATTTACTCTATATGTCGTCCACGTCGACACACACCGTTTTGGCTTCACGGCCAATTGGCTCAGGTAGCAATGTTTGTCGGTCTCGAACAATTGAATGTAATGCACCTAAGGTGACATAACATGTGGTTTTAATTAATACAATGCACCTAATTAATTATTTTGTTGAAATTATGAATAAATGAGTTCGAACACTTACATTCTCGCTAAACCAATCTGCGAAATGAGTTTCGATGATGGTGTCGACATCTGCGTCGCTGACATTGGGACGTGCGGCTCTCACTTGCTCCGTGAAAATTCTATTACATTTTACGAAGCCTATTAACATACTTGTGCTATGAATGATAAACTGAATTGGAAGTGAAAATACCACTCACCCTATGTAAGGTTTAACTTCGTCACAATTTAACAGCACGTGAAGGTGGGCAGCAACATATTCGGCATCCGTGAGATACCTTGATCTTTCTCTGCCAATAGCGGTCCCTTGCGGTGCAAACGCGGACAGAGATGGAAAATGATTAATATGTTCATCGTCGTCCTCATTTCTCCTGCACCTACTGCGCATGGAGGGCACATTACAGCCGAAGTAATAGGACGCGAAGAATGTCCTCTCTGCCTCTAAGTATGCTTCTGTGATTGAACCTTCAGGACATGCTTGCTGTTTTATCTTTCTCTTCAATCGGCCAAAGAAACTACGCAGTTCACAATTGGAATGGATTTTAAGTGATTCCACATATACGAATTCATAGAAGCTTTCATCAGTTACGGTATAATTTACCTCTCAAATGGATACATCCATCGGTATTGTACTGGACCACCTAGTTGAGCCTCTTCTGCCAAATGCACTGCCAGGTGCTCCATGACATTGAAAAAGCCAGGAGGGAAAATGGTCTCCAACTTACACAAAGTGATTCCGATGTTGCGATGCAGCTCCTCAAGCATATCCTCCCGCAATGTTGTTGAGCATAAGTTTTTGAAGAACTGGCTTATCTCAATAAGAGGTTTCAACACATCATCTGGGAGCGCACCAAATGCAATTGGTAAAAGAGTCTCCATGAAGACATGACAATCATGACTTTTCATGTTGTTGAACTTAGCCTCATTAGGGTCCACGATATTTCTCAAATTAGAGCAATATCCATCAGGCATTTGAAGCTCCTTCACCCATTCATACAACTCTCTTCTTTTATCCACAGGAAGTACGAACTTCGCTTTTGGTTTCACCAGCCTACCACTTGGGCCTGAATGTAAACGTAATTCTGGCCTATCACATATTTCGGCAACATCCATTCTTGATTTGGCATTGTCCTTTGTTTTTCCATTAACATCCATAACAGTGTTGATAATGTTCTCGAAGAAGTTCTTCTCAATGTGTATCACATCCAAATTATGGCGGAGCTGTTGGTGCTGCTAATAAGGCAACTCCCATAATATGCTCTTCTTCGTCCAGTTGTGCTCATTCTCCTTAAATCCTGGTACGACGAAGTCACCATCTGTGGTTACCATTGGGTAATCTTCCACCTCGACATAAAGTTCTTCCCCGAACAATCGGTGAGGAGGACCCCCTGTAACAGTTCTCCCTTTCCTAAATGCGGTTCTATTTCTTCTGAATGCATGATTCCTTGGCAAAAAACACCGATGACAGTCAAACCATGAGAATTTACCTTCATTTCACAATCTCAATGCCTTCTGCTGTTTCATACATACGGGGCATGCCAATTGGCCATTAGTACTCCACCCAGATAACATTCCGTATGCGGGAAAATCATTAATCGTCCACATAAGTGCAACCTTCATCTGAAATGTACGCCCCGTAGAAATATCATAAGTCTCAACTCCAACATCCCACAACTCTTTCAACTCATCGACAAGAGGTTGTAAATGTACATCTATGTTGTTCTTGGGATTTTTGGGCCCTGGGATTACACAAGTCAAGAACATAAACGGTGTGGTCACACACATTTCAGGGGGGAAGGTTATAAGGTGTAATGACCACCGGCCAAATAGAGTATGATCTTGAAGACAATGTGTAAGGATTAAATCAATCAGCACATAAGCCAAGTCTCACATTCCGAGGCTCTGCAGCAAATTCAGGGTATTTGGAGTCGAAATGTTTCCATGTTGCCCCATCTGATGGATGACATAAAACACCGTCCTCACGTCGATGTTCATAATGCCATCTCATGTGCTCTGCACTACTTCTTGATGCGTACAGCCTCTGCAGTCGAGGTTTTAACGGCAAGTAATGCATCCTTGAGTATGGCAATGGATTCTGATTCCTTTGTTGTGACCTTTGCCTCTTCCATCTTGAATGCCCACAAAACTTGCACGCATCCAAGTTCTCGTTCTCCTTATAAAATAACATGCAACCTTTCCGACAACAATCAATTTGGATCACATCGTTCCCGAGATCTTTAACAACCTTCTTCGTTTGCCCATAGTTGTTAGGCACGCGGTTGTTAGGGGGGCACATCTCTTTCATTAATTGAACAACTTCATTGAAACAGTTTTGAGGCATACTATAATCAGATTTAATACTCAACAATCTCACGGCCGCAGATAACTCACTATGGGTGGAGCAACCATCATATAGGGGTTGTTGAGCAGCTTGAACCATATTATAAAATGGTTCTCGGCAAGTGCTTGACCCCTCTTCCCTTACATTTTGATTTGCTATTATAGCATCATCAACCATGTCCTCCATCCGATCTATGTACGATTCAGAATAGTCATTATTAACATGACTTGAACCTCCAACTTCTGGAATCTCACTATTTTGATACCCAGAACTAGGGGTGTGCAAAACCGGTTAATCGGAGTTTCGGTTAACCGAAAATCGGTTAACCGGTTTTGCGGTTCAAAAAAATTCCGAACCGTAACCGAACCGAAAATTTCGGTTAACCGGTTTTTCGGTTCGGTTACCGGTTAACCGTTTACAAATAATAAAAAAATTATACTTTCTTAACTAAATTTTTTATTTTTTATGTTTAAATTCTTTTTATAAAAATTAAACTTTGGTAACCATTTATAAATAATAAAAAAGTGCACTTTCTTACCTAATTTTTTTATTTTTATGTATACTTTTTAAAAAAAATTATTATTTTCGGTTCGGTTAACCGCCGGTTAACCGAATTTTTAAATAGTCCGAACCGTAACCGAACCGAAAACCGAAAAAAAATTTCGGTTCGGTTAACCGAACTGATTTTAATGAAAATTTTGTTCGGTTAACCGATTTTTCGGTTCGGTTTTTGCGGTTTTTCGGTTCGGTTTATAGTTTCGGGTTTTTTTGCACACCCCTACCCAGAACCATATTCCTGAGGTTCTATTTCCCCATGACTTATCCAAAACCAATACCCTTGCACAAAACCCTTATACATAAAGTGCATCTTGACCTCATCAGGTGTCAAGTACACCCTATTTCGGCATTTCGCACAAGGACATCTATACTTGCACCCATTCAGAAACTCTGTCTGTGTACGTGCAAATTGATCGAATTCGTTTACTCCATCTAGAAATTCTTGCGTATAACCACTACGATCAGGCAATAATCTATTATACATCCACGTACGATGTGGAGGACCATTCATATTCTGCTCAAATAACAATAACCACATAAGGTATGTGATAAGAATTAATTTTAATCAAAATTATAATAAGTACATAAATTACGCAATCATATATTATGGACGCTTACTTTAACATTTTCACATGCACCCCAAAAAAAACTTACAACTCGGTCATAAATTTTACTTACATTATCACCAACATCACAAAACTAATAATTCATACATAGTTGACCACTTTATTCCACCAACATATCAAATTTAAACTTAAAATTATCAAATCTAAGTATACATTGCGTTGGGCGAAAATTTTAAACAAATATGATCTACAACTTCATACAAACATCACATTTGAACAAAATAATAAACTAAAGCATCTCAATCCACCAACACATCAACTTTCAAGTTCACATCACCAAACCTAAACCCTAAATTGCATTGAGCATAATCTCCAATCAAATTTCGACAACACTATCAATTACAACATTTCATTCCACCAACATATGAAATTTCAACTTCAAACTACCAAACCTCAACCCTAAATCGCATTTACCAAATTCTTGTAACGAATTAGAGCAATAACGTCACACACATTGCACATTTCAACATATTATCAATGAAACCATTTCATTCCACCAATACATCAAACTTTAACTTCAAACTACCAAACCTAAACCCTAAATCGCATTTACCCCAATTTTGAACCAAATTAAACCAATAACCTCACGCAAACACCACATTTCATCATAAATATGAACTAACTATGAAATTCTAACAGTGTAATAAAAAAATTTGTAGAAATTTCAAGTTGTTTAGTTAAGAAAAATATCTCAAATAATTTCGAACAACCGGCGGTGGGGGCGGCAGACGGCGGCCGGCGGCGGCGGACGTCCGGCGACGGTGGGTGGGCACGGCGGGGAGGTGGCCGGTGGCTGGGCTGGTGTGCGGTGGAAGCTAGATGCGTGCGTCGACTCTCTCTCTCTCCTCGACGACTCGCGTTTCAGCAGAATCATTTTAAAGGGGTGGCGACGGAATGGCGACGAAAATTCCGTCGCCACCCCCTGTTTTTTTTATAAAAAAAAATATTTTTTTTTTGGCGACAGAAATTCCGTCGCCTTATTTTAAAAAAAAAAAAAAAATTTAATGGCGACGGAAAATTTTATCCGTTGCCTTATCTGTCGTATAATCTGACTATTTTCTGAAACTATTTTTCCGTCGCCAAATCTGTCGCTATTTTTTTCCGTCGCTGAATTCCGTCGTTATTACGAACTTTTTTAGTGGTGTATACCTTTTGAATGAACAACCTTCTCTTTCAAATACCTCCATTTTTTTATTCAACTAGCCCGAAACTTGTATCAAAAATTGACTATTTAATTACTGTGTAACAACCTTAGCTGGGTTTTTTTTATCAATGCTATTGTTTCTTGTATTAGACCATATTTTTATGTACTTACTAGGATCTTTCCTTTTAAATGTGTCCTTCATCATTAATTTACCTTCAAATAGTTGAGTAAATAAGTTCTTGAACGAAACATTCGCAGCTTCAAAGATTCACTGAACTAAATTCTTGAACTAGCACCAACTCAAAGGATCACCTTGAATCATTAGCCTTCTCACATATCATTCTATTAGGGATTTCTTACTTTTTTAAAAATCAACATTCAATTAGAAATCTGCCTAATAAATATATAGACATATATGGTTTGTTTGGTTTTATGTAATCAAAGTTGTAATGCAACCAAAATAGTAATGGTGATTTCATTATCATGTTTGGTTACCATTGAGGAACGTAATCAAGATTGTATTGTAATCACATTTACCTCATTCTATGCAAATACAATTACTTGACTTTTCCTAGACTATTGTGATTGCATATCTTTGATTCAAAGTTTACCCAACTATAAGCTATTGTATTTGGGAACTTTCTCTCTCTTCTCTCTGTTGTCTCTCCTCTACTTCCCCTCTCTTATTACTTTGATACCATTTTTTTAAATGTTTGAAGCCCCCTCACCCCTCTCTCTTCTCTCCATATTAGATAAAGTTTAACCTAGACCATAATCGTATTATTGTAGCTATATTTTTGTATATTCTAGACATCATATTTCTCTCTTTCTCACATCATCATCATCATCATCATCATCATCATCATCTTCTTCTTCTTCTTCTTCTTCTTCTTCTTCTCTCTACTTGGTAAACTTGAACAATATTACATTATTGTAATCTAGAAGAAATAGGGTGAAGTAAGTTTCACGTGGAACATCGTAATCATGATGATAAGTTATTGGATAATATAATTATCAGCAAAGCTACAAATAATTAAAATAGGCAAAAATAAAATGCGAATTGAATTGCAAATACTTTATGTTATGTGTAAAATTAAATATTGTTTGTAGATGAATTCATTCCATTACACTTGTAAAAGCTTTGTAACCACACATTGTAATGTAATTATTATCCCATTTCATTACGCTAACAGTTGCATTACATGGTTGATTCCATTATATAATGATTGCATTACTTTCAACCAAACGCTACAATAGTGTGAGGGCAAGCACAACGTGGTCATTACCCTTACCATTAAGCCTGTTGGGAGGATATCTTCATAAGAACTGTACAACCTCACAGATTTAGTGCAATCAAAGGTGCGCTTTCATGATAACCACTAAGAAGCAGCCCATCCATAATGTCAAACAATAATGGAAACAATGCAAGAGCTAAAATTGACGTGTCTTCACGTTTGGTAGGAGGCTCTAATTAATACTGTAAGTTTGGGGGTTCTTTTTCGTTAATTGGTGCTTTTAGCACATTGATGGAGTTTCAGTAATCTACTTGTCTACAATCGATATTTTTCTCATGTAGTTATGTTCATTGGCATATCTATAGCCTATTCTTGCGTTTTCACAAGCCTAGTCGATGATTAGATATATCCAAGGCATCAATTTTTGGAGGGAGCAAACAATCATGGCCTCAAGAAATCCAACTAGTTATCAGTAAATGGTGAATGTCAAATGTGTAAAGGGCAAAATGAATCGATAGCAAATACACATATAGGATGCAAGGGAATGTTGTGTTAAGTAATGGTATGAACCATAAAAAATCCAAAGATTATACGGAAATATGCTTTGGAATTTCACAATATGTGTTTTTTAATATTTTCACAGAATGGCTCCACATGAATATTTGTATGTATGATTTTAGGATAGTCTCATCATAACATTCTGACAGCTTTGACATTGAATTTTTACCAAAGATGGAAAAAATTAACCCAAAAAATAAATAATTACTAAGCATACACAAATCTGATAGAGACCGAATCACAAAAAGCCTTATGCAAGTGCTACAAATATTCCTCGATTCCCTAGAAATTGCAAACGCATTCAAACTTTTGCTCATTGATATACGCATATTGAAGTGAAGATAGGGGAACAAGAAGCTTATGAGCAAAAACAATGGTGAGCCTATTTTTGGTTCACCAGCTGGGTCCTACCACTGGCACATCAGTCATTTCTTTAACTTTTTACCTCACAATCCTTACTCTCTCTAGTGAAAGACTCACTATTTTGACTCACCAAATAAATTAATACCTATAAACCCTATATCTAACAATAAAATAATACGTATAAATTCACTCCATAAGACACAACTTTATTTTTAGAATTAAAAAAAAAACAATATTTTTTTTTTAAAAAAAGCAACCTCAGGAGGAGGTTCACTGATCTGAGCCTCCCCGTGAGGCATGAGGCGTGAGCCTCTTGCTGCACAAAATTGCTTGCCTCACCACTCTCTCTCTCCTCATTTTCTTCCTCGCGAGGCTGTTGTTGCACATATTCTTAAGTTAAAAGATTTCACGGTCAGCACCATATAGTGACCCGTCAATAATTGTCCCATTTTTAAAGTTCACATGCCCTTAAAGTTACTTCTAACTGAGGCCCTGTTCTTTTGGGTGGGAAATGCACCCAACCCACACTCACCCACTTTTTCCCCCCTCTTCCCACTCTTTCCCACACTTAAAAAAAAATACCACTCCTTCCCACATTCACCCACTCCTTCCCACACCTACATAAAACAACCATTTCCCATATTTGAAAGTTTTTTATACTTTACGTAATTGTGTGTGCGAATAATCTGATAGCAATTATGAGCAGTTTTAATTTTTCGGATGTTATGGAATACTTTATTTTTTTTCTTCTTCCTTAATTTTTTAATTTTTTAATGTTTAATTTTTCAATTTTTCAAATTTTAATTTTTTTG
>JACYFF010019584.1:27006399-27051429 GCA_017589665.1 Selenicereus undatus
AATGGCTGAATCAAAGCAAGGGACTTCAAGTCAATTCCCGGTGTCTTATCTCATTATCTATTGGCAAGAGTTACCAGGATCAGCTATGGTGTGATGTGATACCCATGGATGCTTGTCACATTTTGTTAGGCAGGCCATGGTTATATGACAGGAAGGTGATGCATGATGGTTTCCTAAATACCTACTCCTTGTTCAAGGACGGCAAGAAGATCACCTTAAAGCCATTATCCCCATCCGAGCTCCACAAAAATAAACCCACAAAAAGCCATGACCAATCTGGTTGCTTACTTACCTTTAGTGAAGCTCTTTTGAAGGCTGAAAATCATGAATTCAAAGCTTTTAAAGAGTGGATCTTAACCCTACAAGAAGAACCAGAAAATCCCTTACCAACCCATCCCTTTGCCAAAACACTCATCCAAAAATTCTGTCATTTATTCCCTGAAGAGATACCAAATGACTTAACCCCAAAAAGAGATATCCAACATCACATTGACCTCATCCCCAGTTCCATTCTCCCGAATAAATCAGCCTACAGAATGAACCCAAAGGAAACCATGGAAATACAAAGGCAAGTGGAAGAATTGTTGTCTAAGGGTCTTGTGCGAGAGTCACTTAGCCCCTGTGTCGTGCCTACTTTATTGCTTCCCAAAAAGGATGGTAGTCAGCGGATGTGTGTGGACAGTCGAGCTATCAACAAGATTACAATCAAGTATAGGTACCCCATACCTAGACTTGAGGATATGTTGGATGAGCTACATGGTTCTAAGGTATTCTCCAAGATTGACTTGAGAAGTGGTTATTATCATATTCGCATCAGAGAAGGAGATGAGTGGAAGATTGCATTTAAAACCAAGGGTGGTTTATATGAGTGGCTTGTTATGCCATTCGGTCTTTCTGATGCTCCTAGTACATTTATGCGATTGATGAATCAAGTCTTCAAACCATTCATTGGCAAGTTCGTGGTGGTTTATTTTGATGATATTCTTATCTATTCCAGGGACGAGCAAGCACACCAGCAACACCTTACCCAGATTATGCATGTCCTGGAACGTGAAGAGTTGTATGGTAATCTTAAGAAGTGTACTTTTTTTACTAATGAAGTTACCTTCTTAGGTTACATTGTTTCTAGTGAAGGAATTAAGGTCGATGAAGGGAAGATCGAGGCTATTCAGAGTTGGCCTCAACCACAAAGTATTCATGATGTTCGAAGCTTCCATGGATTGGCATCTTTTTACAGGAGGTTCATTCGGAGTTTCAGCACCATTCTGTCTCCCATGACCGAAGTTCTTAAAGGTTCCTCATTCCAATGGAATCCTAAGGCACAATCTGCATTTGAGGACGTAAAGAAGAAGCTCATTCAAGCACCTGTACTTGCATTACCATATTTTGACAAGGTGTTCGAGGTAGAATGTGATGCATCAGGAGTTGGCATTGGAGGAGTTTTAACTCAAGAAGGTAAACCATTAGCCTTCTTTAGTGAAAAACTTTGTGACTCAAGAAGAAAGTACTCCACATATGACAAGGAATTCTGTGCTATTATTCGGTGTCTTGAACATTGGAGTCATTATTTGGTGGCTAGTGAATTTATACTTCATTCTGATCATGAAGCTTTAAAGTATATTCAGGGCCAGCACAAGCTCAATTCACGCCATGCCAAATGGGTTGAGTTCCTCCGGTCATTCCATTTCACCATCAAGCACAAATTAGGCAAGTTAAATCAGGGTGCAGATGCATTATCTAGGAGACATCTCCTATTGTTTTAGTTGGATACTATTATTCTTGGTTTTGAACATCTTAAGAGTCTTTATGCTGAAGATGAAGACCTTGGGGATTTATATGCTGCATGTTCTAACCACCCCAAGGGAGATTTTCTTGTCCAGGATGGTTATCTATTTAAAGAAGTACGGTTGTGTATTCCTAAGTGTAGCACACGTGAACTTCTAATCAGGGAGGTTCATGGAGGTTCTTTAGCAGGTCATTTTAGAGAGTCCAAGACCCTTACCCTGCTAAGGGAACACTATTATTGGCTAGGAATGGAGAAGGATGTGCAGGACATCCTCAGAAGGTGTGGTACGTGCCAAGCAGCTAAAAGTCATACCCTACCACAAGGCTTGTACACACCATTGCCTACACCAACACAACCATGGGTCGATGTGAGTATGGACTTCATTTTGGGATTGCCTAAGACCCAAAGAGGTAAAGATTCAATATTTGTGGTGGTAGACAGGTTTTCGAAGATGGCACACTTCATTCCATGCAATAAGACCAATGATGCTACTCATATTGCCGAGCTCTATTTCAGGGAGGTAACAAGGTTACATGGTATTCCTAAGTCTATTGTTTCTGATAGGGATACAAAGTTTCTAAGTCATTTTTGGATTACATTATGGAAGAAACTTGGTACTAAGTTGTTGTTTAGTACTACTTGTCACCCCCAGACTGATGGCCAAACTGAGGTTACTAATCGAACCTTAGGTACTCTTCTAAGGGCATTGATTAAACCTCATGTTAGAGCCTGGGATTTACTCTTACCACATGCTGAGTTTGCATATGACAGGGCACCTAGCAAGGCTACAGGTCTTTCACCATTCAAGGTGGTGTACGGGGTTGGTCCATTGAGTCCTAATGGTCTTACTCCACGGTCCCAAGACCAAAAGCTCATGTTGATGCAGCAACAAGAGTAAAGGAAATCCAAAAGCTCCATGAGTTGGTGAAAGCAAGAATTGAAAAGACAAATGTAGCCTATGAAGCACACGCCAACAAGCATAGGAGAAAGCTAGACAACTTGCTTGGCACTCTCTTCAATGTTGGCACACTCTAGAAGCTGCATTGGAGTGGTGAAATCCTAGAGAAGAGCAACCAATGGGAGAGAGCTTGGTGTCCTTTGCATGAAGGCTTCTCATTGGCTAGCCGTTTTCTTGCCATGCACATTTCGGCTGCCCCATGTGCTGAGTTCCTTCAATCTCAGCTTGTATTAGTGCTAAACATAGGCCTAAGTGTTGTATAATCAAGCTAGGCAAGGGTTAGATGTATAATTTGATGTATTAGTATTAGTTAAGTATGTTGTAATCAAAAGCGGTTGTATTAGTAGCTAAGCATGTAATTAGATTAGCCTAACACTTGTCCTCACTAGGAAGGAAAGTGATGTGGCCTTTTACTAGCCTAGCATTCCATTTCTCTCTAGTATGTAAGGCATTTTCAGCCATAGTAGAAGGATAACTCAGATTTTTCACCTTGGTAAAAACCTTGAAGAGCATTCTAGCTTTTCTCTCTCAATCGTTGCTTGTTTATCCTTAATTAGGCCAATTAAGGTGGTGTTCAAGTAAGTCTTAACCTTGATTAAGTGGTGTTTCTGTATCTTAATCAAGATTAAGGGCCCTAAGCTTGAAGGTTGGTGGTGATTCTATATCCAATCTCAGGTTTAGTTCTAACCTATCCTAGATTCATCTCTATGTTTGTTTAGTGAAGTAATTAGCAAGGATTAGTGACTACTTGCTGTTACTTAGCTAATCTTTCACTCCTATTCACTTTCCCACTTCAAAAACCCTCTTTTACATCCATTTTCACCATTCTACATTCACCAAAACTAGCCAAAACTGAGATAGCAACCAAAGACACTCAACCGTGCACAAAACCATCACCCACGGTTTTTGTGGCCAGCATTTTGGCACGGTCTAACCGTGCTATGTGGCACGACTGTGCCACCCTTGCCGTGGCTTAATCTTGGTTTTTTCCCCTTCCTCTTGGTGTGAGTCAGCTTGGGTGGTGTTTTCCCTTGACACTTACATCACCTACTAAACTTAAAAGTTAATTAAATAACCAAAGTTTTAAATGTTCAACAACATGTACTTTTCTCAAACTCACTCGATCTTCAAACAAATGCAATTCCTGAACTTGAAGCCATTGTCTTAGACTTGGAGAAGGATTTCCTTGCAAGAATTTGCTCCCCTCTCAAATGTTCAACTAATTGGTCAAGTAGTATATGAAATAAACAAAAGATTGAGTTAGTAAATATAAAAGCCAACAATTAATTTACCAAAGAAAAATAATAATGATAGTAATATAATGTAAAATAAACACAATAAAAAAGAATAAAAATTACCTCATTATTAAATGTTCAAAGTATCACCCTCATCAATTACATTGTCCTTAGGACTCAATTTTCCACGATCTAAAATAAACACAATAAAAAGAGCAGAAATTAAAAGTTATAACAAGTAATCATATAAAGTAAATAAACAAAATTAAAAACAAAATGAAAAATTGAACATTACCCTTATGAAGGTCCCATAATTCATCAAAATAGTCATCCATATCTAATCTACTGCTTGGCCTAAGCCAATCTTGTACACATATAGGAGCTTGGACCATCTTCTCACAATCAAACCGAACAAAATCTATAAGATAACAAAGGATAAATAAGTTATAAATTTATAATACAACACAAAGCTGTGTGCTAATTAAATTAGTTACCTTTGGGGTTAAAGAAGTTCTAAATGAATCAAGAGTACGTTATTCTACACTGAATAACAACTCCTATGAAATCATAGAATTAGGCACGACCAATACATCATGAGCCATATGAGCAATAATAGGATATTGAGGATCATGTACTTTCCACCATCTCAGCACATCATCCCATACTTCATCCTCTCGAAGTCCCTCATTTAAGAACTTTTGTAACTCCATCCTGTTGATTCCTCTTCCTCCATCTGGCCCCTTTAACTTTTCTCTTAATTGTTACGCATAAGAGGAAGCTCCACTACATATATTACTCTTCTCAACTTTAGGTTGTGTCCCACTACTTTGCCCGCTCTGAGGAGTCAATGGCTTGTATAATTGTCAATACTCATCAAATAAAGTTTTTATTTTCTCTCTAACTTTCAAAACTATAGCACTACCTTGTACTTCATTAGACAAATCATAAAGAGAAACCTCAAGACCCGCCAACTTGTACCTAGGATCAAAGATGGGAGCAATATACAGCAACAGGTTCATTTTATCAGGTGTTCCATAGTACTTATCATACTTCATCTGCATCTTCTTAGCTATTTCTTTAAACTTTGTGACCCTAGATCCAATCTTCTTAATTTTCTCACTTTCTTCATCTCTAGCGTAAACTTGTTCCAAGTATTTTAACATATTATGAATATCTACAATCTCAAAGAAAATTAGGTTGATTGTCACATAAGAAGTACCAGAGAGGCCCAAAGTAACATTATAAAAAACTTCCAAAAAAAATTAACAAGTGCTTAACTTGTTTCTAATCATTAGAGTTACGAGGTATATCTACATCATCATCTTTTGCCAACTCCACATTATAATAAGGGTCTCTTTTGTATACCTTGTGAATGCATGCCCATACATTAAAGTAATGCTAAGCATCTTATAAGTAGAGTTCCATCTAGTGGAAGCCTCAAGAGACAAAGAGGCCTAGGTCTCAATGTTTTCTACAATTACACATTCTTGAAATCTTTGCAACCTACTAGGAGATTATCTAATAAACCTCACAGCAGCTCGAACACACTTAACTGACTTTCCAAAAACCTTCAACCCATTCCGTACAACCAAATTCAGTATGTGAGCAACACACCTAACATGTAAGCATTTCCTACCAGAGAAAAGAAAATGACCATGTTGCTGAAACTTACCAATAAGGCTACTACGTACAAGCAGTGCTATTGCTCCCAACATTATCAATAATAACAGTGTATAGTTTAGATGCTAAACCCCTATCCTCTAAGCACTTTCTAAGAACAAGAGTGATATCATCACCTTTATGACTAGGAATTTCACAAAAATTCAATATTTTCTTATGTAATTTCCAGTCATTAGCAATGAAGTGTACAGTTGTAACTATGTAGTTAATCTTCTAAAGTGAAGTCCAAGTGTTTATTGTTAGGCACACCATTTGACATGAATTATAAGATATTCTTCAATTTCACCCTTTCATCCACATATATGTGGTAAATGTCTCTTGGGAATGCGTGAAGCCATATTAAGTGAAGGACAACAAAGGACATCATTAGCCTAAATCCCTTATTTTCAACAAATCTAAATGATAACTCGTGAATTATTATCATTTTCGCGATAGACTCCCTTGGCTCATGAGGATTCAATGCCTATGACCTCAATCTAGTTTCTCCCTCATTGTGTGGATCCTTTTTAAAAAGAAGTCACTTTGTATACGTTTGCTTTGATTCTGGTTTTTACGGTAGTTTGGAAAATGATTTTTCAAGTTCTTCGTTCAATTTCTACCAGGGTTGGCCTTTGATGAATGTCATATGTGCATAGGATTTTTTGAGTGTTATTCTGGGGATTAATATGCTTAATTGTACTATTTATGACCTTAGTTTTATTATTACACTTAGTTTCACTTGTTTTGAGCGTTTTTGCAGATTTTGACTTTGTGAGCCAAGTAATGTGAGTAAAGTGAAGATTTTTGAGCCCTTGCGGTTAAAAAAACGATAGCAAAAGAGGCTCTAAGACACCCAACACAGATAAACCGTGGCCAGTACCACGGTTCAGGACTCTCCAGGAAGAAGTAGCAGATGAATCAAGTGAGAATGGACCTGTCAAAGGCCACCATAGCATGTCTGTACTGGGCTCCGTGGTCCATGGTGGGCCATGTTTCTTCATCTCCGCTAGTTTTCTTCGCGACCTTTCATTTTCCACACATTTGGTATGTTAGTAGCTTTAATTTCTATGAATAATAGCTGTGTTTTGTTGTCTTCCTTGGATCCCCATCCTTCATCCATCCTTGTTTACAATACACCATCAAGTTAGGATTTAGATTAGATTGGAGAGAGTTGAGAGCAAGTTAAAGGTGAAGATTTACAAGGATTCCAGCTCGAGTTTGCATCTACCTATACAAGCATGCATCGACCGAGTAATTCATCTCCCTTCTCTTCTCTTTTCTCTTTAGATTTTTATGCTTTTAGATTAGTATTGATTTTTATGTTAACTTTTGAATTGTTAATCTTAGAATTGAGTTGAATTCTTGTGATTGAATCAACGATTGTTTTGATCTAAAATGCTTTGAATTTGTTGGGTTTATTCTATTGAACTTTAGACATTGAATTGCAAGTGGAAAACTTGATCAACTTCTTTCTTATCTTAGACATTTGGTGAATGACTGAATGGTGAAACTAGATGTTGAAAAACTAAGATTTGGTTTAAGTGTGTGGGATCTTGAGAAAGACTCACCGTTTAAGAAACCCCTAAAATTTGATAATCGCATTCTTAATGACCTTAGATAAATTAAAAACCCTTGAGGAATGGTAGTTAATTAGATTTAAGCATTTCATTCCACCTTGGAGAGGGGTTTGATAATTCAATTATCGCTTTTGGAATTACCTATCCAAAGAAAAAGCGCTTGATTAATTCTTGAGTTGGAAAATTACTTGATTTGATTAAGTTCTTTGCATGATTGATTATCTATTAGATTAGATAAGTAGCATAGTCAAATTTCATTCGCAATTTGGATTGCTTAGGCTATCTTGAGGGAATACAATCAGGTAGCTTGGCCTAGTATCTGTGGGATCGACCTAGATTTGCTATAACACCACCTGTGCTCCTGTGGCCTTATCAAGTTTTTAGCACCATTGCCAGGGACTAGTGTCGAATATTGGGTTTTTCCTGATAGGTTTGACTAAGCATATTGTTGTTGTTCGGAAAAGAAAAAAAAATCAAAGCCCAAAAAAAAAATGAAAATTAAAGAAATAAAAAAAATTGAGGAAGAAAAACAATGGCAATTTTCCTTTTCGTGCAATTCGAGAATGAATTATTTTAGAGGCATTTTAAGTGTTTGCATGCTTTTCTTACTCAACATAGTTACTATATTGGTAAATGGAAAAATTTAGACATTAGTGATGTGGATATGAATAGTAAAAATCGTATCCTTTTAGAGTGTTAGGCTTTTCTTGGTAAAAATGGTGATAAGATATTTACTTGAGTGGATTACATAGGATTCATTTGAATATAAGAAGGCTAGTTGTATTTTTGGCTATTCGTTCCCTGATCCTTGTGCATTCTATGCTGGATCTTATTATACCCCTTTTTGGTGTGACTTGTGTAATTCTTCTCACCATAGTATAAATTCATGTCCTTATTATGCATGTTATGCTAAACCTGGCATTGCATACCCAGGGACAATATTGATATTGCTCTAACCTTACCTGGTTCATCCTTTTCTTTAGCCCCACTGCATAGGGCTCAAGATGGGTGAGTCTTTTAGGGGACTTGCTAGGTTTAGCGTTGTTAATGCATGTTTTAAGTCAGAAGATACTCAAGATGAGGTGCATGATCTAGTTAAGACTCCTTTGGAGTGTTCAAGTGATGTGTTTATGTATGAGGAGTCTCTTAGCCTTGATTTTGATGATAGTGTTCCCGCCAATCCCCTTGATCACTCCCACGCTTCCCCTCTTTGTTCATTACCCTCTCCATCCCTCGAGTGTTGCATTGATGTGCCCATTAGTAATCCTATGATTTGTAATGCTACTATGTATTTGGGCTATGAGAACAACATGTTTAGTATGCTTGGTGTGAATATTGATGATTATGTGTCCCTAGGTTACTTTAGAGGGTATGATCACTTCATTGACCGCTATTGTGTATGCCTAGAGAACTTGCCTAGGAAAGTCATGTTGACTATGTTCTTTAATCATTCCTATGATTTTTATAAGGCCTTTGCTAAGGTTAAGAGGATACTTATTGTCTTTGGTGTGATTTTGGTTATTGCATCCTACCTTGTGTTTTCTAAATTATGGTCCTAGGAGTTTGATAAGCTCTTGTGTGTTTTGACGACATCTAATTTGGTGGGTCGTGTCTTGAAGCTATGATGGAGTGACTAATGCTCCATGTGCCTTGTTTGCGAGGAGGCCTTAGCACCTAACCTGCTGAGATCGTTATATCTTGTTCCCTTTCCCTTTTGTTACTTTCTTTACTTTGAATAATGATCCTTTATTTACGCATGGGGGAAGGGTAGGTTCATGTTTTTTAATTTGGTTATTAGCTTGCATACATATTGGGGCATTTAGTTCTAGGTTTCCTTTTGTTTGCATTAGTGTGTTGCTTGCATTTTATGTGTGCATTTCTATATACATGGAGTGATGGTGTGGATTCGGTTGAGATGGCCTCTAATGTTGTTTTTGCTAGGCACGATATCTTTCATGAACTTGAGTAACTTTTGCTGTGTAATCCCTTTTGGTGCTAAAATTTGTGAAGGTTGTACGCATATTTTTTGTTTTGATCCTTATCTTGATTGAGAGCTTTGTTGTCCCTTGAAGTCTTTAGCACTAATGTTGGTACATAGGAGTCATTATATGAGTTTGCTGTGACTTTGACGGATATCCTGTGAGACTTTGCCTTTTTTGGACTAATTTATTATATTCATTCTTATGTTCTTTCGTGTGTCTAACTCTTCCATGTTGTATATCTAGAACTTGTCTAGACTCTTATTCAAAACCACATTCGCATGTACATATTTGATGATAAGGCATTCTTTCTTTAGTCATTTTATCCACATAGCCAAATAGCCAACTCTTGTGTTATATGTTTATCCCCTTTACTAACCCCCTTCGAGCTATAATCCTTTTGTTGTTGTGATCATTTCATCTTAACCCTTGCCCAAATACATATTCCTAACCTTTAAGTAAAGTCTATGGAGTATCACTTCATCTATATAATGGATGTTTCTGGGGGTATTTGAACTTAAGGTGACTTTGGTATGTTGGTTTATTAAGGGATTGATAATATTGAACATTTGGATTTATTCCCCTCTTGTTCAGGTTGTATATGTGTGTATGGATTAGGTTGAGTTGATATTTAGTGATCCTATGTCTTTCAATAATTGAAAATTTCATTTCGTTTCCCAAAGAAGAATAAAAGAAAAAAAAAGAAAAAAATCATGTTGAAAAAAAAGAGAAAAAACCTTTAAAAAAAGAATTATGTGATTGTCATTGGATATGTAAGTAGCTTGTGTTCCTTCTTTGTAAACTTATTTCCTATTTCATCCTTGGGGTATGTTCATTGAATTGTTGGGGTTTATATAGTTGATGAATTTCATAGCTGCTTGGTGGTTTGTTGGTTGCTCCACAGTCACTTGGTTAAATACCTCCACATTGCCCAAATTCGTTAGTCCACTCCTTTCCCTTAACCCTTTTAGCACATGTTACAACCTAAGTAAAGTCCTCTTGATTGTCTTTTGCACATTGCATTTTTAGTGGAGGAGAATTTAAGAGTCTTGACAAGCCTATGGAAGACTGCATCTTTGGAATGAGTCTTGAGTAAACCCATATTATATTTCAAGCACATAAGTGGGATTGACTCAAATTTCCCGAAAGTGAAGTTGTACCAGTCCATTTGGCCTCAATCAATTCTATGACCTTGCATGATGTGCTTTGCGGTTCTTTGGGGACGATCCAGTTTGATGTCAAGCTTGTGGTCACATCCTTTTTTGAAAACATTCACCTTCCCCTGATTTTAAAATGCTTTGCGCACTACTTGGGGTTGCCATTAATTGTCATTCTTACTTGTGATGTGTTATCTGTTGCCTATTTTGAGGAGGATGTTCTGTTTTGAATCCTAGATGCGTCTCACTTAGTAGTTTTCTACAGTGTTTACTTGAGGATAAGCGAAGGTTTAAGCATAGGGGAGTGATGAATGTCATATTAGCATAGGATTTTATGAGTGTTTGAGAGCTATTATAGGGGATTAATATGCTTAATTGTACAATTTATGTCCTTAGTTCTACCATTACACTTGGTTTTGCTTGTTTTGAGTGTTTTTGCAGATTTTGACTTTGTGAGCCAAGTTATGTGAGTAGAATGAAGACTTTTCAGGCCTTGTGGATCAAAGAAGATAGCAAAAGAGGCCCTAATAAGGTGCCCAAAATGGACTAACCGGGGCCAGTACTACAGTCCAGGAGGTTCCAGGAAGAAGCAGCAGATGAATCAAGTGAGAACGGACCTACCAGAGGGCACAAAGGCATGTCGGTGATGGGCCTCAGGATCGGTGGTGGACCTTGTTTCCCCGTCTCCGCTAGTTTTCTTTGCAGGATTTCATTTTCCACATGTTTTGTACGTTAGCTACTTCGATCTCTGCAAATAAAAGATGAGTTTTTTTGTCTTCCTTAGATCCCCGTCCTTCATCCATCCTCGTTTACAATACACCCTCAAGTTCGAATTTAGATTAGATTAGGGAGAGTCGAGAGCAAGTTGAAGGTGAAGATTTTGATGAATGTCATATTTGGATGGATTATTTGAGTGTTTAGGCGTCATTTTAGGGGGTTTAGATGCTTAATTGCATGATTTATGCCCCTATTTTCATTTTAGGGGATTTAGATGCTTAACTGCATGATTTATGCCCCTTATTTCTACTATTATGTTTTGAGATATTTTACAGATTTGCACTATGTGAGCCAAGTTATGTGAGTAGAATGAAGATATTTGAGGCTTTGTGGATAAAAAAAGATAGCAAAAGAGGCTGAAAGACACCCAATATGGCAAACTGTGGCCACTACCATGGTCCAGGAGGTCCCAAGAGAAGCATTAGATCAAATGATGAAGAGTCAGCTAGGACAAAGGGCACCACGAACGGTCCATGGTGGACTGCTTTCCCCCGGATCGCCATATTTTCTTGCAGCTGCCCGACTTCCAGGCGGTTTTTGTGGTTTGGTAGCACCATATTCGCTATAAGAGGCATGTTTTCAGCCTCATTCCACCCACCATAATTCCATTTTCCTCTCTTTAACTTTATCAATTAGATTATAATTTAGATTAGAGGAAGAGAGAGTGAATTGAAGTCAGGATTTGCAAGGATTCCATACCAAGCTTGCAATCGACAAATTCAAGCACGTTATTTGGCTCAATATTTCTCCTCTTCTTTTTTCTCATTTTTGGATTTATGATTTGCAATTTTGATTATGATTTTGATTTGATTTTGGATTTATGCAAATACTAGTTAAATTCTTGATTTGCTATTCATCTCTTTTAGTATTTTGGGATTGTTGGATTGTTTTATCGAATCTTAGATGATTATTGTCATGTGAGGAATTTGATAACTTTCTTGCATGTATTGGGTATTGGGTGAGGAACTGCAAGGTGAAATTCGATATTAGAACCTTAGGATTTGACATGGCTGTGTGGAGTCTTGAGAAAGTGATATCGATTGAGAAACCACGAACATGATAATCGCATGGTTAACGAACCTAAACAAATCGAGAGTCCTTGAGAAATAATAATTTGTTAGATTTAGGTATTTTACTTCACCTTGAAAAAGGGTTTTGATACTTCGAGTGTCGGTTTTAAAATAATCTGTTGAGGAAGAAATGATTGATTGACATATAAATTGAGAGATTATTAGTTTTGTATAATTCCTTAGTTATTTGTTCATTAGATTAGACAATAGATTAGTTTAGTTTCATACTCAAATTTTAATTTGCTTAGCCCATCTAGAGGGGATAAAGCACAATAGATTAGCCTAGTCCTTGTGCGGACGACCTTGATTTACTACAACACCACCGTGCGATTGCGGCCCTATCAAATTTCCAAGGATTCTGGGTTGGGTTTGCATCTATCTATACAAGCGTGCATCAGCTAAGCAAGTCCTCTCTCTTCTCTTCTCTTCTCTTTTCTCTTTAGATTTTTATGCTTTTAGATTAGTATTGATTTTTATGTTAAGTTTTGAATTGTTAATCTTGGAATTGAGTTGAATTTTTATGATTGAATCAATGCTTGTTTTGATCTAAAAGTGCTTTGAATTTTTTGAGTTTATTCTATTGAAGGTTAGACATTGAATTGCTATTGGAAAACTTGAACAACTTCTTGCTTGCCTTAGACATTTGGTGAAGAAGTAAAAGGTCAAACTAGATGTTGAAAAACTATGATTCAACTAAAGTATGTAGGATCTTGAGAAAGACTCACCGTTTAAGAAACCCCTAAAATTTGATAATTGCATTTTTAATAATCTTAGATTAATCAAAAATCCTTGAGAAATGATAGTTGATTAGATTTAAGCATTTCATTCCACCTTGAAAGAAGGGTTTGATAATTCGATTATCTATCTAAAGAAGAGACGCTTGATTAATTCTTGAGTTGGAAAATTACTTGATTTGATTAAGTTCCCTTATTGATTACATATTAGATTAAATAAGTAGCATAGTTAAATTTCATTTGCAATTTGGATTTGCTTAGCCTACCTTGAGGGAATATAACCTGGTAGCTAGACCTAGTCTCTGTGAGATTGACCTTGATTTGATAGAATGCCACTCTGCACTTGCAGCCTTATTAGCATTATATATAATACTAAAAAAAATTGCACTTACAGGCAACTCTTTCGTCAATCTCTTTGATCTCCTTGAAATGGTTCCAACACTCTACACTTTGAATAGACTTTCTAGTGACTTGTTTCCCCTTGTTCTTGCTTTGTGTTGCTCTTTCAGTTGCCTCTTCCTCCTCTTCAATTTCAATAGGTCATTCATTGGTGCTCACTTGGAATATCAATATCCATGTCAATCGGTTCTTTGACTTCCGAACTACCACTATTTTTGGATTTGAAGCTCGACGTCTAGCATTTACAAGTGATTAAAAAAATAAGTAAATAATCTAACAATGCACACCTCCCATATACACACACACATTACGCTAAATTAAAAAATCAAAATAAAAAACTTACATTTCGAGAACAAGCTGTAAGGGACTCTGTGATGACTAATGTAAGTGAAATTTGGCCTTAAAAAGGACACTTTACACCTAAAAATAACAAAGGAGTGCAAGGACATTGTTATCATTGAAATCAAAGGAAAGTGGATCAAAAAAAATAAAAAACCCTAGAAGAATGAGTAATGCTCTGATTAATTTCTCGATCCACCCCTAAGTATATATCTAAATATGAAAGATGAAATCAGGCTACGATTAATTGGTTTGTCATAACCCTATGTTTACATGAATTTCAACGAAGTCTTACATCATATTGAAGTATTGATGTGAGTGGATCTTTCTATTAGTGAATGAGGTGCATCATTGACCAAGCCAAAAAATATGTCTACTCAAGATTATCTTAACAATATAAAAAATATTAATTCTGTTAGATTGGGTTGTACTTGATGACGTCGGCTTTATGACTCCTAGCCAGCAATAAGTCATAGAAGTACTTTGGCCCAAACCATGCCTCACCTCTCCTAAATCCTAATGGCATATCTTTCCTCTTGGGCCGGGGGGGCGGGGGGGAATTATCTTCAAAGTTCTAAGGACTGAAAGAAGTGTTAATTTCATTATATAATACAACGGGAAGCAGGAATCAAGTCTAAGACCAAGTGTATTCAAAATGTTATAGTTCGATCATTAATAGAACACTATTTATAAGAGAATGAAAAGTTGAATTGTTATAATATTATATGATGAGAACATGAACAATAGCGCTTTCTTATAAAAAGAAAATGCAACATTTGTCTTTAGAGTGTAGAATTTAATATGAGATACAACAATGCAATATTACATTAATGAGCAACCAGAAATTGCCATCAGTATAATCATATATGCACCCAGCACATATATCATAATCATCCCACCATGTCATAATTCACAAATTGCCCTCACTATAATCCCCCTCAAACAATGCACTACGCAGATTTGGCCACTTGATTGCCTACTGACTTCTCCCCTGCCTTTGCCCACTCACTCTCAGTTTGAGATGCGGCATTCTTAGTTTCTTATACAAACTTGGAATCAAAATTTACAAATTTAATTAAAAATTGAAAACGCCGTAATTTCTAACCATTACAAATGCAGGTCAGAGTCAATCCGCCGGAGCGTCGGGACTCAGTTGTTAGGCTGGAGAGGCCACCGTCTGTCGAGGACCGAGGGATGAAGAGGACGACTGCCCGTCTGCCGAGTGGAAAGTAGGGGCGAGGGATGAGAGTGGGCAGAATTGAGAGTCAGGGATGAGGCCATGAGGGGCCAAGGAAGCCAAGCGAGGTCTAGAAATGAGGGCTGCGAGAGTGGGAGGCAATTATGAACATTAGGCAAGTCTAAAATGGAAGACTCAAAATTCAAAAAAAGAAAAAAAAACCCTAAATTTAATTGGTCCAAAGTTCGGTCAGCCAATGAGGTTTGGACCGAAGACCGAAACTAGAAAAAGACAGGACCGAGGACCGGACCGACTTAGCACAGTCTAATCCGGTCCCAAGTTGGTCTTCAGTCCAGTCCTGATCCGGACTGAATAATGAATAATCCTATCTGTCTGCATTGTGTTTTTCAATATCATCATTAAGTATTTTTTTGATAATTACTACTACCTATAAAAACAGGTAAAGTATTAGCATAAAAAGTATAACTCATCTTGCAATACTTCATAAAGGCACACCAACTAAACAAACTCTTAAAATGAAAACTCCTAACAAGTAATAAGTCTCCCTCAATAAAAAGCTAAACTGAAAATACATCTAATTAGCATAATATAATTGTAGGGTACCTAATAATTAAATAAACACTCCAATACACTCTATCCAACTTTGTCTCAAGAAGGAAATAAACATAGATAAATACACCACCATGAACCTCAACCAGTATTAGCTTCCACAATTCATATGTCACCTGTTACGTTAACGCCAATGTCGAGTGAACAAGTGATAATGACATTTGTGTTTGGATGATCACATAGGTGTAAAACTCCTCCTTAGCACTTAAGTTCTACTTTTCTCGATCAATCCCACCACCCAAAAACAAAGGAGCCCCTCCATCTCATTGAATCCCATAGGAATGTCAACTCCTTTTTGTTCTTTTTAATCAGTGTTAAGATCGTGAGTATTCTACCACAAGAGGGGGGGTGAATTGTGGCGTTTGATTTTCGCGTTGTAAATAACAAACACCCTTGTTACTTGTTTGCAGAGGGTGTTCTCAAATATTGCAAATGTGAAAATCACCAAGATAAATGCGGAAAATAAAGCACACACAATTTTTACGTGGAAAACACCTCTAGCCCAACTGAGGTGTGAAAAACCACAACCTACCTCGTGTAGGATTTAACCACTTCACTAAACCGGGCTTAACTCGTTACAAATGTAACACACCTTGTTACAACTTGCAACCACGTAACCTCCTTCTCTAAGGCAGATTACACCACGTCCAAATCTCACCAGATTGGACACGTCCAACGTCCACTCCACTGAGGACCATTCACTCACTTTTCTGATTCAAGATCAGGGTTACAAAACACCTTACTGGGTGCTTCTGTCTTAAGCAGATGTAAGGTACAATGAAGTCCTAGTATGCCAATATATTGAAAGCTTGGTTTAAACACAACTTGTATCGGTTTTTCTTTTCTCGAGTGTAGCTTAAAAAAAAATTTCCACTAGAAAAACCACTTTTGGAATTTTGCTTTTTGCGTGTGTTGTGTTTCTAGATTTTCTCTTGCTTTCTTTTCTTGCTATTCTCTGTGTGTGTATGTGTCATTCAATGGGAGTAAAATACTATATTTAAACAAGAATTCCAACGGTCAAAACCAAGAGGATCAGCTAAGTATGGAAAATGATTTTTTCAAAAAATACTCCCCAACGGCTAGTGACAAGTTTTTCCCAAAGTATAAGGGATTTATATCTTAAGAGATAACCCTTATCTTCGCATAGTCGTGAAGAAGATTCAAAAGGCAACCAGAAATATTCAACTTTTGAAATTTTATCATATCCGAAAATATAGGCAAAGGGAATCTTTTAGTTTTGGCAAATCTCCAAAAACCTATTTCGTAAATCTCAAGAAATATCCTTTCTAGAAAAATAGCAATCTTGGAGTTTAAAGAAAGTATACTGGAGATCTTGGCCAATCGAAATGAATTTTCAAAGATAACCGGGTATGGCCACTTCAGTTCAGAAACACCCTAGGCACCCTGGTTGCAGGGTTGTTCGCAACTGGTGTTCTGAAGCACTTAGCGCAAATACCGATTCAAGAGATGTTTAAAAAGCGTTTTCAATATTGGCATATCAACAAGAGTCTAAATAAATAAAACCTATATATCCAAGACTTCTTGTTTTGAACCAGTCATCTTGTCCAAGATTTGTAGAGCTGCTGTGAACACCAAGGCCACCTTGTTTGCTGGGGTTGTTCTTTGCATTGCTAGAGTTTAGGAGCATGCCTTACAATCAACTGTCGAGATGGCGTTCTTGACTTAATATAGAATCACCAATTAAAACCTGTTTTGAAGACTTGTTCTCACATGTAGCGAACCAGTTAATACAATAAAGATTACACACACCAGTTAGGCCTGTTTGGAGATCGTGTTTGGAGCAACATTACTTGGACAAATTTTTACACTTGGATTTGTTATCATCAAAACTTAAATATAATAACTCAACAAATTCCCCCTTTTTGATGATGACAAACCAAGTGACCATATTGACAAAACAAAAAAAAAAGAATGCTGATAGGGATCCATGTAAGTTAAGGTCAGGTTGAGATTCATATATTGTCAATAGGTAGGTTCTTCTTCCCCCTTTTGGCATCATTGAAAAGCAATAACAAACAGGTAGAAAGGAGAAGGAACAACCAACAAGAGAGACTGCAAGTATATATTTCATTAATAAGCAAGGCAGTACAATTGCAACAAAACAACAAGCAGCAAAAAATAGAAACAAAAAAAAACAACAAAAACAGCCTAGACAATCAGGGAGCAGGAGGTGGTTTCGTCTGCAGAGGAGGAATGCTAGGGGCAAGGGTGGAGAGAAGAGCAAGCAGGTCTGCATGGCGTTTGGCAGAGAGGGCTTGTTCCTCAGCAAGAGCAGCCTTGACAGCTGATAGCTCATCCTTGAGCCGAGCATTGTCCTCAAGAACAGCCTCAACCTTGGTGGACGGTTGCTCAGAAACAGGTGGTCGAGGTGGTCGACGACCCTGTTTGGAAACTGACCCTTCGCCAGTCTCATAGCCACACCCTAGCAGAGTGTCAATCCCAATTGCATCAACGACTTGGGCCTCCACTCGCCGTGTGAGCACTATGCCAAAGTGCTCAAACACCTTTGTCAGTAGAAACCCATACCCGAGATCATGAGCCCAGGTGGTGCTCGCAATTCGCCCAATGTGACAAATCATGATAGCCGGAAGATTGATGGGTTCCTCCCTATCCAATAAGTCGACCAGGCACTGATCAAAAAGGTCTGCTGAGTTTCTCCCTTGACCCCTTGGAATCACATTCTTAATGACGAACATGAAAAGGAGTTGGTGGGGAGGGATCAGATCACCCTTTTTGACAGAGGAGGGTGTTCTCAGACCCTGTTTCTGACTGAGGCGTTTGGACACCTCCAGGAGCCTGGCTGGTTCCAGGGTTTTTTTGTCTTCCCTCACATACACAGCAAAGCCTTGTGAGGGCACTCCCAGAATTTTCCCAAGTTTGGGCGCATCGACCGTGATGCCTTGCCCATTCACAAAACTTGTCACCACCCCTTCGGCGACCTCGCAGTTGGCATAAAATTCAGCCAACTCAGGCACAGAACACCCCAACTGGGTGTTTGCAAACAACTCAAGCCAGCCTTGGGCTCGAAGCTTGGTCAAGAACACCCCCAGACCCTGTTCCTCAAAAAAACTTACAGACACTACCTTCCCTCTGACGACATTGCGCTTAAGCAACTGCGCATGTTTGTCAGTCATAGGAGAGGGAGTGAACTGCTTTGGGTGTTTGGGGGCAGGAACAGAGGTGGTAGCTTTTGGTAGGGGGGCTGTTCTGGGTTTTCGTTTGAGGGGTATTTTTGCAGGAGAGGGTTTCACAGTAGGTTTAGTGGTTGATTTTGGAGGGGCTTGATCTTCAGAGGACTCGGAAAACACCGGTGTCCCCTGTTTGAAGGTGGTGTCTTCAGAGTCAGAACTCGAGAACCCTTCAGTAGAGGAGGAAATCTCCTCGATGATAGGAGCTGAGGGTTTACAGGATCTGGGGGTTGATCTGAAGACAATTCTCGCAGATTTGCGAGAAGGTTGAGAAGGAGGAGAAGAGGGAGTTAGAGAGGGGCGAGACCTTGGTTGTGGTTGTGTTCTTGGCATTCGGGGGCGCCTAGCCACCATCTTTACCCTTTTCCTCTTCTCTACAGTTTGAGAGACTAGAGGAACAAAGTCATCCCCTTGAACAGAACTTTCTCCTGTTTTCTCACCAGAATCCTCATTCAGATCCATGAACAGATCATCGAAGAACACATCCCCTGTTCTTTAAGTTGTTTCCGGGAATGGTGCAGAAGAACAGGGTTCAAAATCCCCAACAATGGTTTCTGAGTTCTCCAAGAATTGGTCTTGGAAGCCCGAAGAACCAACGCCTGCTGCAGAAGAAATGGGACAAGGGATTGTTCCCACACACACCATTAATTCCCAACCAAAGGGGTAGGGAATATCATTCAACTCAAGCCCAACACTTTTGAGGTTTAACTGAGTGAGATACCCGAAGGTTTTGTGGATAATTGGGCGAGGAGGAGCCGGAATTGAGAGTGTAATCATGTTGTTACTCTCAGAGATTGATGAAAAATTGGTTTGGGAAGCTATTAACGCAAGGAAGAATTTCGGGTTTTGAGGGTTTTGCTAGGGTTTGAAAGCAAGAACAGAGGAGAGAGAGAGAGAGAGCAAGACGAAGAAGACAGACGCACGCAAGGCGGTTTTTAAACTCCCCACCTGTTATGAAGGGCCACCTAGGGAACACCTAGAATTTAAGCAGGCATCATACAATAATGGCAATTAAGGCATACCTGTTCGAGCCGCCTGTTCTTGAACATACTTCTCTTATTCCAAGGTCTGTCATGATTACTCTTTCTCCATCTCCCAAGACAGCAGTATATAATCATAATAGCACACAGACTACACATATTCGTTAAGCATAGACCACAGTTTTAATAACAAGAATTGCAAACAAGGGAATAGAACAGGTATTATAAGGTGTTTTTGTCAGCTTGATCTACCTCTGAGAACAGGTGTTCTCAGGGTGTTTTCACCAACCCCAATTCCAGTATGTTTCTCTCAAGCTGATCTCTAGCTAGTGCCTTAGTGAATATATCAGCAATTTGATTTTCCGTTGGGCAAAAATTCATAGAAATTAAACCCTTTTCAACATTATCTCTCAAGAAATGATGTCGAATGTCAATATGTTTTGTCCTTTTGTGTTGACATGGGTTTTTGGCAATGTTAATAGCGCTAGTATTATCACAAAAAATAGGAATGCATCCAGTGTCAACACAAAAATCCTTAAGCTGTTGTCTTATCCACAACAGTTGAGCACAACATGAAGCTACTGCAACATATTCAGCTTCTGCTGTGGACATGGCAACTGAATGTTGCTTCTTGGTACCCCAAGATACCAAACAAGGTCCAAAAAAATGAGCCATACCTGAGGTACTCTTTCTATCAACTGGGAAACCTGCATAGTCAGCGTCAGTATATCCAACAAGATTAAAATTGCAACCTTTAGGATACCATAGAGCTAAATCAGGTGTATGTTTTAAATATCTTAGTATCCGTTTAACAGCCTTAAGATGAGTCTCTTTAGGACTAGACTGAAAACGGGCACATAAACCAACACTAAAAACAATATCCGGTCTACTAGCGGTTAGGTATAGGAGTGACCCAATCATGCCCCTATAGAGTTTTTCCTCAACTGAGGGACTCCCATCATCCATAACCAACTTGGTTGAAGGAGAAATAGGAGTGTCTATGGGTTTGGCCGACTCCATCCCAAAACGTTTAAGTAGCTCTTTGATGTACTTTTGTTGATGGATCATGGTGCCGTTTGGAGTTTGCTTGATTTGTAAGCCTAAGAAAAAGTTAAGCTCACCCATCATGCTCATCTCAAACTCACTCCTCATCATATTTGAAAATTCATCGCATAAATCATGATGAGTTGCACCAAATATAATGTCATCTACATATATTTGGACAATCAATAAATGTTCCCCCTTAGATTTTAGAAACAAGGTATTGTCTACCTTGCCTCTTCTAAAATCATTTTCAAGTAAAAAGCTTGACAACCGTTCATACCAAGCTCTTGGAGCTTGTTTTAAACCATAAAGTGCTTTGTCAAGTTTAAAAACATGATTTGGAAAATCACCATTTTCAAAACCAGGGGGTTGTTTGACATACACCTCTTCTTTAAGGTATCCGTTTAGGAATGCACCTTTCACATCCATTTGATATAGCTTGATTTCCATATGAGCTGCAAAGGCTATTAAGATTCGAATAGCCTCAATTCTAGCAACTGGTGCAAAGGTTTCTTCATAATCAATCCCTTCTTCTTGATTGTACCCTTGAACCACCAGCCTTGCCTTGTTCCTAGTGACTGTTCCTGACTCATCTAGCTTATTTCGGAACACCCACTTGGTTCCAATGATTGTTCTCTTTGCAGGTTTAGGTACAAGGTGTCACACTTTGTTTCTTTCAAATTGATGAAGTTCTTCTTGTATAGCCGTGATCCAATCTGAATCTGCAAGAGCTTCATTCACACTTTTTGGCTCAATGTTAGAAAGAAAAGCATAGAAAGTACAAAAATTCTTAAGTTTAGATCTAGTTTGCACTCCAGTATTAATATCTGACAAGATTTGATCAAGAGGATGCGAACTATGGCGCTTCCATGGTCTTGGATTAATTGGATCCACAGACACATGTTATGTTCTAACTGAAGTGTGTGTAGGATCAGGCTCAAGAACACCTCCTGATCCTCTTTCTGCACCTGTATGCAAGCTGGTTCCTGAAGAATATGGTTCCGAACAGGGTTCAACGGTGTTTCCCCCTGTTTGGAGTTCACCTTGCCTGCCATTTTGAGGAACAACTTCTGTACCTGTTTTTTTCAAGGTGTTCTCACCTTGTTTTTCTTGGTTCAACAATTCCTTTTGGACAAGACCTAATTCAAACTCTTCATCCTGTGTGTTACTCTCATTCAAAGAGTTAGATTCATCAAAAAACACATGCACACTTTCCTCAACACACAAGGTTCTTTTGTTAAAGACTTTGTATGCCTTACTGTGAGAGGAATAACCAAGAAATATTGTCTCATCACTCCTTGAATCAAACTTTCCGAAGGCATCTTTCCCGTTGTTATGCACGAAACATCTACAACCAAATGTTCTTAGGTGCATAATGTTGGGTTTTCTGCCTTTAAGAAGTTCATAAGGAGTTTTGTTCAAAATGGGTCTAATCATGCATCTATTTATAATGTAACATGATGTGTTCAAAGCTTCTGCCCAAAAGTTCTTAGGAAGACCACTAGCAATAAGTATTGTTCTAGTCATGTCTTCTAGGGTACGATTTTTTCGTTCAACCACCCCATTCTACTGGGGTGTTCTCGGGGCTGAGAAGTTTTGATCAACACCATGTTCATTACAAAATTTTGTAAAACTTGCATTTTCAAATTCAGTATCATGATCATACCTCAAGCTAACCAATGAGTGTCCTACTCTCTTTTCAATCTTTTTGAGAAGGGCAATGAAATTCTCAAAAGTTTCATCCTTGGAGACCAAGAACATGGTCCAAGTAAATCGAGAGTAATCATCCACTATTACAAGCACACACCTTTTCCCTCCTCTACTAGCTATCCTCATGGGACCACATAGATCAATATGCAATAACTCAAGAGGTCGGGTAGTGCTTACACACCTTTTAGATTTTAAAGAAGATCTGACTTGTTTTCCTTTTGCACAAGCTTCACATACCTTGTCATTATTATACTTGATGGAAGGTAGTCCAACAACCAAATCTTTGGAAACAAGTTTGTTTAACAAGGACAGGCTTGTATGACCTACTCTCTTGTGCCATAACATTATATCATCATTTAATGCATTTAAACAAGTCAGATTATTTTGGGGAAGAGTGGAAATACAAACTTTATAAACATTTTGACATCGCTTCCCCCTCAACACAACATCTCCTGTGTCGTCATTCACAACCAAGCAACGTGTTTTTGAAAACAGTACTAGGTTGTTCTTGTCACACAGTTGGGACACACTTAGCAAATTGTGCTTTAACCCATCAACTAAGTGCACATTATCAATTGAGTGGGAGAGAGTTTTACCAATATTACCTATACCGACAATTGTCCCAGACTTGCCATTTCCAAATGCTACACTCCCACCATTCAAAGCTGTAAGTGAGAGAAAATTTGATCTTTCACCAGTCATGTGCCGTGAACACCCACTATCAACAAACCACAACTGCCTGTTTTCAAGGGTGTTTGTGGGGTTGTTCGTAAGGTTGTTCTCTCTCACTTCAGCCTGCAAAACAAATCACGGGTTAGTTTTGGGAACCCAGATCCACTTGGGTCCCATTCTTTTAGACATGTAAAGCTCATCTTTTCTAATCCAGATTTGTTTCACAAACCTTTCATTCTTTTCATTGGCATGTTTTCTTAAAGGACAAGTGTATGTATAATGACCCGTTTTACCACAATGACAGCAAACGATGTTTTTAGGTAATCCCACATACTTCCTATGTATTGGGTAAACGGTCCGTTTAGGCTTATATCCAAGTCCCTTTTTGTTTCGATTGTGGTGAGTGTTTAACCAATCAAGGGCTTGTGAGGATTAGTTCCAGCGGTTGTTTGTGGCAAGATCAGTTTCCAATTTTTCTATGGTAGCATTCAAGCTCTGCTTTTCATTTAGCAGGGATTCAACTGTTTCTTCCACTTTAAAGAGTTTTTCCTCTACTTGAGTGTAATCACCTTCTTTTAGAAAGAGATCTTCTCTAAGCACATTAATACTCTCATGTAAACCAAGTTTTTCATTTTTAAGAATTTCATTTTCAAGCTCTAGGTCACGAACTTCTCTTTTTATGTAACACCCCCAGCCCCTAGGGCCGATAGCGTTACGTTTTCCTAATTCTTACTTAAATTCTGGGATGAAGCGGACAGAATTTCCCCTGAACACTGAACGTTTCCAGGCTAAACACCTTACAATAAGTTCCTGTAAATCAACGGAAGCGTAAACATTTAAAACATAACTCAACGGCCACACGCCAGAGTTCATAACTCGACGAGCCACCCGCTCGGAGTACACCAAATAGAATAGTTCACTAATACAGAACAAGTAAGAGATACAACTCAACGGTTCACACAACCGGAGTATGGGGTTTACATCCCAAAACATAACCAACTTCAACCAAAAGACATCTAACTGACCGGATGGTTGGCTCTTATGGCCATACAGAGCCACTCATAACCAGTATGCATTACATGAACTTAGAATACTGTTTACAAACGATTGCAAACTAAAAAGGGCCTTACATGACTCCTTAAAGACATAAATAGGCACAAATGACACCTTGCAAGCAATAATTGATTCCAGCTGATTCAACTTCTTTCTGTCATAAAGAAAACTTGGGAAAAGGGGAATAGTAGTGGGATAAGCAACCACACACTCAGTGAGTGTCCCCCAACCCCCTTAAAACCAAAACTGTTACAGGCAAATAATATCTTTACTAGTCACATATCACGTATTCATACTTTAATATCATATTAGGCATTCATAGAATTCCTATGAAGATATTACTAAACATAACTTCATTTTAACCCTTCGAACACATCTCTAGACTCCTGAATGATTAAGTTCTTTGACTAACAAGCAGTTAAGTAATGCTAACACGGTATTAAACCACATATCCTAGCTCGTAGGCTCTTGCCTACACATTTAAGCACGATAGATTCTAAGCTTCGATTAAGGTTGGCATGCTAGGAACTTGCTTACTCATCATGTGTTTCTAAAACATAAACATTGAATACAGTATCACTTATACACTTAATATGCACTTTTAATTAGACAGGTTTGATATGGAAAAGGATGAGACTACATAATATTGGAAACCACTTTCAACACGCTTAAGAATCACTTCACTTTCAACATGCTTAGGAATCACTTCACTTTCAACATGCTTAGGAATCACTTCATAAAGCATTCATTCAGTACCTTCTTTCTTTCATTGAAAACATTTCCTTAACCTCCTGAGGCTCTTGCCCTTTTTAAAAGAGATTTCATTTCGTATTCATATGATATGCTTAAGACACACACAAATTCCAAGTCTCATTCATAGGTTATGTATAAAACATGCTCATAAGGCCTTCTTTTTCGTAATCGTATCTTACTTAGCATCTCATTATCATTTATAAGAAAAGCATAGAACATACAAAGAAAACTTTCTTTCCTTTCTTTGAAAACATTTCATTTAGCCTCTTGAGGCTCATAAAAACCCTTCTCTTAGCCCCTTGCGGCTCATATTCTTTTATATCGATCGCATATTGACCCTTATAAACTTTTCACATTTCATTCAACTGGCCTCTTTGGGCCCGTAAAACATTCTTTTTCCTTAAAACATATAAAATGGCATAGGCCAATTGCTTTTCTTATCTTGGTAGGAAAATACTTTTGGCATAAGATCATTACAGGGTGCTGATCGGGTGAGAACTATTCTCGACCCCATAGTGAGACCTAACGCTCACGCTTAAGCTCTTACTCCCGGGATGGCTACATATAACATATCGGACCATTACATCAGCCCTCGTCATGGCCTCTAGGGTTTATCCGGACTTATCCCCTAGGATAACATCGTTCATATCATATCATATTGTCCGCAGCACATTATCTTAGCCACTTAAAGCGTATCGGCCATAACGGCTATAACTTTGCGTTTCAAATCGTAAAATCATTCAACGTATAACTCAAACCTTTATAAAACTCTTTAGGGATTCCCCCTTTCAAGCGAGTTCACTCCCAAAACTGTTTTCATTTAATTAAAATAGGTCATCATGCATTAATAGTTATGGCCACTATCATTTCAAAACATGAAATCTTTCTTTGAAAAACTCACTCTTATGCACATAATGCAATTTAAGCATTTAAGCACATACATCACATATATCACATTTAAGCACTTCATAATCAATTCAACACAATGAGCCACACATGGCCTCGCAATCCACACGATTGCGGTTAATTCACAACCCAGTCTCCCTCCTCACTTTCACCGTACCACAACACCTCAAACGCTCATAATGTTGTCCTCAAATCATCCAACTACTAGCTCGTTTCATTCATTTATTAGTCACAATATGTTATCATATAGACTTATTTAAAAGAGGGTGAGGTTTAAGCTCTTACCTGAGCAAACAGCACCTTTTAGCCACATATGACCATATTTAGTCGTCAATTGACAACACTTTACTAAGTAAACCAAACATGATTCAAATCTGACATACACGATGTATTTTAAATGAAACTTTCCTAAGCATGAACGTTCTTCGCATGAAACTAAGCACATCTCAATAACTTCAAGTTTAATTCAATTACAAACATTAGTTAGTTTAACTCGGATCGAAGCTAAGCATACTAAACTAACTTCATTTTTAACCCTTTTTATACATTAGCTAACTTTAGTCACATTCAAGCTAACCACGTTCTTATAACTTCAAAATTAATCCCTTTTCATGCATCACTGATTACTTGAATCGAAGCTAAACATATTAAACCAACTTCGTTTTTAGTTCTTTTTATACCTTAACTTACTTTAGTCGTATCCAAGCTAAGCACGTTCTTATAACCTCAAAATTAATCCTTTTTCATGAATCGCTAAACACTTGAATCGAAGTTAAACATATTAAACCAACTTCGTTTTTAATTCTTTTTATACCTTAGCTTATTCTAATCAAATTCAAGCTAACTATGTCTTTATAACTTCAAATTCATCTCTTTTCATGCATGGTTTTCATTCAAGTCCAATTCACGCATAGTTCCCTTTATACGCACATAACTTGCATCGATTTACAATCTCGGGCATAAATTAACCGAATAGTTCGAATCTAATCATGCACAGCCCATTTCTTGACATTTCTAACGAATCTAATAAACCCTAACTTGACATGCAACATCAATCTGCTGAAAACATTTTCGAAATTAATACTAATTTAGGAGGCAAGGAACACCCACCTCGGTTCCATGCTAGAGACGTAATTCAACTTGAATTGAGGCCAAAATCGAACCTCAACAGCGAGATACTCCTCCACTCTTTGCGCCTGACTCGACCTAGCCCAAACCCAAAAACCTAGCTCGCGATTTCTGAGGAATTTAGGCACAATCGAGATGGAATTAGGGTGAGAATCCAATTTGTAGAAGAGAAGAGGTTCGGGACTCACCTAGTATGCTCTAAATCCACTGGGTGTTCGGCCGGATTCTGATACGTGGCCGACGATTCGAGGCTACTATGTTCACGGTGAGGAGAGAAGAGAAGAGGGGCGGTGGTGGTCGGCGGCCGCCCAGGGGACGCCGTGGTCCCTCCCTGGCTCGCCGACGAGGCAATTCGGCGGTGATGGCAGGAGGTTCCCTGGGTTCTGCGTGAGGAGGAAAGAGACGTAGAGATGCAGAGGAAAGAGAGGGAGCTCGGGGCTCTCATGACCGAGAAGGAGGAGAAACCAAAGAAAAGGGCTTCGCAAAATTACGAAAATGCCCCTCCCTCATCTATTTCCATCCCAAACTGTTCGATGCTTAATACCGCCAGTCTATTTCGTATTTGAATTCTAAACCCAAATCATTAAAACGGTCTTCTAACAACTATGTGTTCCCAACTATATAAAAGTTCGATTTCATAAACATCGAAGGTCAACAGCTTTATTGTACTCGGGAAACGACTAAATAAATCGAATAACGACTAAATTAAACTATCGATATAATTTAAAGGCATAAATGACACGAATTAACTTTGAAATCAATAATAGAAATAATAATTCTTTTTAATAAATTTATAATTCTCGAAAGTACATCGATAATCATTTAACTCATACGGTTACTAAAAATACGATCTTATAACGTAAAAAGCAAGACAAGCAACTTATCGTAAAATGAAGAACGTGGGTCTTACATTTTAGATCAGCACAGGTGTCTATCAAATTATATAGAAGTTCTTCTAGAGTAGCTTTGTTAAGACCGTGTACCTTGAGATCTGAGAAGGTGATTGTAGATTCATCATCTGAATCTGAATCACTTTGTGCCATCAGTGCTACGACCCCTTCTTCAGCTTCAGATTCTCCTTCATTCTCAGAGGAATCTCCCCAAGCAGCCAGCATAGCTTTCGAGAATTGCTTGCCCAGATTGTTTACAGGGTGTTTTCGACCCTGTTTTCGAGGATGGTCGGACATCTGATCTTCTCGAAGCAGAGGACAATTTTTGACTAAGTGATCTGGTTTGCCGCACTTGAAACACCCTGTGAGCTGTTCTTTGGGGGTGTTTCTGGACTTACTGACGTCTTTTCTTTTGTTGTTTTCCTTGACCTTTTTGAAGAATTTCTTGAATTTTCTGGTCATTAGGGCCATATCTTCATTTTCAAGGTCAGAGTCAGTGTCCTCATGTGCTTTCAAGGCAAGCCCACGATCCTTCTTTTGCTCCTCTTTTTGTTGTGAGTTTTTTCGAAGTTCATAGGTTTGGAGATTACCAATCAACTCGTCGAGGGTGATCTTGTTCATGTCTTTAGCCTCTTGGATGGCTGTTACTTTGGCCTCCCACGTACGAGGTAGAATTCTGAGGATTTTCCTCACCAACTCTTCAGTGGTGAAAGACTTTCCCAGGGATTTTAACTCGTTCGTGATGTGGGTAAACCGTGTATACATATCCATCACAGTCTCACGATCACCGATATCAAACAACTCATACTGTCGCATAAGTAGCTCAATTCTAGATTGTTTAACTTGACTCGTACCTTCATGAGCAACTTGCAGGGCGTTCCAGATAGCTTGGGCTGATTCACACTCAGAGATGCGAGTGTATTCATCGGATCCTATGCCAAAATATAGTAGCTTCTTGGCCTTGGCATTCTTCTCCATTTTCTTATAATCTTCAGCATCAAACTCTTTAGGTTCCTTGGAAACCGTCTTACAATCTTCAAGCACCTTGGTGGGAACAAGGGGCCCGTTCTTGATGAGCATCCATAACTCATAATCTTCTGCCTAAATATAGTTTTCCATCCTATTCTTCCACCAACTATAATGTTGGTCGTTGAAATAGGGTGGATGAGTAATGGATTGCCCTTCAAGAATTCCTTGTGGTGTACTCATCTTCAGAATCTCTCAAGGTGTTAGCCTTTTGTGAGAGAACCTGCTCTGATACCACTTGTTAAGATCGTAAGTATTCTACCACAAGAGGGGGGTGAATTGTGGTGTCTGATTTTCGCGTCGTAAATAACAAATACCCTTGTGACTTGTTTGCAGAGGGTGTTCTCAAATATTGCAAATGCGAAAATCACCAAGACAAATGCGGAAAATAAAGCACACACAATTTTTACATGGAAAGCACCTCTAGCCCAACTGAGGTGTGAAAAACCACGACCTACCTCGTGTAGGATTTAACCACTTCACTAAACCGGGGTTAACTCGTTACAAATGTAACACACCTTGTTACAACTTGCAACCACGTAACCTCTTTCTCTAAGGCAGATTACACCACGTCCAAATCTCACCAGATTGGACACGTCCAAAGTCCACACGACTGAGGACCACTCACTCACTTTTCTGATTCAAGATCAGGGTTACAAAACACCTTACTGGGTGCTTCTGTCTTAAGCAGATGTAAGGTATAATGAAGTCCTAGTATGCCAATATATTGAAAGCTTGGTTTAAACACAACTTGTATCGGTTTTTCTTTTCTCAAGTGTAGCTCAAAAAAAAATTTCCACTAGAAAAACCACTTTTGGAATTTTGCTTTTTGCGTGTGTTGTGTTTCTGGATTTTCTCTTGCTTTCTTTTCTTGCTATTCTCTGTGTGTGTATGTGTCATTCAATGGGAGTAAAATGCTATATTTAAACAAGAATTCCAACGGTCAAAACCAAGAGGATTAGCTAAGTATGGAAAATGATTTTTTCAAAAAATACTCCCCAACGGCTAGTGACAAGTTTTTCCCAAAGTATAAGGGATTTGTTATCTTAAGAGATAACCCTTATCTTCCCATAGCCATAAAGAAGATTCAAAAGGCAACCAGAAATCTTCAGCTTTTGAAATTTTATCATATCCGAAAATATAGGCAAAGGGAATCTTTAAGTTTTGGCAAATCTCCAAAAACCTATTTTCGCAAATCTCAAGAAATATCCTTTCTAGAAAAATAGCAATCTTGGAGTTTAAAGAAAGTATACTGGAGATCTTGGCCAACCGAAATGAATTTTCAAAGATAACCGGGTATGGCCACTTCAGTTCAGAAACACCCTAGGCACCCTGGTTGCAGGGTTGTTCGCAACTGATGTTCTGAAGCACTTAGCGCAAATACCGATTCAAGAGATGTTTAAAAAGCGTTTTCAATATTGGCATATCAACAAGAGTCTAAATAAATAAAACCTATATACCCAAGACTTCTTGTTTTGAACCAATCATCTTGTCCAAGATTTGTAGAGCTGCTGTGAACACCAAGGCCACCTTGTTTGTTGGGGTTGTTCTTTGCATTGCTAGAGTTCAGGAGCATGCCTTACAATCAACTGTCTAGATGGCGTTCTTGACTTAATATAGAATCACCAATTAAAACCTATTTTGAAGACTTGTTCTCGCATGTAGCAAACCAGTTAATACAATAAAGATTACACACACCAGTTAGGCCTGTTTGGAGATCGTGTTTGGAGCAACATTACTTGGACAAATTTTTACACTTCGATTTGTTATCATCAAAACTTAAATATAATAACTCAACAATCAGAATAAAATTATGTTCCAAAATGCTGACCATGACTCGAGTTGGGAAAAGTTGATCCGACACGATTACCGATCCGAAACCGACACGAAATTAAGTTGGCTTGTGTACAAAGTTTCAACCCGTTTAACTGGGTTGACACGTTCAACCCGTTTAATTAAATGGTTTAGATTCAGGTCGAGATTCTCGACACGAAAAAGTACCTTTTAACCCGTTTAATTAAATGGGTTAAATAAGTCAACTCATTTTTTCATTTGACATTTATCTGTTTACCTTTTTATTATATAATTAAGAATACAAAAATTTAGAAATTGTGAATTAGGATGAATCCGGGAAGTTTTAGAGAGTAATTATTTAATGTGATATGTAAATTTAATTTTTAACACTATGTAATTACGTATTGGTTGAAAATGTTGAATACGTAAATGGATAATAAGGCGACTGAACTTGGCCAGTCTATCTTAAACGAGTTAAGCGGGTCAACTCGTTTAAATACTAAATGGGTACAGGTCAAGGTTTTTCAACCCTTTTAATAAACGGGTTAGGTTTAAGTTGGGAAATTCACAACCCGTTTAAATTTGACACGAACACGAACCCGACCTATTACCCAACTCTAACTATGACTCTTCAGCATCTTTATTAATGTTTTAATCACAACAATTTCATCCCCTATAAAGGGCACACCTAACCTCTTGGAAAATTTGAATAGCTCCTTAGCACTAATTGCATTACTTATTGGCTTTTCTCACTCAAACTCATTTTGGTTAATTAATGGTTGCCAGACATTATGTCATGAATAAGTTGAAGAATATTTAAAACAAATGAAGTGAATAATTATTAAAGAAAACCTGAAACCTCAACCCGTTTAAGTTCAACACGAACACGAACCCGACCTGATCTGACCTATTACCCAGCTCTAACCATGACTCTTCAGCATCTTTATTAATTTTTTTAATCACAACAATTTCATCCCCTATAAAGGGCACACCTAACCTCTTGGAAAATTTGAATAGCTCCTTAGCACGAATTGAATTACTTCTGGGCTTTTCTCACTCAAACTGATTTTGGTTAATTAATGGTTGCCAGACATTATGTCATGAATAAGTTGAAGAATATTTAAAAAAAATGAAGTGAATAATTATTAGAGAAAACCTGAAACCTCAAGTGCACTGTTAATCATTGTAGTACTTAAAGATAGTCTTCATAGGAGCCGGATAAATATAAGCCACAAAGAAAATAAACTAAGCCGTTCTAAACCAACTAAAAGTAGTAAGCAATTAGAACAAGATTAAATCAACCAATCAACAGCAAGCTTAATCTAAATGCCTAATTAAGACTAAACAAAATTAACATGTGCTTAATGTGAGTGACTTTGGGATGAAAAGACTCACCCAATCTTGGAGCCGGACACTCATATTTATAGATAATACATGCATAGTAATTTACATAAGTACTCCTATTCTATTACACCTCATCGAGCTATTCTATTACACCTCATCAAGTTGCGCAGGGGAGCACACGGAAATACTGCACTTATGAAATAAAAATTATTGCAAAGACAACCCTTTAGTAAAAATATGCGCTAACTAAAGCATGGTAGGTACATGTTGAACAATTAAATCACCATGAGCTACACGTTCTCGCACAAAATGATAATCAACAACCATATGCTTATTGTGGTCATGATGTATGCGATTTGTTGTAAGATATGTAGCACTCACGTTGTAATGGTACATCCAAAGTGGAGAAGTGAGGGTAATTCCAAGATCAAGTAAGAGCTTACAAATCCAAACGGTTTCCGCCACAGTATAAGCTGCAGTGCGATACTCAGTTTCAAGTGAGGATTTGGAGATAGTAGGTTGTTTTTTCGAGCACCAAGTAATGAGATTGGCTCCAAAAACTACTGCATACCCAGTGGTAGGGATGTGCAAAACCGGTTAACTGGAGTTTCGATTAAGCGAAAATCAGTTAACCGGTTTTTCAGTTCAAAAAAATTTTGAACCGTAAATTTCAGTTAAACATTTTTCGGTTAACTGAAAATTTTGGTTCGTCCAAAATCCGAACCGTAACCAAACTGAAAAAGTCGGTTAACTGGCTTTTTGGTTCGGTTAATCGATTTGTCGGTTCGGTTACCGATTAACCGTTCAGAATTAAATAATAAAAAACGTATATTTTCTTACCTAAATTTTTATTTTTTTAGTGTTCAGATTCTTTTTATAAAAATTAAACTTTAGTCATCATTTATAAATAATAAAAAGGTGCACTTTCTTACCTAATTTTTAAATTTTTTACGTATAATTTTTTAAAAAACAAAATTATTTTCGGCTCGGTTAATCGCCGATTAACTGAATTTTCAAATTGCTCATACCATAACTGAACTGAAAACCGAAAAAGATTTTTGGTACGGTTAACCGAACTAATTTTTTCAAAAAATTTGTTCGGTTAATCGGTTTTTCGGTTCGGTTTTCGATTTTGGGTTTTTTTGCACATCCCTACCCAGTAGTAGAGCAACAAGAATCACGACATCCAGCCCAGTCACTATTTGAATAGGTCACAATAATGGATGAAACCGAAATAGGTCGTAGTAGAATCCTATGATGAAGAGTTCCCTGAAGGTACCTGAGAATATGCTTAGCCGCCAAAAGGTGAGTGGTATAGGAAGCATGCATAAATTGGAAAACCACTTGAACTGAATATGCAATGTCAGCTCATGTCATAATCAAATATTGTAAAGCACCTAACATGCTTCTGTACCCAGTTGGATCTGCAAGTAATTCACCATCAGAGAGGGAAAGGGTAGTCCTAGCGGTAGAGGGAGTGCGAACAAGTCTGCAATTGTGCTTATGAAACTTATGAAGAAGGTCGAATGTGTATTTGAACTTAGATAAAAGCAAACCTGCCGAGGAACAAGTTACATGCTCCCCTAGAAAATAATAAAGGTCGCCCAAGTCCTTCGTGGAAAATTGACGAGACAGTAGATCAATAAAAGATCATAAAAGAGAAATGGAACTCACTTTCAGGACAATGTCATCAATGTACAATAAGAGAATAATTATATGTAAACCTAAATAAAGGATGAACATGGATGGATCAGCTTGACTGTAGTGAAACCCATGTGTTAAAAGAAGCTACTAAACCTATGAAACCAAGCACAGGGCACTTGTTTAAGACCATAGATAGCTTTATGAAGACTGACACACATGCTTAGGAAATTGAGAATCAATGAAACCAATAGGATGACTTATGAATACTTGCTCAGTTAAAATGCCATGAAGAAAGTTATTCTTAATATCAAGTTGATGAATGAGCCACTTAGACAAAGTAATTAATAGAACAAGCCGAATGCTGATAGGACGAACAACATGGGAAAAGGTTGCATAAAAGTCAATACCTGCCTGTTGATGATTGCCAGCAGCAACCAAACGAACCTTGTACCGTTCAATGCTATTGTCAAACTAGTATTTTATCATATAGACCTACTTACTTGCAACAAGGTTCCAGGCAGAATCATAAGGAACAAGTTCCCATGTAATATTAGCCATTAACGCTTTAAATTCATCAGTCGTAGCCTCTGGCCATTGAGGGTTTTGGGAAGCCTATTTAAAGGAGGTGCGTTCAGTTTTAGAACAAAGAGAGTATAAAGAAAGCACGCGTTTAGGTTTGGGGATACCTGACTTAGATCATATCCGCATAGGATGAACATTAGAAGAGTACAAAGGAGGAGGGAGGGCCATGAGGATGTTTCGGGACTGGTGGCGGGCTGGGTCGTGGTGGGGATGGGCTAAGGCTGCTAGGAGGTCAATGACTGTCCGAGGGAGGTGCAGTGGGCTATGGTGAGGGTGCCAGACGTGGTGGAATCGAGTCTGAAGGGGAGGGAGGAAATAGGCTAGGCATGGGCAGAGAAACAGAAGACATTGGAGAAGAAGATAATGGGCCCACAGAAGACTTAGGCGCATGGTAGACTGTGGGTAAGGACACCGAGACAGGACAAGTGCAACCCGAATGAGATGCAAAGGAGGTTAAAGATTGGGTTGTGGAAGTAAGACTTAAGATATCACTGACAAGGGTGTTATGGATGACAAGGTCAATGGGAGCAGCATGTTTTAAAGAATAATAAGGAAACATATGTTAATGACATTGTACATGTCGACTAGTAAAAACTTTTCTTCATTTAGGCTCCAAGCATCGATAAACTTTGTACTGAGCAGCATACCCAAGAAAAGCACATTGAATAGAACAAGGTTGTAATATGTTTTGTGAAGAAGCAGAGAAATTTGGAAAACTTGCACAACTAAACGTTCTAAGGAATGTGTAATTAGGAAGTTTACTAAACAATTTTTGAAAGGGATTTTCAGACCTGAGACTAGTAGCAGGAATTTGACTAATGGCAAAAACAGCAGTGTAAGCAGCATCAACCCAAAACTGAGACGGTAAAAGAGACTGAATAAGAAAACCACAAACCATCTAAGAGGGTCACGGTGCTTATGTTCTACAACACCGTTCTGAGCTTGTGTGTCAGGGTAAGATTTTCGAAAAAAAAAGAATTCCCATTTCAAGAAAAAAAGTCCTGCATTGTGGAATTATCGAATTCACCCCTTTTTATCATTTTGAAAAATTTTGATAGATTTCCCAAATTGTTTTCCCTCCATGGTTTTGAAATTGATAGAAATTGTGTAGACGTCAATTTTCCACTTCATTAGGTAAGAGCCACGTAAAGGGAGAGAAATTATCCAAACAAATTACACAATAATGAAAACCTAGATTAGAAACAAAGGGTGATTGCCAAACGTCAAAATGTATTAATTGTAATGGAGAAACATAACTATGTTAAACTAACTAAAATGGAAGTCGATGAGATTTGCTTAGTCGACAAGTAACACAAGTATCATGAAAAACTGAACTAGAAACAAGCTTATTTTTTTCTAAGTATGTCTAAAACGTTAGCTCCATAGTGACCAAGTCGCCTATGCCAAGTGTCTCCTAATGTGTCAAGAGTAGGAAAGGCTGAGGTTGACTCATGTGTCAGGACGAGAGAAATAGGGTAAAGACTGCCAGTGCTATGAGCCTGCAATAGGACTTCACATGTGGTGTTGTCCTTTATAGAAAACAAGTACCATTAAACTCAACACGACAATTATTATCCCTACAATGACGCCGAATGGATAAAATATTATACTTTAGCAGAGGAACATGAAGAATCGAATTAAGAGATAATGGCTTTGAATGGGCCTTAAGCATAAATGAGCCAACATTAGCAACATGCAACAAAGAACTGTTTGCTATTTCAACCTTATTAGAACCAGTGTAAGATTCCTTAGAAGATAAAATCCTTCCTCGGGAGTCATGTGAGCAGCTACAACTAAATCTAGATACCAAAGGCTTTTAACAGCTTCAATAGGCGAAAAAGTCGCCGTAGCAAGTATAGAAGATTGTTTAGGCTAATATTAAACTGGAGAAGAAACAGCAAAATGGCAGGAGACTGGCAAATATGGCAAATAATGCTAGGAGGAGACCCTAACACCCGCTCAAATGATTCATTACTTGTAAGTAAAGGATTAGTAGCAGAAACAGAGGCACAAAACATATTAGATGATGAAACGACTGAATTGCAATAAACAGAACCTGTAGGCATACTCCGAGTGGAGCCAGCAGACTGAGTAGACGAATTGGAATTATGGTTGTTATTGTTGCAGCTCTTATTATTGCGCGATTGTCGCATCGATGATTGTTGCCTTTGTTTTTGATTTAGTTGTTGGCTTTAGACCGAGAATTTTGGTTCGAGGAATTCGAACCAGCAGCATTGGACACTCTCGTAGATGCAGCAAATGCTTGATGAATAGTGGGACCATGCTCCGGAGTGCAAATAAAATTCACATGATGTTCATAAAACAGTAAACTCATATGAACCTCATCAAACGTAATACCACCAGGAAAGGAAAGATTATTGACAAAATTATCGTAATCAGATCTAAGACCATTGAGAGTGTATTGAATCAATTCTAAATCTAAAACTGTTGACTTTATGGCAGCGAAAGCAATGGACTTTACTTGACGTAGGTATTCATCCATAGGCTGAGAGTTAGGCTTGTCAAGATTCGAAAGCATGCGCTTTAAATCAAGAGCACGAGCCAAACTAGCAGTACTAAAGCGTGACTCAAGATGTTGCTAGAGGGGAAAGCAAAGAATAAGGTCACATACCTCCATAACATGATTCTAGGAGATGGTGGCAAAGATCCAAGCTCATATCAATTGATCAAGACAAAGCCACGACTGATGACTCAGATTCGGTTGCTGGCCACCAAAAGATACGGTAATATAAGGAGGAGGTTGGCAGATACTGCCATCAAGAAAACCATAGAGCTAATGCATGACTAGAAAGGATATAAACTGCAGCTTCTAGATGAGAAAGTCTTCAACTTTATCGAGAGAGGTTGTGACAAAATTGGTCACATTAATCATCCAAATAGTTAGAGAGACCATAGATAGCCAATAGTTATACTATGGGAGAAGCATCGGCATCGGGTCACCCGAACTCGTGGATACGAACCAAGTTTGAAAAATCGTGTAATGAAGACCCATGGTTGGAACAGGGCTAGATAGTGGCATGGTGTTCTGCACTTGTGGAGGCTGCATAAACACTAGAGAAGGACGAGCCTGACCATGCGTGCGATGGCGTGGGTTTCCAAGGGAAGTGGGGGAAGGGGACATGTCGGAGCCGATGAAGGAGGAGACGGTGGGGGTGAGAACGACATCCTCGATGAGCCAAAAGAGACCCTTGACGAAGGGCCTTGAACCGCACCTGTGAAGCAATAGGTGAGACAACCTCATCGCTGTCGATTACGGTGGGAGGCGGTGTCTGGTGGTTGACTGGGGTAACGGGCGGCATTGCACTACTAGTGGAAGCCATCACGGTGGTGTAAGGAAGTTGCTTGGACGGGAAGGATGTGCCTAGTGTACGGTTTGTCTAGGGTTTTGGCGTAAGCAAACAATTTCAAGGTCAATTATGCTCTGATACGTACCATGTGAATGATTTTGTGATAGAAAGCCTCACCCAATCTAGGAGCCCGGTGCTTGTATTTATATATAATACATGTATAGTAAATTTTCATAAGTATACCTATTACTTAATACAACCAAACTAAAACAAAAATCTAATTATAAAATTAACAACCTGCTCAACAAAACTACAAAATTGACAACTAAACAAGAAATGCTTAGCTACAAGAGCATTAAACTAACTGAGAAGCATTAGACTAACTTGAGAGAAAAAGAGAGAGAGAAAAGAGTACTTTAAAAACTTAATCCAAAATTAGGGCATGAACCTTCAAGATCAGAGAAAGGGTGATGGATTTGTGGGGATTCTCCTCTTGTTGTCACTAAGCTAATCTGGCTAAATATAAATTAGCCCATAATTAAGACTTAAGCAAAAAACTTAAACTTTCAAAATGAGCTTTGAAACTGTAACTTGAAATGGAAAAGAGAGTTGGAAATTGTATTTGAATAAAAGAAAAGGAAGAGTAGAGTAGAGAAAGACAAGCAAACACATGATTAAGGAGCAAAAGCATAAACTTCAAGCCTTAACCAAATCAAACCTAGCAACTTGAAGCATGGCAATGAGCAGATAAACATAGAGCAAGCATGACCAAACAAAAAATATTAATAAGAAATTAGAGAGGAAGGAAAACAAATCAACAATAACTAAAATGAAAATACATGAAAGAACTAAATGTAAGCAATTAAAGAGCTAAATCTGATAACACTAAAACTAAACTAACCCTACTTAGTTTTAAAAATGAAGAGAAGGGGTGTATATGGACCTCGAATATGCACAAAACACTATGTCTCTGTAAAGCCACACAAGTTACCCATGTGTTGCATGTAAGCATGAACCAATGCAAGGAAAATGTGGATTGCACGGATTTTGTCGAGCCACATAGTTAGATAGTGGGAGCTTACATGAGTAACTCATCTGTGTGATGTGTTGTATTGAACGAGTATCCTAAAGATTGAGACAGCGCGCGGTGTAACTGGGTTAAGGAGTGTGAACCTACATGATTTGGTTGTGTATTGTGATGGCCAACCTTTCGTAATTTTACTTCTCTTGATTCTTATGCTTCTTGAGTTGCAACTCCCATGGGTTCATTCTCCACTTCCCACACATCTGAGCTAAAATGCCCTTGATTTCCTCCCCTAGGCCTATATCCTACAAAAACAAGACATACATAAAAACTCTAACTTAAACATTATTAAGAGGTACAACTAACTCAAACTCAGGAGCCCAAATGTTGGATTAGAGACTGTAAATCATCAAAAGAACATTGTTCTTCGATGAAGAAAATGTTATTAATTAACTAATAAAAGTAACCCTTACACTAGCGTGCCTTTTTTTTCAACCTTCATATATATGGATTGACTTTTTGTTCGCTTTGACTTTAACATTTGACACCCAATTTTCAAAAATACCCTTCATCTTTGGGAATTCTATTATTTAAAAAATGTCCAACTCTGATTCAATTCTATTATTATAATAGGATTATTAACTTCGCTTAAAAGATATTTCAATTCACTCACTAGAAAACCATTTGTAAATTAAAAGATTCAGAGCACAAAGAAAGAGATCATTTTTAAAAGCATATTTAAGTTTTAAAACGTATTCAAATTTTTTTAGAAGGTGACTAAATTTTTGGTGCCATTTGACCAGTGATTAATTGGCTTTAGTGGTGTTCATCGGTTCAGGACCGGACCGGACCAGCTGGACTGATGATTGAAAATTTGCCAGATGGTGGACCGAGGACCGGACCGTTCTCGAGTCGGTCCGGACCGGACCGAATCCAGACTGAGAACAAAAGAGCATGACAGTCAACAGAGAACAAAAGATGCAGTCACGGGGCCAGAAAGTAAAGAACCATGACTTAGATGCCAAATATGAATGAATTCAAACCTAGAAATCACAAATTTCAACTCAAAGCTAATGAATTAAACCCAGAAACTCCAAGGATTCAAACCAAATTATATGAAATTCTAACCCAAAATTTGGTTGGGTAATTTTGGTTAAATAATTTTGTCAAACAGTTGGTGGATGTCAAATGATGGCTCATATTCTGCCCCAGGACCATACATGAATAACTGTTCTCAGTATCCACAAGGACTACACATGAATCATGATCCAACCCAGTCAATGTATACAAATCGAAAAATCAGATAAGCCCTAGAAAATTCAAATTACAAGCCAAAATAATAGAATGAACAAATCAAGCATACCTCCACCAAATGAAACGCCCCACCGAAAGCCGCCGGGCGTTGGCCGGTGGAGAAGAGTGTAGATCAAACCAAACCCTAGCAAGCAAAGGAGTAGCAGTCACCAGTCGCATAGACTGATAGGCTAAGAAGTTCAGGTGAAGAAGTGCACAGAGTGGAGAGCGAGAGGCGAGAACCGAAAGCTGAGGAGGTGAGCGAGGCAGAGAATGGAGATGGAGAATAAGAAGGCGACTGGAGAATGGAGATGGAAAAGAAGAAGGTCGACTCGAGGGACTGAGGTAGGCAACAAGAAGCCAAGAAGAAGAAATGAAAATTAGAGGAGTGGATCGGGGGTCGAGTAACCGAGAAAAATGTGGAACAAAAAAAAAACTTATCTGAACTCGATCCGGTCCAGTCCATTGACCGGTCCAACCGGTCCAGGACCGGACCGTACCGAAGACCGAAGACAGAAAAGGAGAGGACCGAGGACCGGATCGAAAGACCTCGGTCCGGTCCAGTCCGGTCTATACCGGTATTTGGTCCGGTTCGGTCCTAGACCATTTAATGAACACCCCTAATTGGCTTCTTTTAACTAGCCAAACTGAAAATCAAATTTTTTTTCCCCCTCTCAATTAACCAATTATTTGATTTTTCAGTGCAGTTTTCTACACATCCATAGTCGTGGTAGAGCAAATATTGGAGTTGAGACATGGTGCTTTCTTTGGTTCAGATCTAAATAAATTTATTGATTCTCATGATCACTACAGGAAAAGTTGTGTGCCTCCATGCTTAAAATTGCATTTGCCCACGGATATATGGGCAGCACCGGGTGGTCGCCACGCTTAAGCTGAGCGTGTCGATTGAAAAAGTGGGAAAATATTCCCCGCACTTGATATCCGTGGCAATGGCTAAAGCGCCCACCCTTATACGCGCAGGGACTGATGTCTTTCCCCGCGAATTATGCAAGGTACTAGGTTGCACATGCAAGAGTAGGGAAATTTGCCTATTTGGGAATGTTGGAGTTTGATATCTTTGAACCCGTAAGTGTGGCAATTGGCACATAATTAACTAACTTTTGAACAACTAACTAACTTTTGAACAACTATTTTAATAATTTTGGCACACATTTTTGTAGGCATTTTTTGTGCCTTTTTTTTTCAATTTTTAGTATTATTGAAAACTTTTATAAATTGTGTATAATTTAATTTGGACAATGCCTAAAATTCTTATAAATTTTGCATATGCATTCGCACATTTGAGCATATATATATATATATGTATATATATAAACATATATATATATATATATAAACATATATATATATATAAACATATATATGTATATATATATATATATATATATATATATATATATATATAAACTCACACGCACACACAAAATTAAAAAAAAGTTCAATAACATCATAATCACTGTTGAACCAATTGTCGTTATATTATCAAGAGTTCAGAAGTACTGTACGAGGACAATGGAAATGAATTGCAGCGTTCCAAATGCGTCCTAAGAGTGAAAATATGATATGAAAATGTGATGTAAATTTACATCCAACAAGCGAGAGTTTGCCAACTAATATCCACATGCATGTAACACCTGAAGCAGGGGGAAAAAAGTCACTTTGGATGTGTAGAATTTCAAAGTGAGACCCATATAATTCAAAAGCCTCCATTTCTTATCCCTTCTCGTTGCACATTACCCTTGGTTACAACCTAAAAATACCAAATCAATCCATTAGAAAAAAATATTATACCATGCTATAAAAATTGAATAAAAAATCAATCATCTTGAAAATAAAACCACTCCTTAATATAATAGAAAAAGAATAGAGAAAAAAATTGTGAAACTTAACTAAAATAACATTAACTTGCATTTAGAAACTATGAAATTTATACCATACCCTAACTTTTCAAAGTTATGTTGAACTAAGGAAGAGACAATAAAATTACAAGTGCAATTTCATCCAATTTCTCACAAATCACAGAATCTAATATATTTGGTTCAACCCTACGTTTGCAAATTCCCAAAGCCTACAAGCAAGATGTTTGCATTTTGAAAGATTATAACAAATATTTAAAATATGAAAAAAAAAATGCAATTTGTACCACTCCCGCTAGGTAAAAAACAATAAGTTCCTTATTCTCTAAAGAACAATATTGGTGCATCTCCTTAGGATGATTTTTTAGGACTGTAATGACCAATATGTCTACCTGACCACGAGTCGACTGGAATAAAAAAGGAAACTATCTGTGAGAAATCATGGCATGAGTATACCAATATGAATGTTACATGATTCGCAATCCAATATACTTCACTAAGTATATTTACATAATTTAAAACAATCTTCTTACTAGAGTTAAAACATTTTGTTTCTGTCATTTTGCAGTTCCGTGCTCATTAGACGCCTTCTGAAGCATATGTGAAGATATCTGTCAGCTTGTTCATTCCCATAAAATTTCTCTAATAACAAACATAAAATAAATAGTTGCATAATCAACTCAACATATAATTCAGGAAAAAGAAAACATAATGTTCGATTGGTATATATACCTTTGGATTTTCCTTTTGATTTTCTACTTGACTATGCCTTGATGGTGTGCTACCCTCTATTGATTTGCCTCCTGGGGTAGGACCCCCTTTTCTTGTAAGTTCCATATGAGATTCGACCACCATCATGATTACAAGCAGTATGTTTTGATGGTTGAGCACTAGGTCTGACAGCACCACCATCAAGAAGCGCGGACATAGGCTTTAAAGGGTTACGACTCTCGCCACCATGAATGAGATATCCAAATATGTTGTTAACATTCGAAGGCTTGGACAATGACTAAGAATGTGTAAAAAATAAGAGAAAATGTCCAAATTAACCAACATATTTGATTTTTACTTCAATAAATAGAAATTTAATGATATATCATCTTTACTTACCATTGTCTTTCCCGATTGCTTTGCTGACCACCGTGCACGGAGTCGATTTGCTTTGATGACCTTGCACCTCTTTGATTTTGATTCTCTAAAAGCGCATGGATAGAAATTTAATCAAGTATTGAAATGAACTATAACTTACAAACATCTAATCTTTCACTACCTAGCACATTAGAGATCGAGAGGGCATCACCCGATTTGGGTGAATCATTGCTTCTATACTAATCATGGCGTGTGTCATGCCTTCAACCTTTATGAGATCCATTACCCACAGGTGAATCCTGGTTGCTGTAATGATCAGAAGGTGAGTCATGCCTTGAAACTTCTTACGAGCTTGTACTTTGCATAAATACCCATGGTTTAAGTTCAAGAAATTTGCATCACAACTTCAAAAATTTCTAAAAAAGGTGGCTAGCATGTATCAGGAACTCAACTCAACCTTTTTGGTTAGGAACTAGAAAGAGGTTGGGTAGCTGATTTTCGTAGTGAAGTTGGGATGTATGCAGCACGCTAGCTACCTAGGATTGAGATGAAAACCAAACCAAACCAATGTGCAAGAATCCTATGTTTTTCCCCCTTTTTTAAGGGGGGTTGTATGCAGTATGCTAGCTACTTTATATCAATGTGCATAAGCACTCACACATCCAAGTAGACACAGCTAACCTAAAATTAAACAACTAAGCTGGATGGCATTCATTACATGAATGCAGCAAATCAGTATGTTGCTTCACAAATTACTTGGCATATAGTCATATTGAGCTCACAGCTAATGGATGTCACATCGGATATATAAGCTCAATCATCAACACTGAGCCGAGACCTCAAAGGTCCTCCATACTTTCACAATGAAGAACACATTCATGGAGAACTTGAAAAGCCAACTAGAAGAAACTATGGTTCTATAAATTTCAGGATGAAGGCAAATGTAATAAGGCATCAACGCATAGTATATGTCAGTAGCAGAAAACTTATACATTTATTTACTAAACCATGTGGAGTGATTGAAGCCTGTGCACCGACTTTAGCGCTCAGAGCATCTAGTTGGTTCTACAAGGTGTGCACTTTTTTTAGAAGTTTCAACATAATAGGTGATTAAGCCTGGTAACGTAGATTACGTATATCTCTTGCAGATACTCCACGACCCAATCCCTTAACTTTTCCATTACATTCATCACCCATTAGTTTTCAATAGGCAAAGTTCTTTACTTGCATGGTTGACTCTGAGAAGACAACTTCAGTAGAACCTGTTTTCCTTAAGAATACTCTTTGCTGAATCCTAGTCACAATAAAGATGTAACTTCATACATCCATCAAACCTTCAATGTATATAAATGATAATATAAATTTAAATATATCCAGTTACCACAAATTGTTGGCTAAGGGGATCATGAAAGGTCTTATCTTTCTTATTCTGACAAGTCTCTACGAACCACTCAATTGGACCAGGCTCTCGATTATGTTTCCTCTCCTAAAACTAGAGCATAAATACACGAATTTAAATAATAGTAAACAACATTTAAGCATTCCTATTAATAATGGCAGCGTAAGCATAAAACACTTAACCAACTGACAAACTTAGCATGCAAAATTGCAAAACCCCATGAGCCATTTGTGTAAGGATGCAACTGCTTTGCCCTCGCTCTCATCCCAATCTAAGAGTATTTCTAAATATCAAAACCAAAAATATCTTCATTTATATTCCAAACTGAAGTTATTAACATGTAGATAGAATGTTAGCGATTGATAGCTAACCGGAAACTTCTCTGAAAAGCATAAGTCTATAAAGTCGAACCACATGCTATCACCTACTCCATAAGGACACTTCAACCTTCACCATTTCCTGATACACCTGCTAGTAAAGCATACAACTCCTCCTTGGTTGTACCCTCATTAGTGTATTTCATTCTCAGAGAATGTTTGTAGCCTCTTAACCTCTCCCCAATAAAGCTCAGAACATTTTCGTCAACTGGCGGAGTGGATGGTATCACGAACTTCTTCTACAAATAATCAATGTGACATTTTTCTAAATGATATGTTTCATTCTGCTTAGTTTTCAAGCAACATCTTACATAAAGATATTTTTATTGTACTTCATGATCACAACATTAATTTCATCCTCTCTCTCTCTCTCTCTCTCTCTCTCTCTCTCTCTCTCTCTCTCTCTATATATATATATATATATATATATATATATATATATATATATATA